>CM022944.1:56434965-56802528 GCA_012931725.1 Litsea cubeba
TTGACCTTGTGACCTAACAAGCTGTATGTGGTAGGTTAGGGGTCGAATGTGGTTTGAGCTTGTGACCTAACAAGCTGTATGTGGCAGTTAGGGACCAGGATTTGGATTTTTGTCTTGTGACCTAACAAGCTGTATGTGGCAAGTTAGGGGTCGGGATTTTGGTTTTTGGGTTTGGCCTTGTGACCTAACAAGCTGTTTGTGGCAAGTTAGGGGATCGGGATTTTGGTTGTTGTGAAATGTCAATTTCAAGATTTTGGCTTAGTTTGGTTCAGAGGTGGGATGGTTTGGATCTTGGAACTCATGAGGCTTGGATTTTTTGTTTTGTTATGGTGTAGTCAACTCAAAAGAGGCATGGAACCATTTTGTATGCTCTTGGTGAAGAGGGATTTTTTCTTTGACTAAAAGCCTCTGTTAGTGCCTAGGTGGTCAAACCTAGCTCATGTGGGCTAACCCATGGGACCCGAAGCTTTTAAGATGGCTTAGATCTCATGTGGTGTCATTTTTGTAAAGAATATCTAAAAATATCTCCTTTCGATAGAGAATATCTCAAAATATCCTTACTTGGAGAGAATATCTCATGTTCCCTTTATTTTGGGAGAGAATATCTGAAAGTATTTTTCTTTGGGAGAGAATATCCCAAATTCCCTCTCTTTGGGGAGAATATCTCTCTAATTGCTTTCTTTTGAGAGAGAATCCCTCAAAATATCTTTCTTTTGGGAAAGAAACTTCCTAATTTATTTCTTTTGGGAAGGTTGCTAATTTGTAGCACTTACCTTCTTTCTTTCCTCCTTGTTTCCTTCTTTGGTTTGCTCTCTTCTATAAAAGCAAAGGGAGGTTGGATCTCTTGCTCTTATTGCTTTTTTTTTTTTACAAAAATCTCAAGAGGGCTTCAAGACCAAGAACTTTTCTTCTTCAAGGATCTTCAAGCTTTTTCTTCTTCTTCTCCATCAATGGCTTCAAGTAAATCTTCTTTTCCAAGAAAACTCCGTTGTAGAAATAGGATGATAAAAAAAGTTATTCTCTGTTTTTTTTCTTTCCTTTTCTTTCTTTTTCCTCATGTGTTTCTTTTTTTCACACTTTTTTTTTCTTTTTTTTTTTGTGGCCACTCGACCATTTTTCTGCCTTTTTTTTTTTTTTTTTGGCATCTCTTTCCTCACAATGCGAATGATGATTTTTATGCAAGACAATATGCGCATGCATTTCTTGGGTGAATGATATCAAGAAAAAGAGGCTAAGGCTCAATGTTCAATCAACATGAATTTTGATTTGAACAAAACTTGATTTTGACCAAATTTGTGTTGGAATTGGTCATATTTTGGAAAAGGCCTCCTAATTCCTAATGCATGAAGATTTATGTAAATGCATGACTTTTTGATGGAAAGGAATTTGGATAGCATGGAATGACATACCTGAAAGGTTGCAGCCTTTGGAGGTTGAAGCTCACATCAAGGGACGACAAGAGTCGTCTACTAATATCTGTTTCCATTTTGATGCCAGCAACAGGGATGATGGTTTGGTGATGCCTGAGGTTCCGATCGATAAGGTAGTGACCGATCCGAATGTGGCATCTAAAGAAGGACCGAGGGACTGTGGAGTGATTCCAGAATCTCCAACTAGTATGACTTCTTTTGCTTTGCCTTTTTTGTCTGTCGTCGTTTGCTAACAATTTTCTTGTCAGCTGACTTGCCACAGGATTCCGATGACTTTGAACCATTCATGGATGCAACTGTTGATGATGCTTCGGATGAGTTCATGGAGGAAGGAAGCATTCCACGAGCCGTCGAAGAAGGTACTTTGTAGTGATAACCCTGATGATAATTTTTTTTAACAGGATCATATTCATACCTTTTTGTGTTTCATTGGCAGGTTGTGAAGTGACAGGAGATATCCCATTGCTTTCTTCAAAACCAGAGCAAGGGGTGCCAGAGGTTAATCTGGAGGTAGGGACTTCTATTGCCAGTTCTGACATGGCAGAGGTGAGACCTCTTGCTGAGATTCTTTCCCCAATGGCTCCAATTGGAAAGAGTTTTTTTTTGTTACTCTTCCAACGGGGCATGACATGAACAGTCAACCGACAGAGCGGGGCAAATCATCATCTGGGCCATCTCTTCTATTTGCGAAGAAGGTGCTGGCGCGGGTTTTGAGTTCTTGGATCGAGACTCTCTTTTCTGGGCACTTGGATGCTAGATTTGGCATGATCCAGCATGTGCAGGAGATTCTCGCTGATACCGAAGGGGTTGGTCTGGATGTCACAGGTGCCAGGGTGATCGTTGATAGGATCATTACACTGGGTGACAAGTGGTTTGAGACCATGGCTTTCCCTGATGGTGACTTTTTCAAGGAGATGTTCCTGGATCCTGCTAAACAAAGCAGGAAGCAGTTCGCCCGGGAGAGGAACTTAGAAGAGTTAGCCATCATCGGGCTGAGACACGACATTAACATCATTGATAGAGAGGTCGTCGAGGCTAGGCAACGCGTTGAGCATTTGAAGGTGCAAGTCGCGGCCAAGTACACTGCTTTTACAGAGGCTCGCGACAGGGAGAGGTCTCTGATTCACCAGGTTGCAGATGCTGATCGAGTTCTCAAAGAGAGGACTCAAGAAAATAAACGATGGCGAACTGCTTGGGATAAGCTTTTCGGTGTCGAAGAAGGATTACAACATTCTCCAGCATCTCGTGGTAAGTTTCTGAAGAAGCGTGCCTTGGAAGCCCTGACGGCTAAGGCCAAAAGTTTGCTTGAGGAGCTGAAACTTTGGCTAGAGGCCATTTTTGGCTGAGCTCCTGGTTTCTCTTTTTTGTAACAGAAATTTTTCTTCTTTTTTTTGGTACCACATGCATTTTTTTGGTACCCTCATTTTTTTGTAGTGCTTGTGAACACCTTTTTTTTTGTATTCCCTCCTTTCACTTAAATCTTTTTTGTGATAAAAGCAATAGTTTAAATGGGAATGTTTGTTTTAAAAATTTGATCAAAAGTTTGTCATTTTGTGAAAATCCTTTGTCAAATGATTGTTTTGGCATGGGAGCCAGATTTTGTGGCATGAAAGCCGATTTTGTGGCATTGATAGCCAATTTTGGCATGAAAGCCGGTTTTGGCATGATAGCCAGTTTTGTGGCATTGATAGCCGGTTTTGTGGCATGAGAGCCAGATTTTTGGCATGAAAGCCAGGTTTGTGTGGCGTTTATAGCCGATTTTGTGGCATTGATAGTTGGTTTGTGGCATTTATAGCCGGGTTTTTTGAAAGCCAAGTTTTGGTTTGTTGGCGTGAAAGCCAGGTTTTTTCTTTGTGGCATTGATAGCCGATTTTGTGGCATTTGTAGCCGATTTTGGCATGAGAGCCAGGTTTTTGGTTTTAAACAATGCAAGTATCGACTAAAAGTCGCCTCCCTGCCGAATAGTCTTACGAGTATAGATGGAATATCACATCCCCGTGGATTGGGTGTAAGTATTGACTAAGCGTCGCTTCTTTGCTTTTCAAAAATTTTGTTTTGCGGGTATTTACTTGATGTTGTTTCCCACATTTTTTTTGAAAGTTGCAGTTTTCTCGAACTTGTGGTTTTCTCGAACCTTTGTGGATATCAACTGAAATGTTGCGTCTCCACGATATTAGGTTTTCTCGAACCTTTGGGCTGTGGATATCAACTGAAATGTTGCGTCTCCACGATTTGAGATTTTCTCGAACCTTTAGGTAGTGGATATCAACTGAAATGTTGTGTCTCCACGATTTTTAGATTTGCAAGTATCGACGAAATATCGTTTCCTTGTAATTTTGAAAGTGTCGAATGTGGTTCGCATCCTTGCGATTTGTGTGAGTATAGACTAAGCGTCGCTTCCCCGTGGTTTTTTGAAAAATAATTTTTTTGTTTAAAGACACGAGGGTCGTAAATTTTGACCTAAAACCATTTTGGCGGTAAATGACAGGGTGGACTAGGTTGGAAATCCCTGAATTCAGATTTTTGTTTCAAATCGTGAATTTTGGGTTCAAGGATCGAAAATTTTGGTCAAGTTAGGGAAAGGCTCCTAAACTTGGATTTATTTTGATTTTTTTTAGAAATTTCAACATTTAATATGAAAATTCTAAAAAGTGTGGGTTCGATGAGCGAGTACCTGGAAGTAGGCTTTGGCCGTATAGGCATTGCTCTGACCCAGTTTGATAAGTCTTTAAGGGTAGTACCGCTTTAAGAACTTGTCGTTGATGGGCGGCATACATCTGTCACCCTCCATGTTTAAGAAAGCGTATGCGCCGTTGGAGAAAACCTTGTCGATGATGTTGGGTCCATCCCATTTTGGCTCAAACTTGCCTTTGGACTTGTGAGCGAAGACCATTGGTCTTTTTACTTCAAGAACCAAGTTACCCTTTTTGTAGGTGAGTTGCCTGACCTTCTTGTCGAAAGATTTTGTCATGCGTGCTTAGTAAATTCAATGGTTTGTCGAGCTTCGAGCCGTCTCTCGTCGAGATTGTCCAGCTCTTGGAGTCGCAATTTGACATTGCTTTCTTGAGTCATGTCATTTTGCAAAGATACCCTTAGGGAAGCAATTTGTACCTCCAAGGGTACGACAGCTTCGCATCCATAGACTAAGGAGAATGGTGTGCTATGGGTTGGTCCTCGAACGGTGGTCCGATAGGCCCACAAAGCTTCAGTCAGTTTGTCGCTCCAGCCTCTTTTGTGACTAGAGACCATTTTCTTGAGGATTTTGCAGAGTGTCTTGTTGAAGGCTTCTGCTAATCCATTTGCTACCGGATTGTATGAAGTCGAATGACAGCTTTGTATTTTATATTTGTTGCAGAACCTATAGAATCGATGATCCCGGAATTATGGTCCGTTATCATGGATAAATCTTTTAGGTATGCCGAAACGACCAACGAAGTTGGTGCGCAAGAACTGGAGGACTGATGAGGTCTTCATTTCGTTGAGCGCAAATGCTTCTTACCACTTGGAGAAATAATCTGAATCGGCGAAGATGAAGCAATTACCTTTGCTTGATGGGGGAGAAATAGGACCTATGTTGTCCATACCCCAGGCTTTGAAAGGCCATGAGATCGTTGTAGGACGCAGCCATTCTGGAGGCATGTGAACATAATCTTCGTGAACTTGGCATTGTTGGTAGCGCTTAGCAAATTGCATTGCGTCAGCTACCATGGTAGGCCAATAATAATCTAATCTTTTTATCTTATCGTAGAGCTTAGGACCAGCCTGATGGGCTCCCCAAAGACCAATATGAACTTCTTTGAGTGTTTCTTCAACTTCTTGTTATGACAAGCAACGTAGAAGTACTTCGTTGAATGATTTCCTGTAAAGGATTTTTGAAGGAATATCCAAATGAAAGTTTGGGGCTCGTCTTTGAACGCTTACTAGTTTTTTTGGATCTTCAGGTAGGATTCCGAACGTAGTGTAATCAATGAACGGATCCGTGTAGTCTCCGATTGAAGGTTGAAGGATAGAGATCTGACTTCCAACTACTTGGTGGCATTTAGCAACTTCTTGGTGTGTGTTAAGAGGAGGGAGGATCTTTCTCTCGAACTGTGATTTGCATGTTTTTGCCTTCCTGGATCGACATAGATGCGGCAAGTCCGGCCAGGGCATCAACACGGAAGTTTTCACCTCTACGGATGTGGGTGATATGACAGATGTCAAACTTTTGCAGAAGCGATTGTGCCTTGTTATAGTAAGGCAGTAGATCAGGCTTCCTGACTTCAAATTTATGATTCATCTTGTTGACGATCAGTTGAGAGTCTCCAAAGACTTTGAGCATGGTGATGTCGGAATTCGATGGCGAGTTCCAATCCTAGGATCAGAGCTTGGTATTCAGCTGCATTATTTGTGCATGGTTCCAGTAGCGAGAAAGCATGTGGAATCTTGTATTTATCAGGGCTGTGGAATCTTGTATTTATCAGGGCTAACAAAGAGGATGCCAACTCTTAAGATGAATTCTCTTTTTTCATTTATCCTGGTTGCACCGTCAAAGTACATGTCCCAGGAGGCATTTTGTGAGAAAGTCTCCACGTTGTAGACGGGTTCGTCTGGGAGATCATCTTTGAGTGGAGAATCTTTAGGCAATAGATGCTCTGCGAGAAAGTCCGCTAGAGCTTGGCCTTTGATCGCCTTTTGTGGTACATACCTAATATCAAATTATGACAGAAGGATGGACCATTTTGCCAGTTGTGCATTGAGAGAACATGGTTTTGTGACAAGGACCTTCAAGAGGTTGATCCTCGAGATCAGGTAGACTGTTGGAAAGTAGGTATGACGTAGCTTTTGTATGGCGAACATCACTGCAAGGCATTCTTTTTCGGCTAGAGAGTAGCGATGTTCTGCACCTACCAGTATGTAGCTGAGGTAGTATAGCTTAGCTTATTTTCTCTCATCATTTTCTTGTGCGAGTAGAGCTCCCGGAGAATGGTCGAGGGCTTTTGTGTACAAGATGAATGGTTTTCCAGAGGTAGGAGCAGCTAACACTGGAGGTTTTGTCAAGTATGACTTGATATCTTGAAATGCAACTTCACAGTTGTCACGCCACGAAACCGGGCCCTGCAGTGATCCGACCTTGGGGTGCGAAATTTTGGGATAAACTGAAACTTTTTGTTATAGTTCCCAAGATCCGCGTGAATGAGGATAATCACATTCCAACACAATCAGAGTATATTTTTCGCGGAAGCTAAACATGGTGTTACGACCCGGAATCCGTGGCCATCGGGTTCCGTGTCGCACGCAACCAATTCCATAAAGCCATCATATAAGCAGACTGGCAGAAATCATATATCAGAACACACTGAGCTGGTAGTAACAAGACTAATTAATTCCCACATGTTCAAATTACAATTAACAAGTGTCTTAATTACAACCCAAAGAAAAAGGCTAACATAGCCATACAAAAATATCCAACTAGACAGAATACTACCCTCAATATTAGATACGAACTCCGATGCCATACTTGACATCTAAATGATATCAACGGGCAGCCTCTCACGTCAGACCGGCGGTCCCACCGCCTCCTCTGATCAAACACCTACAAACAAAAAGAGCGGAATCTGGCACCAAACAAATAAGGGTCAGACACGACGGTCTGGCAAGCAAATAATCAAGTAATATGAAACAAAAGAACATATATAAAACCTGATGAAATCATCGTAAGACCGAATAAATAGTCTAAACAATAATGACAATAAAACATGCTAAAACAATCGAAAGTCCGAACATAAATATCAAGACAAATAAGCGAACAGTCTCTAAAATATAAATATCTCGAAAAGATAACCGCCTAAGCGAAACACTTAATAATTGGACATACATTTAAAACTGAATAGTAGAGACAATACAAGAAAGATCGATATCGTAAACATTAAACAAATCAAAGCATAAAAAGTATAACCCACCAGAATCGTAAAACAAAGTAATATGCAGATAAAACACTGGCAACCACACATAGCTAAATTCTCCTATTACCGAAGTAACAAGAGCACACAGAACGTAGCCACTGAACGTGGTACTAAAAATAGGATCAGAACCGTAGCCATACAAATGGGACCGGCAGATCAAAAATCAGAACCGTAGCCATACAAATGGCACCGGCAGATAAAACCGTTGCCATGGTCGGTACAGACAGAATCCAAGCTGCAGCTGGCGGACAATTAAAGATCCCAAGCCGGGTGATCAGCCCGACAAGGTGACCTAAGCCTAGTGGTGCCTTTAGTTTTCAAAACTCAAACCGATACCAATCTAACACAATACTAATCCCTTTGGCTCAGGGCCTCACACCACATAGCTCTGGCCCCGTCTTGCCTCGGGGTTTTATTTTCGAAATCATAGCCTCTTTGGCTCATGGGCTCGCACCACATAGCTCTGGCCCCGTCTTGCCTCGAGGTTTTTATTTTCAAATACTAGTCTTATCAAAACAATAGTCTCATCGAAGAAATCCCGAATGTGACAAACATACTCCAATCTCTTTTCAAATCGAATCGGAGAAAACATACGAATATCCATGATAAACCGTTCAAATACACATCAAAGTGATTTGTATAAAATCATACGATCAACCCTTTCGAACATGGGAAGACACATGATTTTATAGCAAATCACCGATGATATTCAAATTAGTTTACCCAAGAATACAAATACAAATACAAACACAAATACATGTTCTGACTTGAAATGGAATGGATAGTGGAGAATGACTTAATGCCTTGCCAAGGAACCATCTCAACGCACATTTAACCTTTAAACATTAATTAATAAAAAGTGCGTTTGATGCCAATGAAAATCCATAATATTTAAATGATAAAGTGCGCATTAAGACTCGAACGGTTCCCGGGTAATTTCACATACACTCATTCTCACATCATTCCCATTTCACAAATTTCCAAGTAATACAAGTAGTCCAAAATCTCTTTAAAACAGGCCCATAGCTGGCCTTAATCCGAGTCCAAAATAATCCTTAATAACAATCCAAAAACCAACCTTAACCAAGCCCACAAAACAAGTTTTTAAACGGTCCAAAACTAATCCTTGAAGGGTCCAAGGAACAAGTTTTAAAACAAGCCCAAACTAAACCTTTAATGGCCCACAAAATGAGTTATAAAGCAACCCAAAACTGACCATGAAACAGGCCCACCAACAGGTTTTAAAACAGCCCCAAAACCAAACTTGAATGGCCCACAAACATACTTTAAAACAGCCCCAAAACTAAACATTTATTGGCCCACAAAACAAACTTTAAAAACAGCCCAAGACTAACCTGAACCAGGCCCACAAAACAGATTTTAAACACAGCCCAAAACTAACCTGAACAGGCCCACAAAACAATCTTTAAAACAGACCAATGTCAGGCCCTGAAATGGCCCAATATCAGGTCTTATAATGGCTCAAAAACTGACTTGAATCAGGCCCAAGGATGCCCCAACAATCAGGCCCACAAAAACAATCCAAACTCGGGCCCGAACCAGACCCCAGGCTGAGCTGGGCCTCGCTCGAGCGAACCCAGGTCTGCTCGAGCGGAGCCCAGACAGTGTCTGGGTCGCTCGAGCGGCCCAGTGGGTCGCTCGAGCGGACTGGGCCTGCCCAGTCCAGCCCGGCAGTGCACATTTCCATTTCTTTGCATTTTTTTCTTCCTTCTTTTTGATTCTTTTGATTCATTTTCTTCAATGCTAATTTCCAAGAATTGTTGGGCCCTTCCTTGTCCTTCCAAACTCATCAAAACCATCCATAAATCATTCTAATTGGCCCAAACACAACACTTTTTAAAGCAAAGTTTTCTCCCTTTCATTGAACACCATACTTAACACAAAGAAGACTAATTTTTCAAGATGACCAAAGTGAAAACCAAACTCCCAACTCATTGTACAATAGCAACATAAGTGGAAATCAACCTAACATTGCTTCATTCATACAAAGTAAATCCATAAATCATAAAGGATTAGAACATAATGAGGAAAAACCATGAAACCAAACAAGAAACATAAAAACATCATATTAATTGAAAATTTCACTTGCCTCTAGTCAAGATAGGAGTAAAATTACTCTTCAAACAAGGTTTTAGTGCCTCAAGCTCCAAGATCACAAAATCCCCAAAATAGCTCAAGAGAAACCCTAGAAATCCAACCATTTTCAAATCTCCATGAAAACCCATTGCATATGTGATGAAAACACTCTAAATAAGGAGGAAAACAAAGATCTAAAGTTTGGAAAGCCATTGCAAACCTTGAAAAGCCCAAACGAAGAAGAGAAGCTTGGGTGAGGGGTCTCTCCTAGCTCAAAATCCTTGCAAATGGGTTCTTTGGAAAGCCAAGAGGGAGGAGAAGAACTTTGGGAGATCAATCCTCCATGAAAGCTCCAAGAGATAGGTGTTTCAGATGAGAGAGAAAGAGTGGGAAGAGAGGGAAAGAGCCCTAGCTCAAAACCCTTGCTGGAAACGAAATGGAGGAGAAGAAGGAGGGTTCCCTTCTTATAAGATGGGTCTTGTGGGCCCCAGTCTTCACAAGGCCGAAACTCACATTTGCGGGCCCCGAACGAAGACGACGAAGAAGACAAAAACGATCAGCGAAATTTCTACTTTCCAAAAAGTATAATTTCCCCAATTTCTGAAATTTTCGAAATTCATGGACAGATTTAGTGAAAATGTCATTTTTGCCCATTTTCCTCGTAAAACGTGATTTTTGAGTATCAAATCAAAATGATCAAAACATGAAAGTTGTTAAACTTCATAAAATAAGTCAAAATACACCAAATTCAGAATTCTTAGAAATTAGAAGTAATTTCTCATAAAAATACATAACATAGGGACCGGGTCAAACTAAAGTCAACGGTCTTCAAAATCTCTAAGGTTATGAAAAAAATCCAGTCAAACTCAAAAACAAGGTCAAACTAAATCAAATCTCGCTTAAAAAGCTAAACCACGATTAAAACAATACTAAACAAAAGAACTGGGGGTCGGGGTCTTACATCCTCCCCCCCTTAGAACCCATTTGGTCCTCCAAATGGCCTAAACCAAATCAAAATCGAAAACCCAAAGGACAAAAGAAAACACTGACACGCTATGCTGAACCTCGGTAACTGAGACACTCTCTGATCAAACCTGACATTGAGATACACGGTCAACAATATCCTGATTCGGTTGAAGGCTTCGCACTGCTATACACCAATCGTTAAACTGCCATAACCTGCTGAGCTGTTCTGTGTCGAAACTTCGCATGGCTTGCCTCTTCAGATTTCACTCTTTGAGTCTTCTACCTTTGACATGTAAAGCTGACCTTGGAAATCCAATCTGTGTCAATCCCTGAAGAACTAAAACTTTCAATTCAAGTCTTGAATGATGTTGATTCTCTCGCAGATCCAACTTTGTCCTCAACCGAACTAGTACACATCCGGACATCCATCAACCCTTCAATTCATACACTTCCTAACTCCAACCAAAGGCTATTACAACTCATTCCATTCGATGCAAAACAAACCTTAAAATTCTTAAACATGATGACTAAACAATTACTTAGTTGAACTTCACCATTTTTAAAACATAATAGAAATTGAACTTCCAAATCATCAAATAAAGCTTAATAAATAAGGTTCATCAAAATTTGAATATGAAACAGCGGTATTTGTTTTGAAATTTATGTTTTCACAACCCAACAATTCATTGAAACACTCAACAATTTCAAATTAGGATTTCAAAAATAAATTAAATTCATGTAGTATGACCATACCTTGAGTTTTATTGAAATCCATTTCCAACCAAACATATACAAAATCTTGAAATCTTTAAGGTTTTAAAATGTAGATGTCAACATTTAAGAGAATTAAAACAAGAGCAAAATTCTAAGGTCATTGTAAAGTAATATCTTAAGAAAATTAAATAAAAATCTGAAACACAAAACCCTATGAGAACAAAATCATGTGACTCACGAAAAGAATATAATGACATAATATATTACAAAGATAAGCCTTAAAGAAGAAACATAAATCCATTGTTTAAACTCTGCAAGGATAGATCATAGACATTAAGGAAAAACCAAATAAAAGATGAAAACATCGCGAAAATCATTCTCACTAAGAAAAGGGACATCACCATGACTGAGGTATACCCTTGCATCTACATGTTGTCCAATCCAATACCCTATAAATCGGTAAAGTCCACAAGTTTCCTCTGCTGCCAAAAATTATCTTGACCACAACGAACCATCCACTTGGTATCGCCTCTGAAAATTACACTGGCTAAGCTACAAGTCCTGAAAATTCTCAGCCAAATCCATGACAAGGCTCATTGAATCCGGGAAATCCCTGAGTTTCTCGCACTAGCTTCCAACCTTACTAACTAAGGATCACTTCTCCCTTCATAAAAATCGACAACTAATGTGTCTCCTGCAGTCCTTCATCTGGAAAGATAGTCCGAGTTCACCCAAAATCCACATTTACTTACCTTAGTACGCTGCATGACAATCCTTGATTAGCTGAAAGGGGATCTTCAACTACTGCTCGAGTCCAACTCTGACGGGCAAACGCACAAGTCTTCTCTCAATAATCACATTGAAGATGCTGAAGGCTGAAAGTCTGCTGATGTTCTCCGAAAACAACATACTAAGTCCACGAGGTTCTCAGTCTCCGACACAAACACAGACAAAAGACACTAGACAAGAGTATGGAGATTTTAAATTCTCCACCACTAAGGAGGAAATTTGGTCATCCAAATCTCCTAACAACAAAACTACAAGAAAAGACAAACAAAGTCTCCCGAACTGAAAGAAAAGCCGACTCAAATCCAAAGAAACAAGGACACGAGAAAACAAATCGACACAATCTAACGAATCCTCACCACATGTCTTAATGTCTCTAGAGTATTTTATTTCCTAGAAACTAACCAGCTCTGATACCAAACCTGTCACGCCCCGAAACCGGGCCCTGCAGTGATCCGACCTCGGGGTGCGAAATTTTGGGATAAATTGAAACTTTTTGTTATAGTTCCCAAGATCCGCGTGAATGAGGATAATCACATTCCAACACAATCAGAGTATATTTTTCGCGGAAGCTAAACATGGTGTTACGACCCGGAATCCGTGGCCATCGGGTTCCGTGTCGCACGCAACCAATTCCATAAAGCCATCATATAAGCAGACTGGCAGAAATCATATATCAGAACACACTGAGCTGGTAGTAACAAGACTAATTAATTCCCACATGTTCAAATTACAATTAACAAGTGTCTTAATTACAACCCAAAGAAAAAGGCTAACATAGCCATACAAAAATATCCAACTAGACAGAATACTACCCTCAATATTAGATACGAACTCCGATGCCATACTTGACATCTAAATGATATCAACGGGCAGCCTCTCACGTCAGACCGGCGGTCCCACCGCCTCCTCTGATCAAACACCTACAAACAAAAAGAGCGGAATCTGGCACCAAACAAATAAGGGTCAGACACGACGGTCTGGCAAGCAAATAATCAAGTAATATGAAACAAAAGAACATATATAAAACCTGATGAAATCATCGTAAGACCGAATAAATAGTCTAAACAATAATGACAATAAAACATGCTAAAACAATCGAAAGTCCGAACATAAATATCAAGACAAATAAGCGAACAGTCTCTAAAATATAAATATCTCGAAAAGATAACCGCCTAAGCGAAACATTTAATAATTGGACATACATTTAAAACTGAATAGTAGAGACAATACAAGAAAGATCGATATCGTAAACATTAAACAAATCAAAGCATAAAAAGTATAACCCACCAGAATCGTAAAACAAAGTAATATGCAGATAAAACACTGGCAACCACACATAGCTAAATTCTCCTATTACCGAAGTAACAAGAGCACACAGAACGTAGCCACTGAACGTGGTACTAAAAATAGGATCAGAACCGTAGCCATACAAATGGGACCGGCAGATCAAAAATCAGAACCGTAGCCATACAAATGGCACCGGCAGATAAAACCGTTGCCATGGTCGGTACAGACAGAATCCAAGCTGCAGCTGGCGGACAATTAAAGATCCCAAGCCGGGTGATCAGCCCGACAAGGTGACCTAAGCCTAGTGGTGCCTTTAGTTTTCAAAACTCAAACCGATACCAATCTAACACAATACTAATCCCTTTGGCTCAGGGCCTCACACCACATAGCTCTGGCCCCGTCTTGCCTCGGGGTTTTATTTTCGAAATCATAGCCTCTTTGGCTCATGGGCTCGCACCACATAGCTCTGGCCCCGTCTTGCCTCGAGGTTTTTATTTTCAAATACTAGTCTTATCAAAACAATAGTCTCATCGAAGAAATCCCGAATGTGACAAACATACTCCAATCTCTTTTCAAATCGAATCGGAGAAAACATACGAATATCCATGATAAACCGTTCAAATACACATCAAAGTGATTTGTATAAAATCATACGATCAACCCTTTCGAACATGGGAAGACACATGATTTTATAGCAAATCACCGATGATATTCAAATTAGTTTACCCAAGAATACAAATACAAATACAAACACAAATACATGTTCTGACTTGAAATGGAATGGATAGTGGAGAATGACTTAATGCCTTGCCAAGGAACCATCTCAACGCACATTTAACCTTTAAACATTAATTAATAAAAAGTGCGTTTGATGCCAATGAAAATCCATAATATTTAAATGATAAAGTGCGCATTAAGACTCGAACGGTTCCCGGGTAATTTCACATACACTCATTCTCACATCATTCCCATTTCACAAATTTCCAAGTAATACAAGTAGTCCAAAATCTCTTTAAAACAGGCCCATAGCTGGCCTTAATCCGAGTCCAAAATAATCCTTAATAACAATCCAAAAACCAACCTTAACCAAGCCCACAAAACAAGTTTTTAAACGGTCCAAAACTAATCCTTGAAGGGTCCAAGGAACAAGTTTTAAAACAAGCCCAAACTAAACCTTTAATGGCCCACAAAATGAGTTATAAAGCAACCCAAAACTGACCATGAAACAGGCCCACCAACAGGTTTTAAAACAGCCCAAAACCAAACTTGAATGGCCCACAAACATACTTTAAAACAGCCCCAAAACTAAACATTTATTGGCCCACAAAACAAACTTTAAAAACAGCCCAAGACTAACCTGAACCAGGCCCACAAAACAGATTTTAAACACAGCCCAAAACTAACCTGAACAGGCCCACAAAACAATCTTTAAAACAGACCAATGTCAGGCCCTGAAATGGCCCAATATCAGGTCTTATAATGGCTCAAAAACTGACTTGAATCAGGCCCAAGGATGCCCCAACAATCAGGCCCACAAAAACAATCCAAACTCGGGCCCGAACCAGACCCCAGGCTGAGCTGGGCCTCGCTCGAGCGAACCCAGGTCCGCTCGAGCGGAGCCCAGACAGTGTCTGGGTCGCTCGAGCGGCCCAGTGGGTCGCTCGAGCGGACTGGGCCTGCCCAGTCCAGCCCGGCAGTGCACATTTCCATTTCTTTGCATTTTTTCTTCCTTCTTTTTGATTCTTTTGATTCATTTTCTTCAATGCTAATTTCCAAGAATTGTTGGGCCCTTCCTTGTCCTTCCAAACTCATCAAAACCATCCATAAATCATTCTAATTGGCCCAAACACAACACTTTTTAAAGCAAAGTTTTCTCCCTTTCATTGAACACCATACTTAACACAAAGAAGACTAATTTTTCAAGATGACCAAAGTGAAAACCAAACTCCCAACTCATTGTACAATAGCAACATAAGTGGAAATCAACCTAACATTGCTTCATTCATACAAAGTAAATCCATAAATCATAAAGGATTAGAACATAATGAGGAAAAACCATGAAACCAAACAAGAAACATAAAAACATCATATTAATTGAAAATTTCACTTGCCTCTAGTCAAGATAGGAGTAAAATTACTCTTCAAACAAGGTTTTAGTGCCTCAAGCTCCAAGATCACAAAATCCCCAAAATAGCTCAAGAGAAACCCTAGAAATCCAACCATTTTCAAATCTCCATGAAAACCCATTGCATATGTGATGAAAACACTCTAAATAAGGAGGAAAACAAAGATCTAAAGTTTGGAAAGCCATTGCAAACCTTGAAAAGCCCAAACGAAGAAGAGAAGCTTGGGTGAGGGGTCTCTCCTAGCTCAAAATCCTTGCAAATGGGTTCTTTGGAAAGCCAAGAGGGAGGAGAAGAACTTTGGGAGATCAATCCTCCATGAAAGCTCCAAGAGATAGGTGTTTCAGATGAGAGAGAAAGAGTGGGAAGAGAGGGAAAGAGCCCTAGCTCAAAACCCTTGCTGGAAACGAAATGGAGGAGAAGAAGGAGGGTTCCCTTCTTATAAGATGGGTCTTGTGGGCCCCAATCTTCACAAGGCTGAAACTCACATTTGCGGGCCCCGAACGAAGACGACGAAGAAGACAAAAACGATCAGCGAAATTTCTACTTTCCAAAAAGTATAATTTCCCCAATTTCTGAAATTTTCGAAATTCATGGACAGATTTAGTGAAAATGTCATTTTTGCCCATTTTCCTCGAAAAACGTGATTTTTGAGTATCAAATCAAAATGATCAAAACATGAAAGTTGTTAAACTTCATAAAATAAGTCAAAATACACCAAATTCAGAATTCTTAGAAATTAGAAGTAATTTCTCATAAAAATACATAACATAGGGACCGGGTCAAACTAAAGTCAACGG
This sequence comes from Litsea cubeba, assembly GCA_012931725.1. Classification (NCBI taxonomy): domain Eukaryota; kingdom Viridiplantae; phylum Streptophyta; class Magnoliopsida; order Laurales; family Lauraceae; genus Litsea; species Litsea cubeba. The sequence goes on from CM022944.1 coordinate 56,451,117, forward strand.
TCTTCAAAATCTCTAAGGTTATGAAAAAAATCCAGTCAAACTCAAAAACAAGGTCAAACTAAATCAAATCTCGCTTAAAAAGCTAAACCACGATTAAAACAATACTAAACAAAAGAACTGGGGGTCGGGGTCTTACAACAGTCAGCATCCCAGACAACGTCCACACCTTTCTTCATTAACCGAGAGAATGGATGGCACTTCTGAAAGAAACTGCGATTCAGATCTGAATTAGCGGAAGACATTCATGGCTAATTTGTAACATGACAGATTTTAAAAAATCTGATTTGGGCAGCATAAATCAGCCATAGAGATCGCATGAGAACTCCATGAATTCATGACCAACAAGTGTATAATTAAAGGAGAATGAAGAAGACTATTACCTCGAAGATTTGTAGACTTCAAATCTCTAAAAAAATAGATCCAAAGGCTCGAACTCAGACTTGCAATTAGCAAACTAGTTGCTGGAATTTTCTGCACTAGTATTGCCTTTGATCTTCTTCTCTATCTCACTTCCAAATCTGATTGGCTAAGATGGTGGGATCTTAATCTAGGAATTGAGAACTATTTCTCCAAGGAAAAATCTCAGACCTTAAGCTCTCATCTATCAAGAAGAGAACCATCCAAAGGCTGGACGTGTGGGGCACTTCCTAGTGTGTTGGACGTCCATGGGGAGGGGTTGTTTCTTTTATAGAAACTTTATGGTAGCATTCCTAAAAAGTTATCTCTCCTCATTCTAAAAGATGTCCTAAAAGGAAGGATTTATTTCCTTTAAGAAACACTCTCAATTAGAAAAGGAAACTAAAGGAACTTCCCATGCAATTAGTAATCCTAGTTGTACAACACTTACTAATTTTAAGTTCCTAATCCAAAAAGGAAACTTTCTCATAGGAATACCAATCCAAAGAGGAGTCCAACCTTCCAAGTAGAGAGTCCTACTCAAAATTGGAAACCTTACCCATGGAAATTCCATTATGGACGTCCCACATATTAATGCACACCATGGCCCACATACAATTTATCTAGAATTAAATTCATGTATGCCATCAAAAGCCTATTTGAATTTAAACTCAAAATTATTTTTCCACTAAAATAATTCATCCAAATGTTATCTAAACATTTTAGGAAACCAAGCCATTCTTGGAAAGTGACTAGAGAAGGGACCAAAAGACATATTTGCCACTGGCTCCCAAAATGACCAAAATGTCCATGCTAAACCCATAGCAACATTAAGACCATTTTAACCTTAACTCATTCCACTAAAGAGTTATGGTTGAACTCTAAGGACAAATATATAATATAATAAGCTCATCATAAAATGACGGTTGTCTTCGACCTACTAAGTGTAATGACCTGAATGCCCCTCTATGTAACATCCATAATCGAGTCAGGTTATCACATGTACTATCAACCTTCCCGATTACATCTAAACCTTAGAACTTCATATCCTTAACATAATCATCATTCGAATATCATTCTCTTGATCCAAGGAGCGACCCACAAGTTCAATATCCATATGGAACATCCATATACTAAGATCTTAGATTTTGATGATTAATCGGATAATTCTAAGGGGACGATCATTCCATCATTAGATGGCATAGATTTTTTATTGCATCTGCACGTCCCAACTAATCAAGTCCGAGTACCCAAAACACAGAGCTGTTGACCCATGAAAAGAATCTCACCCATAGTGAATTAAAGTACAAGAACTCGACTTCGTCAGTTCATCCACAAATGCTCAAGATTAAGAGCACCGGTCACTCAGTAGCATGAGGTGACTTGATCTCTCTCTGTGATAGTACTATTTTAGAGATCACACCTACCATGGTCCTGTTCAATGCATTGCATGTGCACTAATGAGATAAATCCGGGAAAGCCCTCCCATGACTTAGGTAAGTCACCCTGAATCCAGGAGAGTCTCTCATTATAACTTATTCCAAGATGAAGTGCCCAGCCCCATCTTTCAGTTATGAACAAATATGATGTTTCCAGTTGTCCATGAATTAGACCTATCTATGCGTAGACACTACACACCTAATTCATTTACTAGAAACAATGGGCCTTACGCAACCATACATATATACATGTTTAAGCATAAAAGAGTCATTCCATTAAATGACCAGTAAATATCTAGTAACAAAAGATGAGAGTGCAGCTAGTGGGCTTTAGGGCATACACCAATCCCAACAAACTCCCACTTGCACTAAAGATCACTACTTCCTAACCTAACACCCATAGACTCAACATGAGAAGTGAAGACTTTCTCTGTAAGAGTCTTAGTGAATGGGTCAGCTAAGTTATTTGCTGAAGCAATTTGCTCCACCACTATCTCTCCATCCTGAATGAATTCCCGGATCAAGTGGTACTTTCTCTGAATGTGCTTGCCTTTCTTGTGATTCCTGGGCTCTTTGCACTGTGCTACAGCACCAGTGTTATCGCAGTACATGACAATCAGTTTATGCACTGCAGGAACAACTCCCAATTCCAACAGGAATTTTCTGAGCCATACCGCTTCCTTTGAAGCTTCCGATGCCGCCACATACTCTGCTTCCATGGTAGAATCAGCAGTACAGGATTGCTTGACACTTCTCCATGATATAGCCCCTCCTGACAAAGTGAAGACGTACCCTGAGGTAGACTTGCTGGCATCTCTATCAGATTGGAAATCAGTGTCTGTATACGCCAATGGCGTTAGAACATCTGCTCGAAAGGTTAGCATATAATCTTTCGTTCTCCGAAGATACTTGAATATATGCTTAACAGCTGTCCAATGCATAGGTCCAGGGTTTGACTGATATCTACTAACCATGCCAACGGCAAAGCAAATATCTGGTCTAGTACATAACATAGCATACATGGGGCTTCCAACAGCGGATGCATATGGAACTCTCCTCATGTTCTCTATCTCTTCAGATGTCTTTGGACATTGATCTCAGGACAGTGGTACTCCATGTCTAGAAGGTAGGAGGCCCTTCTTGGAGTCAAGCATGTTAAACTTGACCAATATCTTCTCAATATATGAAGATTGGGATAGGGCTAATATCTTATTCTTGCGATCACGCAAAAGCTTGATCCCTAAGATATAGCTGGCCTCACCCAAATCCTTCATCTGAAATTGAGAGGATAACCAAACCTTTGTGGATGACAATAAACCTATATCATTTCCTATGAGTAATATGTCATCTACATACAGAACCAAAAATGCAACTGCTTTTCCATTTCCTTTCTTATATACACATGGTTCATCAATGTTTTGATCAAAGCCAAAGGATTTGACTGCCTGATTAAACTTGATGTTCCATGCTCTAGATGCTTGCTTAAGTCCATAAATGGACTTCTTAAGTTTACAAACCATGTTATCTTGGCCATTAGCAATGAAGCCCTCTGGTTGCATCATATAGATGCATTCGTCAAGACTTCCATTAAGAAAAGCTGTCTTGACATCCATCTGCCATATCTCGTAGTCATAATGACATGCGATGGCCAAGAGAATCCTTATGGACTTAATGTAAGATCCCGACCCCCGGTTCTTTTGTTTAGTATGGTTTTAATCATGGTTTGGCTTTTTAAGCGAGATTTGATTCAGTTTGACCTTGTTTTCGAGTTTGATTGGATTTTTCCATAGCCTTGAAGACCGTTGACTTTAGTTTGACCCGGTCCCTATGATATGTATTTTTTTATGAGAAATTACTTCTAATTTCTAAAAATTCTGAATTTGGTGTATTTTGACTTATGTTATGAAGTTTAACAACTTTCATGTTTTGATCATTTTGTTTTGATACTCAGAAATCACGTTTTTCGAGGAAAATGGGCAAAAATGACATTTTCACTAAATCTGTCCATGAATTTCGAAAATTTCAGAAATTGGGGAAATATACTTTTTGGAAAGTAAATATTTCGCTGATCATTTTTGTCTTCTTCGTCGTTTTCGTTCGGGGCCCGCAAATGCCACTTTCAGCCTTGTGAAGATCGGGGCCCACAAAGCCCATCTTATAAGAAGAGAAACCCTCTTCTTCTCTTTCATTTCCTCTCCCTGCACGGTTTGGAGCAAGAGCTCTCTCCCTCTCCTCCAGCAACTTTCTCTCTCTTCTGAATCACCCATCTCATGGAGATTTCATGGAGGGATGATCTCCTAGGGCCCTTCTTCTCCATTCAAGCTTTCCAAAGATGTCATTTGCAAGGATTTTGAGCTAGGAGAGACCTCTCATCCAAGCCCTTCTTCTTCGTTTGGGATTTTCAAGGTTTGCAATGGTTTTCTTTTCTTGAGATCCTTGTTTTTCAAACCATTTGGAGTATTTTCCTCATTTATGCAATGGGTTTTCATGGAGATTTGAGATTGATTGATTGTTAGGGTTTTCTTTGGTTTGTTTTGGGGCTTTTGTAGATGGAGGACCTTTGACCTTAGAGAATTGTGTTTGGAGTGATTTTCACTCCATCTTAACACAAGGCAAGTGAATACTCATCTAATTTGATGTTTATTATAATGTGAATGACTTTTATGATTTATTTCATTCTACTTCTTGTTCTCCTTTCTATGGATTTAGTTTTCTATTGATTTGAATAATGTTTATGAATACTTCATATGAGATTTGGATTTTTGTTAGAATCTAAGTATTTGCTCTTTCATTGATTTCATTTGGTGCAACTTGTTGTACTTCTAAAAATTTAGTATCGTGTTGAATGAAGAAAACTTTGATTCAAAAGTGTGGTGTTTGGGCCAATTAGAATGATTTATGTATGGTTTTGATGAGTTGAAGAGGTCAAGAAATGGCCTAACTGATCTTAGAAATTTTCTTGAAAGAAAAGAATGAAAAAGATTCAAGAAAAAATGGAAAAAGGGAAGCAAAGAGTGCATTTCTGCACTCTTCTCGGACCCAGCCAGAACTGGGTCCGCTCGAGCGACCCAGGTTCTGGAAGGGGTCCGCTCAAGCGGACCCTGGGTCGCTCGAGCGGACCCAGCCCAGTTCTGGGCCCTTTTCAGGGCCTGGTTTGAGGGGTTTTTTGGATGACTTTTTAAGCCTGATTTAAGTTAGTTTTGGGCTGTTTTTAAAACTTGTTTCGTGGGCCATTTAAGTTTAATTTTGGGCTGTTTTTAAGATCTGATATTGGGTCATCTTAGGGCCTGATATTGGACTGATTAAAACCTATTTTTGTGGGCCATTATAGGTTCAGTTTTGGGCTGATTTAAAACCCATTTTTGTGGGCCATTCAAAGTTAGCTTTGAGCTGTTTTAAAACCTGACATTGGGCCTGTTCAAGGCCAGCTTTTAAACTATTTTAAGACCTGTTTCATGGGCCTGTTCAAGGCTAGTTTTGGGCTGTTTTTAAGGACTGTTTGGGCCATGTTTAAAGGACTATTTTGGACTAAATGAGTAGATTGTTTTGGGCTCGGTTTAAGGCCAGCTATGGGCCTGTTTTTAAGAGTTTTGGGATTACTTGTGATACTTGGAATTTGTGAAATGGGAATGGGACCAATGAGAGAATGAACGTATGTAAAATTATCCGGGAATCATTTGAGTCTCAATGCGCACTTTATCATTTAAATGTTGGGGATTTTCATTGGCATCAAACTCACTCCTTAATGATCAATGTTTAAAGGATAGTTGTGCATTGAGATGGTTCCTTGGTAAGTCATTAAGTCATTCTACATAATTTCCATTCCATTTCCAGTTAGAGAATGTATTTGTACTTGTATTTGTATCATTTGGTAAACTAATTCAAATAGCATCGGTGATGTATTATAAAATCATGGGGTCTTCCAGATTCGAAAGGATTGGTCGTATGATTTTATACAAATCACTTTGATGTGTATTTGAGCGGTTTACCATGGATATTCGTTTGTTTTCTCCGAATTGATTTGAAAGGAGATTGGAGTGGTTTATCACATTCGGGATTTCTTCGATGAGACTATTATTTTGTTAAGATTAGTATTTTGAAAATGAAACCTCGAGGCAAGACGGGGCCAGAGCTATGTGGTGTGAGCCCCTGAGCCAAAGGGATTAGTATTATGTTAGATTTGTATCGGTTCGAGTTTTGAAACCTAAAGGCACCACTAAGCTTAGGTCACCTTGTCGGGCTGATCACCCGGCTTGGGATCTTTAATCTGTCCGCCAGCTGCAGCTTGGATTCTGTCTGTACCGACCATGGCAACGGTTTTATCTGCCGGTCCCATTTGTATGGCTACGGTTCTGATTTCTGATCTGCCGGTCCCATTTGTATGGCTACGGTTCTGATCCTATTTCTAGTACCACGTTCAGTGGCTACGCTTCTGTCTGCTCTTGTTACTTCGGTAATAGGAGAATATAGCTATGTGTGGTTGCCAATGTTTTATCTGCATATTACTTTATTTTATGATTCTTGTTGTTATACTTTTTATGCTTTGATTTGTTTAATGTTTACGATATCGATCTTTATTGTATTGTCTCTACTATTCAGTTTTAAATGTATTTCCAATTATTAAATGTTTTGCTTAGGTGGTTATCTTTTCGAGATATTTATGCTTTAGAGACTGTTCGTTTATTTGTCTTGATATTTATGTTCGGACTTTCGATCGTTTTAGCATCTTTTATTGTCATTATTGTTTAGACTATTTATCCGGTTTTACGATGATTTCATCAAGTTTTATATATGTTCTTTGGTTTCATATTACTTGATTATTTGCTTGCCAGACCGTCGTGTCTGACCCTTGTTTGTTTGGTGCCAGATTCCGCTCTTTTTGTTTTTAGGTGTTTGATCAGAGGAGGCGGTGGGACCGCCGGTCTGACGTGAGAGGCTGCCCATTGATATCATCTAGATGTCAAGTTTGGCACCGGAGTTCGTATCAAATCTTTGGGGTAGTAGTTCTGTTTAGTTGGTTATTTTGTATGGCTTTGTAGCCTTTTTCTTTGGGTTTATAATTAAGACATTTGTTAATTGTAATTTGAACATGTGGGAATTAATTAGTCTTGTTACTACCAGCTCAGTGTGTTCTGATATATGATTTATGCCAGTCTGCTTATATGATGGCTTTATGGAATTGGTTGCGTGCGACACGGAACCCGATGGCCACGGATTCCGGGTCGTAACACCATGTGTAGCTTCCGCGAAAATATACTCTGATCGTGATGGAATTTGTTTATCCTCATTCACGCGGATCTTGGGAAAGATAACAAAAAGTTTCAAATTATCCCAAAATTTCGCACCCCGAGGTCGGATCACTGCAGGGCCCGGTTTCGGGGTGTGACACTTAAGCATGGCCACTGGTGAAAAGGTATCCTCATAATCGATACCCTCTTTCTGAGTATATCCTTTCGCCACCAGTCTTGCTTTGAAGGTTTCCACCTTCCCATCCACTCCTCTCTTTCTCTTGTAGATCCACTTGCACCCTATGGGTTTAATCCATTCAGGTGTGTTAGATATCGCGATCACTGAGAGGGGGGGGGGTGAATCAGTGATCCCTTAAAAATAGGTCCAATTTAAAAACAAAAGCAAATCAAATCACACAAGGACACCAGATTTAACGTGGTTCACCAAAAGGCTACGTCCACGGTTCAAAGACTGTCCGAACACCGATCCGGAACATGTCTGAATCTATTTAGTCGCACCAACGACAAAGAGCACCAACCCTTAAGTTTCAGATAGCACCAACTATCTAGGAAGCACCTACCCCCTTTACAATTTATCTGCACCAACAGAGAGGATCACCAAACCCCTAACACCAAGCACCAACTTGATGTTCTACAGAATTAAAGTAGAGAACTTTTCTACAGCCCTTCCCCTCTACAATCTCTCTCTCTCAATCCCTTACAAATTGAAATTTAAAGCATAAAAAGAGAGACACTTATCTATGGACGAATCACCATCTTCATGAGCATATTTTCGTCCAACTTGCTGTAGAAACTTGCAGCACAACAGCACACAGCAACACCTTCTTCTCCAATCACTCTTCTCTCCAAAACCCTCTCTTTTTTTCTCTCTTCTCTTCTCTCCAAAACCCTCTCTTTTTTTCTCTCTTCTCTTCTCTCCTCATGAAAACGAACTTAGCAAGCCTTTATATAGGTTATGGTAACCCTAAAGAGTGTTCAAATTAGGCTAGAATTCGTTTAGAAAGAGTCCCAAACGAAATACATAAGTTTCATGAATTTTCGTGCAAAACTTCTATTTCTGCGCAATTCTGGTTTCCCATGCTCGGTCGACCGCGTGGGGTCCTCGGTCGACCGGCGACACACTGTGGCAACAAATAACTGGGAGCTAACTGAGACTGTCTTCTGCAGATTTCTCTTGCCCGGTCGACCGCGTGGGGTCCCCGGTCGACCGGCCACACTGCTTCAGGAATTCTGATTTCCTGTACTGTTTGAGCTTTGTTTTCTCTTTGAAGCTCTATCTGTTGGAAATAGGGTGGGCCTCTAGGATAGGTTTCAAAAAATTTTGACCCACTTGACGCAGGGATCAACTATCCAGAAGGCTATAAAACCCAATCCAAGATCCATGTCCTCAATCTCAGTCATCATGATCAGTAAATACAATCTATCTAGAAGATAGAACCAGCAACATATAAGCTACAAATAAATCTACAACATGCAAGGAAGTAGATTATACCTTTGGAGCTCGGTTGTGCTCTAATGGAGGAGTTGTGTCTTTCTTTGATGATGAAACGCTTTCACTAATCAAATAGGGATCTCCAAGACCTCTTGATCTTCCACGCTATGACCCGTATCAGATTCTCCTTTTCTCAAGAAGATGGTGGGATCTCCAAGAGAAAACTACTAGGAACCCTAGGGAGGAACTAGAAAGAGAACTAGAAGAGGAAAGAGGAGAAGAGCTCGTGCAACACTTGCACTTAGAGAGCCTTGGGCGTGAATCCCAATGGAAGGAGCAAGCATGGACGTCCAAGGCATCCTCTCCTCTTATTTATAACTTTTGCAAGTTGTCTCTTCTTTACTAATTACAATAGAAGTCTTACTTCCATTAATTAGTAACTTACCATATCATAATTAGAAGTCTCACTTCAAATATGATTAGTATCTTTCTAATTCCTTTCTAATTAAAATAGAAGTCTCACTTCTACTAAAATTAGTAAGTCTACTATTACCACCATTAGAAGTCTCACTTCTACTAGAAATAGTAACTTTCCTTTTAGAGTTCAACTAGAATTAGATACTTTCTAATAATTGGGCTAGCGTGGGGACCACTAGGGATTCCTTAGAAAGCTGGCTCCAACTGGGACACGCGACCCCACATCTCATGTGTAATCCGGGCCCACAGTTAATTGCAAATAACTCCACTATATAAATGCAATTGAACTCCAGTCTTAGGAATATTACATAGAAGACCCTAAACTTCCACATTACCACAAGTAGACCCCTCTATCAATATCCATGGATCAATTGGACCTGTCTTCCAAAATAGATCCATATCTTATTATCCTTAAGCCCCAATTAATTATAATGATCAATAGGTACCTTTCCAATTAACTCTTAATCGGAATGGGTGCGCACTTACCAATGATAAATCCATTAATTGGCAGAAGGGGATATTAGAGATAGATTCCTTCTTGACTATTGAATGTTCCCACAGCTCTACTACCATGTACCCAAATCACCGAGGTGTTGACCTACAGTTGGCCTCACTCATTGGTGACTCAAAGCAAATGAATAGATAGAAACTTGAGTTCATTAATGTCTCAGGATTGAGAGCCTATTGCTAGGGAATTATGAGAGCAGACCTTAAAATAAAGACAGTGTTTATAAGGTGCTTCTCATGGTCCTTCAATACATCAAATGTACCAGCACTATGATCCAGAATCTTCCATTCTGATGATTGAGACAAATCACACTATCTCATAGTGATCAAAGTGCTGCAACCTTGTCAGTATGAGATGTCCAGTCTCATCACTGGTTGTGAAGATATTTAAGTATAAGATTTGTCACACATGTCTCCCGTATGTGGATCTCATCCATACACATGTGTTACATCTAATATACTTGTGGACCCCGGTTCATCTCATGAACCATCATGTCATTCGTATTGGTTATGTGCAAGTATATAATAAATCACCATTCATCTCATGAAAGGAAAGCATGAATATATGAATAAATAAAGAATTTAATCAATTTATTATATCATCTACTGGATTGAGTCCATAAAACTAACACTATCAACACCACACTATCAACACCACACTTGTGACATTGTGTTGACAATAATTCCAACACAAAATGATACTTGAGATACTAAACACTTCAATGCTTCATAAGACTTCTCAAGGCATCTCAAATTCCAACAATCTCCCCCTTTGGAATTGTTGGCAACACTTGGAACTTCAACACTTGGAACACTTTGAACCAGTTGACCTTCATGAAGCTTCTTCAGAACCATAGACTCCCCCTGTCTTAAAAAACCAACAGAATCGAGATCTTCACATTCACATTCTTGATACCAATCTCCCCCAAGCTATCATAGCATAACTTCTTCGCATAACTTCTCCTAGCATAGCTTTCTCCCCCTTTGACAACAAGTCCAAAGGGACCAACCAAGGAGCGAATAAGATATTCAAGGAATACATTGCTCCCCCTTTCAAGCACAACTCCTAAGGATTAGGAGAGTGAGTAACTCCTAATTTTTTCCGGAGATACTCGAAGACTTCCTTTGGCAGAGGTTTTGTGAAGATATCAGCAACTTGCTCAGTAGTTGGAACATATTCCAACTTTACCTCACCGTCTGCAACCTTTTCCTTGAGAAAGTGATAGCGGATTGCAACATGCTTCGTTCTAGAATGCTGAACAGGATTCTTAGAGATGTGAATTGCACTTGTGTTGTCACAGAGGATCGGCGTAGGATCCGTTGTCGGAACTCCTAGATCAGAGAGCATTTGCCGCATCCATAACACTTGCGTACAACAAGTTGCCACTGCAATATATTCCGCTTCCGTTGTAGAAAGGGATACTGAATCTTGTTTCTTACTGTGCCATGCCACCAACCTTTCACCGAGATAGAATGCACCACCGCTTGTACTCTTGCGATCATCTAGACATCCAGCCCAATCGGCGTCAGAGTATGCAACAAGAGTGAAGGATTTGCCTTTAGGATACCAAATGCCAAGCTCCATGGTACCTTTCAGATATCGAAATATCCTTTTTACTGCTGTAAGGTGCGTCTCAGTTGGTGATGCTTGAAATCGAGCCACCATACATACTGCTTGCAGAAGATCCGGTCTTGTAGCAGTCAAATAAAGCAAGCTTCCTATCATAGAATGATAAGTGGTGTGATCAACGGACGAACCCTTATCATCTTTGCTTAGCTTTGTGTTCGTTGTCATTGGTGTGCTCACTGGCAAGATGTCTTCCATGTTAAAACGCTTCAGCATTTCCTTGATGTATTTCATCTGTGATATGAAGATACCATGTTTCAGCTGCTGAACTTGTAAACCAAGGAAGAACTTTAGTTCTCCAAGCATTGACATCTCTTCAGCAAAATTCCTGCACATTTCCTCATCATTGCCACCAAAGATTATGTCATCGACATAAACAATGACAACCAGCTGTTTGCTCAACTCTGTTTTGACATAAAGATTGCTATCAACCAGTCATTTTCCAAAGCCGATCTTGCGGAGATAGAGGTCCAGCCTTGCATACCACGCCCTTGGCCCTTGTTTCAGCCCATAAAGAGCATTTTTCAACTTGCACACTAGGTCTGAATTTTTGCTAATGAGAAAACCATCAGGTTGCTCAATGTAGACCTCTTCTTCAAGTAATCCATTCAAGAAGGCTGACTTTACATCCATCTGAAATACCTTGAAGGTTTTGTATGCAGCCAATGCAAGAAACATACGAATGGCATCCAGACGAGCCACCGGTGCAAAGGTCTCTTCAAAATCTATGCCTTCAACTTGAGCATAGCCTTTACAAACCAACCTTGCTTTGTTTCGTATGACCTGACCATCTTCATTCAGCTTATTCCGAAAGACCCATTTAGTACCAATAACATTCTTATCGGTAGGTCTAGAAACTAGTTCCCATGTGGAGTTCTTCTCAATTTGCTCCAACTCCTCATGCATAGCTTTCAACCAACTTTCATCGAGACTGGCTTCAGCCACAGTCTTGGGTTCAATGGTGGACACAAGTGAGTAATTGCTAACTACACTTTGTCTTGTTTTAACACCGGCCTCAGGATCTCCAATGATTTGATCCTTAGGGTGTTGCTCTACCCAAGTGCTTTTCTTTCTAGGTGTAGCATCCTCTGAGTCATCCTTTGATTTCTCAGAATCATTAGGTTCAGCCACTTCATCATCAATCTCACTCGAGTCCTTATAAACTGGACTGTCATTATGAGTTACATTCTTGGATTCACGGTTTTCATCAATTCTAACATCGACACTTTCTATGATTTTTCTGGTCCTTTTGTTAAGACATCTGTAAGCCTTACTAGAGGAGGAGTAACCCAGAAATATACCTTCATCAGCTCTTTCTTCAAATTTGCCCGGATTTTGTTCAAGACGCTTGATGTAACACTTGCTACCGAAGACTCTGAAGTGCTTGACTGTTGCTTTTCTCCCAAACCATAGCTCATAAGGAGTTTTGTCTTCATTTGGCCTGATCAAGCATCGATTCTGAATGTATACAGCCGTATGGATTGCCTCCTTCTAGTATTTGTCAGCTAGCTTGCTCTCAGTTAGCATTGTGCGAGCCATCTCTTGCACGGTGCGATTTTTCCGTTCCACAACTCCATTTTGCTGTGGAGTTCTAGGGGCTGAATATTGTCTTTGAATGCCATGGTGCTCACAATAGTTAGTGAACTCTTCAGATGTGAATTCACCTCCTCGATCAGACCTTAAAATCTTGATACGTTTTCCAAGCATATTTTCAACCTATGCTTTAAACACTTTAAAACGATCAAGTGCTTGATGTTTATGCTTAAGAAACAATACCCATGTCATACGAGTATAATCATCAATGCATAACATAAAATACTTATCTCCATTGGTGCTTTGAGTTCGCATCAGTCCACAGAGATCAGTGTGCACTAGCTCAAGAGGTTTCTTTGAATGATGCTCCTTTGACTTGAACATTACCCTCGTTTGCTTTCCCTTTGGCAAGAATCACAAATGGGGTTGGAAGGCTTTTCAACTGTAGACATACCTCTGACAGCCTTTGAATTGCAAATCTTTGACATGTTATCAAAGTTTAGATGCCCAAGGCGTTTCTGCCACAACCAACTTTCCTCTGTCCGACTCATCAAGCAAGTCTTTTCAGCTCCATCTGACAATGTATAGAGATTTCCAGCAGTCCTAGATCCAGTAGCCACTGTTTTGCCATTGCTACACTTCTTGATAGCAAACCCATTCTTAGTGAAGACAACTTCGTGGCCTTTGTCACAGATCTGGCTCACACTAAGCAAGTTGTGTCTCAGTCCAGACACATATAAGACCTCTTCTGATCTGATCTTGTTTGCCTTTAGCTGAACAACACCTTTTACGCAGATTTTGGCACCATCATTGTTACCAAACTTCACTGATCCGCCTTCATAGTGCTGTAATTTGACAAATTTTTCCTTATCACCTGTCATATGGCTTGAACAGCCACTATCAAGGACCCATGGTGCTGCCTTCTTTTGTGCATTGAATGCCCTTTGCACAATGAGAGATTCCTTAGAATTATCTTCCCTTTTCTTTGCCCTCCATGCCTTAACTAACTTGGGTTTCTTTTCAACCTGAAATTGGTTAGCAATAGGCAACCTACAATCCCTAGTCAAGTGTCCATAATTATGACACTTATAGCACTCAATTTTGTGGCTGTTTTGGGATTGAAAAAGGGTTCCTAGTCACAAATGGGCTGTTTCTAACATAGAATTTGCATTCAGCCCTTTTATGTCCATATCTATTGCAATGATAACAGTAACCATAAAATTTGAATCTTCTTTGTGGCTGGTTAGACTTCATTTCCTTTCTCACATGAATGGACTCTTTTCTAGGCTGGGTGGGCTTCACAAGTTTTGTCTTTTCAGGAGGTGTAATCTTAGAGGATTCTCCATTCTCAAATCCTAGACCAAATTTGAAGTGAGGAGGCCTTTGAACTTTCAGTATTTCATTTAGCTTCAATGTTCCATTGATTGCTTGGAATTCCTTGAGCTTTTGATTCATTTGTATATTTTCAGTCCTTGCTCCAAGGATTTCATTCTCAAGTTTCACCACTTCCTCAGTTTTGGTACTGATTTGTATTTCTAGGACTTCTACCATTCTTTTATATTCTTCAACTTGAGTTTTCAAAGCAATAACCGAACTTTCAGATTCATGAAGAAGTTTCAGATTTTTCTTACTTGTTTTTCGTTCCATGCTAAGCTCCTCAAGTGAGGCAATGAGTTCTTCTTCAAGATTGACCTCAGCCTCCTCTTCCTCTTCCGGCTCTTGCTCCTCTTCTTCTTCAACAGTAACCATGAAGAGAGCTTCAGTTGCCTCGGCTGATTCATCATCGTCTGAAGTTTCAGACGTGCTGTCATTATATTGACTGATGAAGCTTTTTGCTTTGCCCCTCTTTCTGAAATTTTTCTTCCATTTACTCTCATCAACATAAGAGTCATCATCATTGTTTTCTTTCAGCGGACACTTCGCAGCAAAGTGACCAACACCGCCACAATTGAAGCATTTAAAGGGTAGCTTCCCTTTGTACTTTCCATTGCTTCCTTTCTTCAGCTTTCTAACTAATTGAGCCTCACGCTCATCATCATCAGTATCAGCATCATGACCAGCAGTCTCTTTTCCCTTTTTCTGAACTTTGAAGGCCGCTTCTCTATCAGATGAAGACGTCTTACCTATGCTCATCTCATAGGCAGTGAGTGAACCATGCAACTCATCCATGGTAAATTCATTCAGATCCTTAGCTTCTTCTATGGCTGAGACTTTTGAATCAAACCGGGGAAGAAGAGATCTTAGAACCTTTTTGACGATGACTGGTTCTTTAATCTCCTCCCCTAGTCCACGAATGTCATTCGTGACTTCATTCACTCGTTGCATATACAAGTCAACATTCTCGCTTTCCTCCATGCGAAGAGACTCGAATTGAGAGCGATAAGTTTGCAATTTCGCTTCTTTGATCTTCTCATCTCCTTCATGAATGCTTTTCAACTTGTCCCATATTTCCTAGGCTGTTTTGCATGCAATTACTTTGACCAGCTCGCTGTCCACAAGGCCACTAAAGAGTGCATTCTGCGCTTTGGAGTCGTTGTCTGCTAACTTCTTCGATGCAGCATCAGTGGGTACGATGGCAGTATTGTAACCGACTCTGACAGTCTCCCAGACATCATAGCCAAGTGACTTGATGAAAGCCTGCATTCTGATCTTCCAGAAGGAGTAATTAGAACCATCAAACAAAGGTGCTTTCATATTCCCTGTATTGGATGCCATGTGATTTGACAAGAGATCACCCTTAGCGTGTTAAGCTTATCAAGGGAGCCTTGGCGCTCTGATACCAATTGTTAGATATCGTGATCACTGAGAGGGGGGGGGGGGTGAATCAGTGATCCCTTAAAAACAGGTCCAATTTAACAACAAAAGCAAATCAAATCACACAAGGACATCAGATTTAACGTGGTTCACCAAAAGGCTACGTCCATGGTTCAAAGACTATCCGAACATCGATCCGGAACAGGTCTGAATCTATTTAGTCGCACCAATGACAAAGAGCACCAACCCTTAAGTTTCAGATAGCACCAACTATCTAGGAAGCACCTACCCCCTTTACAATTTATCTGCACCAACAGATAGGATCACCAAACCCCTAACACCAAGCACCAACTTGATGTTCTACAGAATTAAAGTAGATAACTTTTCTACAGCCCTTCCCCTCTACAATCTCTCTCTCTCAATCCCTTACAAATTGAAATTTAAAGCATAAAAAGAGAGACACTTATCTATGGATGAATCACCATCTTCATGAGCATATTTTCGTCCAACTTGCTGTAGAAACTTGCAGCACAACAGCACACAGCGGCACCTTCTTCTCCAATCACTCTTCTCTCCAAAACCCTCTCTTTTTTTCTCTCTTCTCTTCTCTCCTCATGAAAACGAACTTAGCAAGCCTTTATATAGGTTATGGTAACCCTAAAGAGTGTTCAAATTAGGCTATAATTCATTTAGAAAGAGTCCCAAACGAAATACATAAGTTTCCTGAATTTTCTTGCAAAACTTCTATTTCTGCGCAATTCTGGTTTCCCGTGCTCGGTCGACCGCGTGGGGTCCTCGGTCGACCGGCGACACACTGTGGCAACAAATAACTGGGAGCTAACTGAGACTGTCTTCTGCAGATTTCTCTTGCCCGGTCGACCGCGTGGGGTCCCCGGTCGACCGGCCACACTGCTTCAGGAATTCTGATTTCCTGTCTGTTTCAGCTCTGTTTTCTCTTTGAAGCTCTATCAACACCACACTATCAACACCACACTTGTGACATTGTGTTGACAATAATTCCAACACAAAATGATACTTGAGATACTAAACACTTCAATGCTTCATAAGACTTCTCAAGGCATCTCAAATTCCAACAAGGTGCACCTACAAGTTCCCAGACTTGATTGGAATACAAAGAATCCATTTCAGATTTCATCGCTTGCTGCCACATGTCAGCATCTATATCCGTTACTGCTTCATCATAACTAGTAGGATCCTCAACCAGATCTTCAGAGTCTGTCTTAAAAGACACTCCTAGATATCTTTCTGGCTGTCTAGAAATTCTCCCACTACGACGAGGCTCCGGAGTGTTTAAAGGAATATCTTGTTCATCTACTGTCTCAGGATCTGGTACAGATGTTATAGGAGATCCCGGAAAAATCTCCTCAAGGGTTTCTTTATAACTAAGCTCTTGGTGCATCATACAATCATCCTCCAAGTACCTAGCATGAGTGCTGATGATCACTTTTTGCTCCTTTGGATGATAAAAGATGCCACCTCTCGTTCCCTTAGGATACCCAATGAAGTAGCACATTTTCGATCTGGGTTCCAGCTTGGTAGCTTTATCATTCAGTACATAGGCTGGACAACCCCAAATGTGGATATGTCTTAAACTAGGTTTTCGACTTGTCCACATTTCTTGGGGTGTCCTAGGTACTGATTTAGAAGGTACCAGATTTAAAATGTATGCTGCTGCTTCTAGGGCATATCCCCAAAAAGATATAGGTAGGGTTGCATGACTCATCATGGACCTTACCATATCAAGAAGGGTACGGTTTCTTCTCTCCGCTACACCATTTTGCTGGGGTGTACCCGGTGCAGACAACTGAGACACAATCCCATGTTGTGTGAGGTACTCCTTGAACTCACCCAGGAGGTACTCGCCATCTCGATCAGATCGAAGGGCTTTGATATGTTTCCCTAGTTGTAGCTCCGCCTCAGCCTTGAATTGCTTGAACTTATCAAATGCCTCAGACTTGTGTCACATTAAGTATACATATCCATACCTAGAGTAATCATCGGTGAAGGTGATGTAATACTCATACCCTCCTCGAGCCGGTTTGTTCATAGGACCACACACATCAGTGTGAATCAATTCTAACAACTCCTTTAACCTTAGTCCCTTTCCAGAGAATGACCGTTTGGTCATCTTTCCCTTGAGACAAGATTCGCACTGAGGAAAAGGTTCGAAATCTAATGAGCTGAAAGGCCCATCTTCTACCAACCTCTGAATCCGTTTTAGGTTAATATGACCTAAACGAAAGTGCCAAAGATATGTGTCATTGATTGAAGATACCTTCCTCTTAAGGGAAGTTGAGTTTTCTTGTTGTACATTATGCAGTGTGGGAGCAATAGGATATATATAAAATAAGTTGTCATGTATTCTACCGGAACATATAATATTTCCATCTCTACTGATATCAATACCAGAATGGAAAGAAACTGAATAATTAAATTCAATTAATCTGGAAACTGAAATTAAATTCTTCCTCATGTCCGGAACATAGAAAACATTATTCAAAACAAATATCCTATTACATGGAAAATGTAAGGTAACAACTCCTACTGTAACTGCCCAAACTTTAGCTCCAGTTCCGACTCTAAAGGCAAACTCTCCTTTCTCAATTCTCTGCATTATCTGAAACCCCTGCAATGAATTGCAGATATGATTAGTGGCTCCTGAGTCTACTATCCATGAGTCAGTAGAATCAACCACTAGACAAGTTTCAATGTAGTATGAAAAAGATGTACCTTTCTTAACTGAGGCCAGGAACTTGGGACAATCTTTCTTCCAATGACCTTTGAGGCCACACTTGAAGCATTTCCCTTTGGGCTTTCCATCTGTACCCTTGTCCTTCTTATTACCAGTGTTGTCCTTTTTCTGCCCTTTTCCCTTATTCTGCTTCTTCTTGAACTTCTTCCCTTTCGGGTTTAGTTTAGAGGAAGACTCGAAAAAATGAGCTTGGGCTTTGGGCTTCATGATGGCCTCTGCCGCCTGGAGTTCTTTCATTAACTCAGGTAGAGTCATGTCCATCTAACTCATATTGAAATTGAGCTTGAACTGATTGAAAGAGTCCGGCAGAGTTTCGAGAATCATGTCAGTTTGACTTCCTGCATCAATCTCAGCCCCTAGAATCTCAGCTTCATTGAAACAATCCATCAGCTTGAGCATATGCTCTCTGACAGGTGTTCCCTCAGCCATCCTAGCATTCATGATAGTCCTCATAGCAGCTTGCCTGGCTGGCCTGCTCTTGTCCGCAAACATCTCAGACAAGGACATCATGATTTCATAAGCCGTGTCCATATGCTCGTGCTGTGTTTGCAACACGTTGGACATGGAAGCGAGCATGTAGCATTTAGCCATGCTATTCGCTTTCTTCCATTTCCTCTCAGCCTCTAACTGGTCATCAGTAGAATTAGCATTAATATCGGGACAGGTTTCCAGCAAGACATACTTGTACTCCTCAGCAGTGAGTACTATGTCAAGATTTCTTTTCCAATCTACGTAGTTAGGGCCAGTCTGTTTGTTCTCACGAAGAATGCACATCAGCTGACTAAAAGAATCTTTACCCATCTCTCTCTGGATATAAAACGGTTTGTAATTAGACATGCAGTATATATGTAATATGCATATGGTGCTTGTTATAAAAGGAAAAATAAAGCACAAAACTTTTTACATTATTCAACCCCAATCATAATGTATCAGTGTTTCAACCTCCTCATAGACCCTCCATCGAAGGGATGGCCGAGCCTACAGTCACATTGAATTAAGGCAGACTTATTTGGATTATCACTATCTGGACACATATCCAGTGGTAGTCCAATCACTGATTGGTTTGGCCTCATATGACAAATAACCCTTTAACTCCTAAGGAGAGGTCATCGCTGTCTTATGTCAAGTGTATAACCATCTCTTATGAAATTTCCCAGAATGTCTATGATTAAGTCCTCCGAAGGGAAAAGACTTTTATCCTTTCTAGAAGTGAACTTTAGTAAAAAGCTCCACCGAAGGGATGGCCGCTCCCACCAACACTTCATTGACATTCTATAGAAGTGATCTTTAGTAAAGAACTCCACCGAAGGGATGGCCGCTCCTACTAACACCTCATTACGAATATTCACATTAGTTCACCCATTAACCCATCAAAGCGGTCTTTAGTTAAGAACTCCACCGAAGGGGTGGCCGCTCCTACTAACACCTTAATGAGATAACATGAACCGAAAATGGAAGGCCGTGGGGTCTTTCCTAAAACCCCTCTCCCACTTGATTATTTATCACTAGGGTTTATACTTTTTGACCTTTATATTTTTTTACTCAAGAGCTCTTTTTAAATCTAGCAAACTTGGTTAATTAAATTTATGACTTAATGACTTAAGTCACCTTAAAATTAAATAACCTTTGCTTTAAAACATTTGAGCAAATCCATTTAAAGAATCAAAAACCTATCTTGGGTTGTGGAAACCCATAGGTAGCATCTAATTAGATTTTAGTTTAGCCTCCTTTGGAAACCAAGGGCACCAAGATAAACTAAACCCTATCCAATTTTAACCTTAGACAAATAGAAGGTGCTGGTCTAAGTTCCGTTTAAAACAATTTGCCAAACTAAAAACAATCTAATACAATAAAGATGCCAATTTTAGAACCTAATGGTGGCCATGTTTCTAGGTGACAATTATAGCAATTATATAAAGCATTCGTCCATGCATTCCATATATAAAGCAAATAAAAGTATGCAATCCTTGATGGCTCCCTTGCTCTTCGGACTTCTAATCCTTATCGAACTAGGACATCAAGAATAGGTCTCATCTTTCACCAAGAAGTCTTGTCTCCTCCACCACTAAGGAGTCCGGTTACTTGCAACCTTTCTTGAAACTTTCTTCTTCTTGCTTGTTCCAATAAATTAAATTTATACAAGCAAACCCATAAAAAACAAAAACCCAAATTACGGAGATACCTATGCTTTTCAAGAAAGCTTACATCAAGACTAGTTGGAATAAAAGTAAAGAAAGAATTACAACTTCCTATGATTGCTAAACGCGCAATCGTACACTTTCCAACTAATGAAAAAACATCCAAATCCACATAACAATCATGCGAACCATCAAGGATGCAATACATGGCTGCAAACAAAGAGGTTAGTGCATGCAAACACACTATGTGCATCATTAAACAAATCTGGAAAATAAATTCCAGCAAT
The DNA here is from genome assembly GCA_012931725.1 of Litsea cubeba. Classification (NCBI taxonomy): domain Eukaryota; kingdom Viridiplantae; phylum Streptophyta; class Magnoliopsida; order Laurales; family Lauraceae; genus Litsea; species Litsea cubeba. The sequence goes on from CM022944.1 coordinate 56,471,729, forward strand.
GTTAATGAAACTTGCACACAACATGCATCACAATATAACTTTAATAGGGTGCCACCATGCCCATAATCAATCTAGGATTAATTATACACAACATGGGATCATGATTTCACATGGAGTGGCTCTGATACCACTGAAAGAAACTGCGATTTAGATCTGAATTAGCGGAAGACATTCATGGCTAATTTGTAACATGACAGATTTTAAAAAATCTGATTTGGGCAGCATAAATCAGCCATAGAGATCGCATGAGAACTCCATGAATTCATGACCAACAAGTGTATAATTAAAGGAGAATGAAGAAGACTATTACCTCGAAGATTTGTAGACTTCAAATCTCTGAAAAAATAGATCCAAAGGCTCGAACTCAGACTTGCAATTAGCAAACTAGTTGCTGGAATTTTCTGCACTAGTATTGCCTTTGATCTTTTTCTCTATCTCACTTCCAAATCTGATTGGCTAAGATGGTGGGATCTTAATCTAGGAATTGAGAACTATTTCTCCAAGGAAAAATCTCAGACCTTAAGCTCTCATCTATCAAGAAGAAAACCATCCAAAGGCTGGACGTGCGGGGCACTTCCTAGTGTGTTGGACGTCCATGGGGAGGGGTTGTTTCTTTTATAGAAACTTTATGCTAGCATTCCCAAAAAGTTATCTCTCCTCATTCTAAAAGATGTCCTAAAAGGAAAGATTTATTTCCTTTAAGAAACACTCTCAATTAGAAAAGGAAACTAAAGGAACTTCCCATGCAATTAGTAATCCTAGTTGTACAACACTTACTAATTTTAAGTTCCTAATCCAAAAAGGAAACTTTCTCATAGGAATACCAATCCAAAGAGGAGTCCAACCTTCCAAGTAGAGAGTCCTACTCAAAATTGGAAACCTTACCCATGGAAATTCCATTATGGACGTCCCACATATTAATGCACACCATGGCCCACATACAATTTATCTAGAATTAAATTCATGTATGCCATCAAAGGCCTATTTGAATTTAAACTCAAAATTATTTTTCCACTAAAATAATTCATCCAAATGTTATCTAAACATTTTAGGAAACCAAGCCATTCTTGGAAAGTGACTAGAGAAGGGAGCAAAAGACATATTTGTCATTGGCTCCCAAAATGACCAAAATGTCCATGCTAAACCCATAGCAACATTAAGACCATTTTAACCTTAACTCATTCCACTAAAGAGTTATGGTTGAACTCCAAGGACAAATATACAATATAATAAGCTCATCATAAAATGACGGTTGTCTTCGACCTACTAAGTGTAATGACCTGAATGCCCCTCTATGTAACATCCATAATCGAGTCAGGTTATCACATGTACTATCAACCTTCCCGATTACATCTAAACCTTAGAACTTCATATCCTTAACATAATCATCATTCGAATACCATTTTCTTGATCCAGGGAGCGACCCACAAGTTCAATATCCATATGGAACATCCATATACTAAGATCTTAGATTTTGATGATTAATCGGATAATTCTAAGGGGACGATCATTCCATCATTAGATGGCATAGATTCTTTATTGCATCTGCACGTCCCAACTAATCAAGTCCGAGTACCCAAAACACAGAGCTGTTGACCCATGAAAAGAATCTCACCCATAGTGAATTAAAGTACAAGAACTCGACTTCGTCAGTTCATCCACAAATGCTCAAGATTAAGAGCACCGGTCACTCAGTAGCATGAGGTGACTTGATCTCTCTCTGTGATAGTACTATTTTAGAGATCACACCTACCATGGTCCTGTTCAATGCATTGCATAGGCACTAATGAGATAAATTCGGGAAAGCCCTCCCATGACTTAGGTAAGTCACCCTGAATCCAGGAGAGTCTCTCATTATAACTTATACCAAGATGAAGTGCCCAGCCCCATCTTTCAGTTATGAACAAATATGATGTTTCTAGTTGTCCATGAATTAGACCTATCTGTGCGTAGACACTACACACCTAATTCATTTACTAGAAACAATGGGCCTTACGCAACCATACATATATACATGTTTAAGCATAAAAGAGTCATTCCATTAAATAACCAGTAAATATCCAGTAACAAAAGATGAGAGTGCAGCTAGTGGGCTTTAGGGCATACACCAATCCCAACAACTTCCCCGAAAGATAGGAGATGAACCGTCTGATGTATGCCAATCTTCCTTGAAGTCCTTTCAGGTCTCTCAAGGTTCTTGGAGAGGGCATTTCTAGAATAGCCTTGACTTTGGTGGGGTCAAGTTCTATTCCAGATTTTCGAATTAGGAATTCGAGGAACTTACCCGACGAGACGCCGAAGAAGCATTTCAGGGGATTCATCCACAGTTTGTGTTTGCGAAGCCGGAGGAAGACTTCTTGAAGGTCTTCGAGATGGTCTTCTTTTTTTGCTCTTGACGGCGAGGTCATCAGCGTAACATTCAACTGTCTTGTGCTGCATATCTTGAAAAATCTTCATCATAGCCCTCTGATATATGGCACCAGTATTTTTCAGACCAAATGGCATGACAGTGTAGCAATACACACCAAATGGGGTCCGAAATGAAGTGTATTTTTCATCTTTGGGATGCATATTTATCTGATTGTAGCCTGAGAAGTCATCCATGAATGTCATTCGCTCGAATCCAGCGGTATTGTCAATCATTACCACCGGTATTGAGAGCAGGAATTCATTTATGAGGCATGCGCCATTCAGGTCTCAATAGTCAATACAGACCTTGATTTGCCCATTTTTCTTTGTCACAGGGACAATGTTGGCCAACCATTCAGGATGCTATTCCTCGTGGATGAAGCCAACGCTTTTGAGCTTTTGAACTTCTTGTTCAATTTTATCCATCACATCTTGACGGAATCTTCTTTGGCCTTGTTTGATAGGCTTGATGTCTTTTTGAAGATTAAGTTTGTGGACTGCTACTTCGGAGTCTAAGCTAGGCATTTCAGCATAGGACCATGCAAAGCAATCAACAAACTCACGAAGAAAAGAGTTATTCTCGGGTAACTCATCATCCTTTATATTCTTGTTTATGAATACAGGACGTGGGTTATCTGGTGTTCCCAAGTCTATCTTTTGATCAGGATCTTCTGTTGGAAGGTTCGAACGTGGTTCCTCCACAATATTTTCGGAGGCTTCCAGCTCAATGAAACCTTCTGGAATTTCAAGGGCATTTCCAGACCAATGATTTGTTCCTTTCCATGGGTCTTCTTGACCAGTGATCTTCTCAAGGCTTGCTATGAGATGTTCCCAATCGCCTGCTGAAACTTGGTCGAAGTAAGGTACTTCTTTTAGAGACGAGTGTTCTTCTGGGTCAGAATACCAACTGTCTGTGTTATCGGACAATTCCTCTTTATTGTCAGTGAAATCGTTCCAATTGGATGAGCTTCCTGGACTTTGTCAGGTGACTCATCGAAGAGATATCCAGGGAGATCGATGTCTTCATGGATACGAGATGTTGAGGCTTGGTCGGCAATTCAACTTTTCAGCCTTTGTGTCAACAGTCTTAGAGGAGTGTCGGGATCATACCCTAACCCATGTGAAGACTTTTTTACATGACCGTAGAGTCTCCAATCTTCCAGTTGGCTTTTGGTAAAGGCGAGCCCCAATGGCGTGAGAATACCATGACTTTCTCCCAAACCGACTGGATTTTGAGCGTCATAGCCCATTTTCTTCATAATAACTTGTGCCACATGACTATATAGAAATAGTTGAGGCATACCTTCATTTTGGAAAGATTCAAGTAGGGAGTTTGATGAAACAGCTTCCGATCTGTGGAAGAAGATTGGCATTTCCTTTGCTGAAGTTGCCGGAACAACGAAGGAAGCAGATGTAGGATCTTCTACGTCTGCAGGTGTCTCCATTGGAGGTTGAGCATGCTGAACTTGATGAGTATCAGCTTGGCTTGATGATGTGTCGTCTTCTGACTCTGAATCCGAACATGTGTCTTGCATGATAAAAACGAGGATAACCCCCCAAACTTTTGCTTTGCTTTCTTCACTTTAGATGTGATGACCAAAGGCTTTGAAGGTTTGAAGGAGATGACGAAGGGAGGTTGACTGCTCTTTTCGGATTTGACGGAGGGCTTGTTTTCTTCCGGTGATTGTTGAAGAGCCTTGCCTTCATCTTTCTGGAGATTTTCGGCAAAGGGTGTTATTTCCTTCTCCTCATTTTCTTTTTCACTTTCATACATCTGTGAGTCTGCGAAGTGGACTTCTTTACCTTTGAAGGGTTTTATGTCCGCAAAGACCTAATGTATCATGCCGTCGTCACCAACGAACTTGATGCACTGATGTAGAGTTGAAGGAACAACACCATTCTCAGATCGTCACCAACGAACTTGATGCACTGATGTAGAGTTGAAGGAACAACACCATTCTCATGTATCCAGGGGCGTCTAAGAAGGATGTTGTAGCATGAAGGGATTTTTATTGCATACACAGTGACCTTGGAGATAAGATCACCGATTTGTAACTTAAACCTGATTTTGCCGATAGGCCTTTGAGGGCTCCCATCGTATCCAAAGATAGATACAGATGTGTGGCTCAGCTTGCTGGGTGGGATGCCCAGCTCTTCGAGGGACGAAGTGGAGATGAGGTTGAGTGTAGAACTTGGGTCGATCTGAACTCTGTGCATTAGCATTTTCTTGATGTACCCTGTAAAGTACAGGGGTCAGTTGTGCCTTATTTTACCAAGTAGGAGGTCTTCATTACTAAAAGTGATGGTTGCACTTGCTTCCTTTTTAACCGAGAGGCATTCAATGCAAGATCCCTCGATTCTCTTCTTTTCTCCCTTTGAGGAAGTTCCTGATTTTTCGACCCGGTAGTCCATTTCAATTTGGAGGACTTGTGGGGCATGTTTGTTGACATCCTCATTCAACATTTGTAATTCTGAAATGAGATTATAACGAGTGCGTGGAGACATTCATAATAAGTCTAGGATGTGTAATTGTGCAGGTATGTGTTTGAAGTGCTCGATTAAAACATACTTGAAAGCCACCTTCAGGCCTGCATGTTCATTATTGTTGCCACTTGGGGCGTTTACAACATCTTTTCCCGAAGGATTTACATAAGTAAGAGAAGATTGGTTGTAATTTTTGTGGTAGTCCTGGCTAGAGCGGGTGCCTCTACCAACTTCGAGAGCTTCTTGAGAAGGGTCTTCGTGTGGAAGACTTCCTTCGGGATCAAGAGACTTTTGCTTTTCGTTTGCTGAGGATGTGACTGCAGCAGAGTTGCCATCCTCAGTGATTGTGTTACATGGAGTATTTTTCGAGAACAAGTCCTAAACAACATCCGGTAACTTTTCTTCTTTGTTGACCAATTCATCGTCCCAAACATCAATAGCTGGGGCTTCTTGATGATGATTAGTCGAGAAGGGTGTGAGTTCTGAAGTCACGGTCTCAGGAGACGAAGTCTGAGAGGGTGTTATCTCAGTGAAAGTCACTTGAGAAGAGGTAGCTCCAGATGATATACTACCAGACATGGTCAGAGAGTAAATCATCTCACAAGACGAGGCTTCATTGGAGCTATCATCCCGAACTATCACATTGCAGGCATCTCCGATAGGAGTTATCGCCGAAATGGACTGTTGGGAGTGAGACTCGTCCTCGGAAGTAAGAGGATCATCAATCCAACAATTTTCTCCATTTTTAGGAGTTAAGGGAGGAAATACCTAGTGGTCTTCAGGGATTTCCGGTTCTGGATTTTGATTGCGACGAAGCTCGTTGACGCGATCTTGCTCTTGTTCTAGGGCGTGACGCTGCAAGATCCTCGTATATTCTTCAAGATCAGGCATGGGACTCAAATCTCCTTCTTCGTCTGCTCCTTGTGGTTCAACATGGTTGGGTTCCACTGGAGCAATGGCGGGTGCTGGGTCAATAACTTTTTCTTGGACAACCCATTGGTCTTTTTCATCATCAAACCAGGATCCTTGTGGCTGTAAGGGGTTATACCAGATTACTGGCATAAGGTGAGTTTCAGGAACCCTTTGTTCGTCGGAGAGGTATTCTCCTGTTTCAAGGGCTTCTTTCCACTCGTTGGTGTCATTGGACTCGTATCCCTTAATGGAGAATCCAACTACCGAGTTGCAAGAGTATGATGCCTCCTGCGTAGTTTCTTTTTTGAATTGTGGCAGTATGAAGTCACTGAGAATGAATTTTCTTACCGCTTGTGAAGTCTCTGGAAGGGACTTTTTTATTGCCCCCAGTGAAGCGGTAGGGGAAGCCTCTGCCTTTTTGTAGACTTCTGGTTTTGGCTGGGTCTCCTCTTGCCATTTGAACTTGATGAGATGTTTCCTACCCTACCTTCGCTGTTGAGCCGTCGGCTTTGTTTTGACAACCTCCAAGTTTTCATCTTCTAGGAGATCGGGATGTACCCATATGGGTTGTCCGTCTGGTGTTTGATGGACCGTGCATTCATGCTCGGTGCTACCAAGGTCGGCGGACGTGGGAGTCCGTGGGGTACGACCCTTTCGCGCCCGGGGGGTAGAAGCGGGTATCAACATTTTTTGTGTGGGTGTGCCAGATTTTCTATTTTACTTAGAAATGCAAGTGGTGATCCGGAGATCGGCCTTCGCAAGTAAAAAGGAAATCAACTTCTTTCAAGTTTTTCTTTGCACATATATTTAAGAAAAGAGACATTTTCTTGATTTACCATGAAAGGCGATTTTTTGGCATTTATAGCCGATTTTTGGCGTTTATAGCCGATTTTGGAATTTATAGCCGATTTTTGGCGTTTATAGCCGATTTTGGCATTTATAGCCAATTTACAATTCTTGTCAATAATGAAAGACAAGAGTTGTGATTTTTGTTTCTTTTAGAAAATACAAACTATAATGAAAAGCAAGAAAATGAGGATCTAACTTCTCAGGACATTGTGGGGGACTCGTTCAGATTGACGGTTGCAAGCCATATATGGACTTCACCATCATCCATGCAGACGAGAACAAAGGATGCTCTTGATTCGCTTGGCTTTTCTATAACCTCAGGTTTTTAGAGGATAAAGACCAAAAGGAGGTCCTATGTCCAATAAAAAGTTAAGTAGATGGGCTGAAAAGCCACGTCTAAGCCATTGGAGGCAGAAGGAGAAGGCAAGGACCTCGCTGGGGGGGGTATCCCCCAAGGGACTTTTGTCACCTTGTAGTGGTGGCCGGTGCAGAACTTCAATAGAGTTTTCTTTCTTCTTTCTCTTGGATTTTCTATGCTTTTTTCTAATCTCTAATCTGTGGAAATGTTTTCTGATCTGGAATTCTTTGGAATGCTATCCTATTTATAGGCTCTTGGTAGCCATTTAGGAGGGTTTATGGGCTTTTATTGTCATTAAGCCGCATAATGAGAGGAGTTACATGGTTTAATTTCTTTATTTTGTAACTCCTTTTTCTTGGCTTCTGATTGGCCGGTGGAGATTGAGGGCATTTAATCGCCTTTAATCGCCATGATGGGAGGAGTTTCATGGGTTAAATGCCATGAATCAATTGACTTGTAACTCCCATTTGCTTGTTTCTGATTGGGTCGTCCAAAGAAATGAATTAATGACTGCAATAAAGCTAGTCAATTAATCGTATTAGTGGTCGCCGAGCAGTTGAAGAAAAACGGGCTTTCCGGGGCGAATTCGGCGACCCTGGGCCAAGGTCGCAGGGGTCTGCGACCCTGGGGGCATTTCCCCCTTTGGTCCCCGTTTTGCGATGGTTTTTGATATTTTTCGATCCTTTTTTCTTCCGTATTTTTTCTTGACATTTTTGATAATTTATTGGCCTGATTTCCCTATAGAAAACTTGATGAGAATCCTTGCATTTTGGAGTACAAAGTTTCTAATTTTCTGAGAAAGCCGAAGACTTTGTCGCGTAGAGCTGCCGATTTTCCGTCAGAAGCTGAATCTGGGCCAACGATGTCGGAATGACCTGAAATTTAGGGTGAAACCTCCTGAGTAATAAATAAGACCAACCATTGCTTTTTGTTTGAGTTTTGAAGCCGTTTGGGGTCCTATCGCCAGTAGACTTATTTTTGTCGCGAGGGGGATGTCGCGCTTGATGTGCGATCAACCGGTGTCCGATTGACTTGAAATTTGACAGGGAACCTATTGGAGTCATTTTGAGATGATCCATAGGCTCTGTCTTGAAAACCATGATCCCGGGGAGCTTCGCCGCCAAGAGGCCTGATTTGGCTTCCGAGCATCAAAGTCTGGTCAAATGTTGTCGAAATGACCTGAAACTTGACGTGTAGCCCTTTGTAAGCATTTTGAATCCGTCCATGTGCTATGTCTGATGAGTGATGGCCTCGGTGGTTCTAGCCACCGAGAGGCTTGATTTAGCTGTTCGAGCGTTGATGTAGGGTAACACGTTGTCGGTTTGACCTGGAGCTTGACGTGAAGCCTTTTGGATGTATTTTGAGACCATCCACAGGCTTTGATCGAAGATTTGGTGGCTCTGATGCTTTTGCCGCCGGGAGCTCCTTTTCAGCTGCCGGAGAAGCGAAGTTAGGCTAAATGATTTTGAAATGGCCTGAAACTTCTTGTGTACTCCTCTTTTGATTGTCTTGAAGGTTCTTCCGGTTTTTGTTTGATTCTGACAAGATTTGATTTTTTGGAAGTGGCATTGCCTATTTATGGCAGGCTGCGACTTCATGTAGTTTTTTGGATCTTGAAGACGCTAAGTGACATTTTTGGTGTCAACAAATGCCCCCTCGAGGTACAACGACGAGTTGCTTAACTTTTGTAGTCGATGTGCCTCGAAGAGATTTCTGAAGGAGAGCTTGTGACTTGACCAAGAGTCTTTGAGCAGTCTTTCTTTTGGTATTGTAGTCTTTTGAGCTTCCAGGGGAATTTTATGGTAGTGAAAGGGATCACGTACCATCTCGAGGCAAAGTTTTGAAGATGACATCAGGGATGTGTATTTGGGTTTTTGTTTTTAACCTTGTGACATAACAAGCTGTAAGTGGCAGGTTAGGGGGTCGGGTTTGGTTTTGACTGTGTGACCCAACAAGTTGTATGTGGAATGTTGGGGGGTCGATTTTGGTTTTGATCTTGTGACCTAACAGGCTGTATGTGGCAAGTTAGGGGATCAGATTTTGGTTTTTGGTTTTGGTCTTGTGACCTAACAAGCTGTATGTGGCAAGTTAGGGGACCAGGATTTGGTTTGGATTTTTGTGGAATGTCAATTTCAAGATTTTGGCTCAATTTGGTATATGAGGCTGGATGGTTTGATTTTTTGAAGCTCATGGGGCTTAGAATTCTTTTTGTATGGTCCAAACAACTCAAAAGAGGCATGGAACCATTTTTGTAAGCTCTTGGTAAGAGGGATTTCTCTTTGACTAAAAGCCCAAATTTTTTTTTAAGTGCCTAGGTGGTCAAACCTGGCTCATATGGGCTAACGCATGGGACCTTAAGCTTTTGAAATGGCTTAGATCTCATAAGGTGTCATTTTTGTAAAGAATATCTAAAAATATCTCATCTGGATAGAGAATATCTAAGAATATCTTAATTTGGAGAGAATCTCTCATGTTCCCTTTATTTTGGAAGAGAATATCTCAAGATATCTTTCTTTGGGAGAAAATATCTCAAATCTCCTATCTTTTGGGAGAAGATCTCTCATTGATTTCTTTTTGGAAAAGAATCCCTCAAGATATCTTTCTTTTGGGAAAGAATCTTTCTAATTTCTTTCTTTTGGTAAGGATACTAATTAGTAACACTTACCTCTTTCTTCTTTCCTTCTTTGGTTTACTCTCTTCTATAAAAGCAAGGAGGAGGTTGGATCTCTTGCTCTTATTGCTTTCTTTTGCAACGATCTCAAGAGTGCTCCAAGACCAAGAGTTTTTATTCTTCAAGGATCTTCAAGCTTTTCTTATTCTTCTCCATCAATGGCTTCAAGTAAGTTTTCTTTCTCAAGAAAACTCCATTCTACAAAATAGGATGGTAAAAAAAAGAAAGTGTTTGTTTTTTTTTTGTTTCTTTCTTTTCTTTTTTTTTCACGTGTTTTCTTCGCTCTTTTTTTTACACAAGTTTTTGTTTTTTTTTCCTCGTGCATTTTTCTTTTTTTTTTTGCACGTTTTTTTGTTGTTTTTTTTTGTGGGCCGTACGGACAGATCCGTACGGCCATGTGGCCTGTGGGCTAGTCCCATTTTTGTTTTCCTTTTTTTTGTTGATCTTTCTTCTTCTTTTTTTCTCTCTTTTTTTTGAGAAAGTTTTTTTTTCTTCTTTTTTTGTTCTTTTCTTTCTCCTTTTTTTTTTTTGAGAAAGTTACTCATTTTCTTCTTTTTTTCTTCTTTTTTTTCTCCTTTTTTTTTTTTGAGAAATTTTTTTTTCTGATCATGATAATGCATTTTTTGGCAAACCAATTAAGATGTTCATGCATGTATTTTTTTGTAAATTGAATTTGTAGCATGATGTGATAGCATACCTGAAAGTTTTTTGCAAATTTGGGAATTTGGAGCTCGCAGCGATGTTGAGCCCTTCCTGATTTTGCGGAGACTTTGAGGTTTCGAAAGTTTGGAGTTTCGGAGCTCGCAGCAATGTTGAGCCCATCTTCAAGCTTTCTACTTCTTTCGGGGTATTTCCTTTTTCTTTGGAATTGCCCCGGAGTCATGTCAAAATTTCGCAGATTTTTTGTAGCGAAATTCTATCATTTTGATGATTGATCATTTTTCTATTCCAACCTTTGTAGATGGTTCCTCCAGAACGAACAAGGTTAAAGAGCCTGCTACAAGTGTACCTCGTCGATTTGCTAGATCTTCTAATCCGGCCGTTCAGCAGGCCTAGGAGAAGGTCCAGTATGTTGAGAGAAACCTGGAAGAGTGTGACTCCCTCAACAGAGATGAGATGAGGCAGCGACTGATCGCTCTCAAGAGTGAGGAGTTTTATAAGATCATGGTAAGCAACCGTCCTTGGGTGATATACGATCAGAGGGTTTTGCCCAAGCCTACCTTCTTCTTTGGTGATGCAGTCCCTGACGACGTGACATACCAGAGGAAATGTTTTCAGTTCTCTTACACAGCTGATGGTGAGAAGAGAACTGTTGGTACCCGATCGACATTTGATCGCACCGTCTCGATCATGAGCCTTTCTCCCACGTGCTCTAAGAGGGAAGACCCTCCAAGCTGGGTGAAGAGGACAAATGTAATCAAGACTGGGGTTTTTGTCGGCGGTTCTCCTGGATATGCAGAGAAGTCGCCTGCTGACATGGACATTTTGATGCCGCCCGGCGGCTACCAGGGCTCTGATTATCAGTCGGTCAATTTGGGACCGGTGGGCCTTGGCATTTTCAGCGGTGACGGCAGCAATTGGGTGAAGCCTTTTCGACTTCGTGGCCGTTTTAGTGCTAACTCTGAGTGGAAGTCGTGGACTGATAGCATCTTGCTGATTGGTGGTGCCATTTTGAAGGAAGTCGAATTTTTGATGCGGTTCGCGCCTTTAGGGAGACCGTGATCTTTTCCGATGAGGCCTTCATGGCTATGTTGGAGTCATTCCATCCCCAAACCAATACCTTCGTTGTCACGAATGGTGAGATTGGTTTTTCTTTGAAAGAATTGAGCGCCATTACTAGATTGCCTATCCTTGGTAAACTCTATAAAGAGTTCATACCGATTGACAGCATCCTTGAGGAGCAGTCAGAGGAATTCAGGCTTTTGTACTTTCAGCTCGTCGCCTTCTATGATTTTTTGAAGGAGAAGGAGGGCTCAAGAGTAAGTTCCAGCAGTTGGAAGAGTTTTAGCTCTTCCTCTCTAAACTTCTTTGAAAGTGGGGAGCCTTCTGATAGCATGACCTGGGAAGATAGGGCTAAGGATCCGGGTTCGAAGAAGATTTCGGCTATGCAAGAAGAGTTAAGAGATTTCTTTGTGAGTACAAATGCCATATGTCCTGACATTGCACTGCGGAGAGCTCTAAGCCATTTTTGTTGGAGGAGATGGAACGCACAGCAGCCCGCATTGTATTTTTTCGGCTTGTCAGATGGCGTTTGGAGAGCAGCTTACTTTGGTGCCAGCTCTTTACTCCTATATGTGTACCAAACTACAGGCTGCTGCTTTTTTGGTTCGCCTTGGGCTCCCTATGAATAGGGTATTTTCAGCCCATATCTTTTATTCGTGGTTTGTATACCACTGTTATGGCTTTCACCGGCTGCGTGCTGCACAGGATGACGATTCTCTCATGATTCGACTGGCTAAAGGGAAAGCCGTGTCCGAATCACTTTTATTTGCCCGCATGAGGATCCGACGGTTCAGGAACGTCGAGATGGGGCAATCTTCAGTGAAGCTTTCTCCGGAGTTGCGGAAGAAGGCTTTTGATTTTGGTGCCTCCCGTGACTCTACCAGGGCGGGGTCGAGAAGGCACTACTCCTTGACAAATGCAGAGAAGGAGTGGCTTTTCAGAATACGTATCGGCACGATGGTGTACCGTAGACATCTTTTCATCGATATCCAGCCGTATGTGCCTTCTCACTTTGCACTGCAGTTAGGCTTTTCTCAAGGCGTTATTGGATCGCCTTCAGTATGGTGAAGTGTTTTGGAGGTTTGCAGGATGGCAGAGATGCATGGGCCTTTTATAGTGCTGAAGACACTACTGCCATGATTTCTTATCCTGTGTTGTCGACTTTTCGAACTGTCGGCTTCACGAAGTGGTTCGTGGAGAGCTTTTCGGCATATCGAGGGCTTTCCAAGAAGGAGCTTGATGCAAAGCTGTCTTTTGGAAAAGGCATTGGAAAGTCAGATGGCGTCTGGCGAGAGGAAGTTTGGGCCTTCCTTTCTGGAGCGAAGCATAAGATAGGCTATCTTGGTGACCAGGGCGTCATTGGTTCTGAAGCTGTCCGAGAGGTACCTGATGAGGCCTTATAACAGCTAGAACAGGAGGAAGCTGAGCTTGATGCTTGGATGCAAGCGGCACAGAGGCGAGCTTCTGTGGAGTCTACTGGCAAAAGTAGACCATCCAGTGAGGAGTCAAGTGGGAAACCTGACTCTGACAGTGGGGTATGTTCTTCCAGGAGGCGAGCCCGCAAGGGTAAGAGGAAGAGGAGTCATCGTAGCAGCGAGGGGCCACATGAGGACTCTCCTGACATAGAAGTCCCTCTTACTATCAATGAGGAGGTGCTAGGGAATGCTGACGAGCCTCCGAAAAAGAGGAGCCGAGAAGAAGAGACCCCCGGTGAAGGTATGATTCTTCCTTTTCCTCTTTTTGTTTCTTTCATGGAATTTTCCATGTATTGATTTGCTTTCTCCCCCTGCTTGATGGACCGCGCTCCTGCTTGGTTCTACTGAGGTCGGCGGACGTGGGAGTCCGTCGGGTCCGACCCTTTCGTAACCGGGGGGCAGGGGCGTGCATCAACATTTCTTTTTTTGTGGGTGTGCCAGATTTTCTATTTTTACTTGGAATTGCAAGTGGTGATCCGGAGATCAACCTTCGCAAGTAAAAAGGAAATCAACTTCTTTCAAGTTTTCCATTGCACATATATTTAAGAAAAGAGACATTTTTCTTGATTTGCCGTGAAAGGCGATTTTTTTGGCATTTATAGCCGATTTTGGCGTTTATAGCCGATTTTTGGCGTTTATAGCCGATTTTGGCGTTTATAGCCGATTTACAATCCTTATCAATAATGAAAGACAAGAATTGTGATTTTTGTCTCTTTTAAAAAAATACAAACTACAATGAAAAGCAAGAAAAGGAGGATCTAACTTCTCAGGAGATTGTGGGGGACTCGTTTAGATTGACGGTCGCAAGCCATATGTGGGCTTCGCCATCATCCATGCAGATGAGAACAGAGGATGCTATTTGATTCGCTTGGCTTGGCTATAACCTCGGGTTTTTAGAAGACAAAGACCAAAGGAAGGTCCTATGTCCAATAAAAAACCGAGTAGACGGGCTGAAAAGCCATATCTAAGCCATTGGAGGCAGGAGGAGAAGGCAAGGACCTTGGGGGGGTGCCCCCCAAGGGACTTTTGTCACCTTGTTGCGGTGGCCGGTGTAGAACTTCTGCAGAGTTTTCTCTCTTTTTCCTTTCTCTGGATTTCTGTGCTTCTCTCTGTCTGTGTGTCTGTCTCTTTTTTCCGATCTGGATTCCTTTGGAGTGCTCTCCTATTTATAGGCTCTTGGTAGCCATTTAGGAGAGCTTATGGGCTTTTAATGTCATTAAGCCACATAATGGGAGGAGTTACAAAATTGAATTGTTTATTTTGTAACTCTTTTTTCTTGGCTTCTGATTGGCCGGAGGAGATTGAGGGCATTTAATCGCCTTTAATCGCCATGATGGGAGGAGTTTCATGGGTTAAATGCCATGAATCTCTTGACTTGTAACTCCCAAATGCTTGCTTCTGATTGGGCCGTCCAAGGAAATGGATTAATGACTGTAATAAAGCTAGTCAATTAATCGCATTAAGTGGTCGCCGAGCAGCTGAAGAGTCGCGGGCCGTGCCACGTCTTTTGGAATTCTTCTGTTGATGATCATCGATGGATCTTCATGTAGATCGACATCAGATGACCATGTAATTTCAGGTGTTTGTTGCCAACAGCGGGTCGGTGCCATCTGTCCTGTCGATTTCTCGATCGGTCGGGTGGAAAGCACACTTTTTTTTGGTTGACCGGGTGGCGATCAATACTGTCTTTGATACTCTTGATGATTTACCCGTGTTTTGGACGGATATCAGAGGACTTGGTGTCTCAAAAGCATGAATTTTGGAAAGTACCAGAGGCTGGGCTTCTCGAATCGCGAAAAAAACGGTGAAAACCGGGGTTTCCGGGGCTTTCCCGGCGACCCCGGGGTCCATGGTCGCCGGCGACCCTGGCCCAGGGTCGCAGGGGCCTGCGACCTTGGGCCAGGGTCGCAGGGGCCTGCGACCCTGGCCCAGGGTCGCAGGGGTCTGCGACCCTGGGGGGGTTTTCCCCCTTTTTGGTCCCGTTTTGCGTCCGTTTTTGCTCTTTTTTGATTCTTTTTTCTTCTGTACTTTTCTTTGACATTTTGATCATTCATTGGCCTGATTTCTTTGTAGGAAACCTGATGAGAATCCTTGCATTTTATTTTGCAAAGTTTCCAATTTCCTGAGAAAGCCGAAGACTTTGTCGCGCAGAACTGCCGATTTCCCGTCAGAAGCTGAAACTGGGTCAAACGATGTCGGAATGACCTGAAATTTGGTGTGAAGCCTCTTGAGCAATAAATAAGACCAACCATAGGCTTTTGTTTGAGTTTCGAAGCCGTTTGGGGTCCTATCACCTGCAGACTTGCTTTTTATCGCGATGAAGATGTCGCGGTTTGATGTGCGGTCAACCGATGTCCGATTGACTTGAAATTTGACAGGGAACCTATTGGAGTCATTTTAAGATGATCCATAGGTTCTGTCTTGGAAACCATGGTCCCGGAGAGCTTTACCACCGAGAGGCTTGATTTGGCTGTCGGAGAAGCGAAGTTAGGCCAAATGATCTTGAGATGGCTTGAAACTTCTTGTGTACTCCTCTTTTGGCTGTCTGGAAGAATCTTGCAGTTTTTGTTTGATTCTGACAAGATTTGATTTTTGGAAGCAGCATTACCTTTTTATGGCAGGTTGCGACTTCATGTAGCTCTTTGGATCTTGAAAAGGCAAAGTGACATTTTTGGTGTCAACAAATGCCCCCTCGAGGTACAGCGGCGAGTTGCTTAACTTTTGTAGTCGATGTGCCTCGAAGAGATTTTTTTTGAAGGAGAGCCTGTGACTTGACCAAGAGTCTTTGAGCAATCTTTCTTTTTGGTATTTGTAGCCTTTTGAGCTTCCAGGGGAATTTTATGGTGGTGAAAGGGATCACGTACCATCTCGAGGCAAAGTTTTGAAGATGACATCAGGGATGTGGATTTGGGTTTTGACCTTGTGACCTAACAGGCTATATATGGCAGGTTAGGGGGTCGGGTTTGGTTTTGATCGTGTGACCCAACAAGCTGTATGTGGAATGTTGGGGGATCAGTTTTGGTTTTGATCTTGTGACCTAACAGGCTGTATGTGGCAAGTTAGGGGATCAGGTTTTGGTTTTTGGTTTTGGTCTTGTGACCTAACAGGCTGTATGTGGCAAGTTAGGGGACCAGGATTTGGTTTGATTTTTGTGGAATGTCAATTTCAAGATTTTGGCTCAATTTGGTAGATGAGGTTGGATGGTTTGATTTTTGGAAGCTCATGGGGCTTGGAATTTTCTTTTGTATGGTCCAATCAACTCAAAAGAGGCATGGAACCATTTTTGTATGCTCTTGGTAAGAGGGATTTCTCTTTGACTAAAAGCCCAAAAAATTTTCTTTTTTTTTTTTGTGCCTAGGTGGTCAAACCTGGCTCATATGGGCTAACCCATGGGACCTTAAGCTTTTGAAATGGCTTAGATCTCATATGGTGTCATTTTTGTAAAGAATATCCAAAAATATCTCATTCGGATAGAGAATATCTAAGAATATCTTTACTTGGAGAGAATCTCTCATGATCCCTTTATTTTTGGGATAGAATATCTCAAGATATCTTTCTTTTGGGAAAGAATCCGTCATAGATTGATTTTTGGAGAAAATCTCTCAAGATCCCTTTATTTTGGGATAGGATATCTCAAGATATCTTTCTTTTGGGAAAGAATCCGTCATAGATTGATTTTAGGAGAAAATCTCTCAAGATATCTTTCTTTTGGAAAGAATCTTTCTAATTTCTTTCTTTTGGTAAGGTTACTAATTAGTAACACTTACCTCTTTCTTCTTTCCTTCTTTGGTTTGCTCTCCTCTATAAAAGCAAGGAGAAGGTTGGATCTCTTGCTCTTACTACTTTCTTTTGCAATAATCTCAAGAGGGCTTTAAGACCAAGAGTTTTTCTTCTTCAAGATCTTCAAGACTTTTCTTCTTCTTCTCCATCAATGGCTTCAAGTAAGTTCCCTTTTTCAAGAAAACTCCATTGTAGGAAAAATAAAAAGATCTTTCTTTCTTTCCCCTTTTTTTTTGTTTCTTTCTTTTTCTTTTCTTCTTTTTTTTTTTTGCTTTTCCACGTGTTTGCTTCCCCTTTTTTTTTTTACACGTGTTTTTTTTTTTTGCTTTCTTTTCTTTTTTTTTTCATGTTTGTTTTTTTTTTTTGTGTGGGCCGTACGGACAGATCCGTACGGATCTGGCCGTACGGCCACGTGGCCTGTGGGCCACGGCCTGTGGGCCAGTCCTCTTTTTTTTTCCTTTTTTTTTTCTTTCCCTCCCCTTTTTTTTTTGAGAGAGTTTGGTTTCTTTTTTGTTTTCTTTCTCCTCCCCTTTTTTTTTTGAGAGAGTTTGGTTTCTTTTTTGTTTTCTTTCTCCTCCCCTTTTTTTTTAGAGAAAGTTTCTTTTCTTTTTTTTTTTCTCATCATGATAATGCATTTTTTTTTTCGCAAATCTAGATGTTCATGCATGCCTTTAATTTGTAAATTAAACTTGTAGCATGATGTGATTGCATACCTGAAAGTGTTTGCAAATTTGGGAACTTGGAGCTCGCAGTGATGTTGAGCCCTTCCTGATTTTGCGGAGACTTTTAGGTTTCGAAAGTTTGGAGTTTCGGAGCTCGCAGCGATGTTGAGCCCATCTTCAAGCTTTCTATTTCTTTCGGGATAGTTCCTTTTCTTCGGAATTGCCCCGTCATCATGTCAAAATTTCGCCAGATTTTTTTTAGCGAGATTCTGTCATTTTGATGTTTGATCTTTTTCTTTTCCATCCTTTTCAGGTGGTTCCTCTAGAGCGAACAAGGGTAAAGAGCCTGCTACAAGCGTACCTCGTCGATCTTCTAGATCTTCTAATCCGGCCGTTCAGCAGGCTTTCGAGAAGGTCCAGTATGTTGAAAGAAACCTGGAAGAGTGCGACTCCCTCAACCGAGATGAGATGAGGCAGCGACTGATCACTCTCAAGGGAGAGGAATTTTATAAGATCATGGTAAGCAGTCGTCCATGGCTGATGGAAGATCAGAGCATTTTGCCTAAGCCTACCTTCTTCTTTGGTGATGCGGTCCCTGACGACATTACATACCAGAGGAGATCTTTTCAGTTTTCCTTCACAGCAAATGGTGAGAAGAAGACTGTTACTACCCGGTCGATGTTTGATCGCACCGTCTCGATTCTGAGCCTTGCCCCCACGTGCCCCAAGAGGGAAGATCCTCCAAGCTGGGTGAGAAGGACAAATGTAATCAAGACCGGGGTTTTTGTTGGCGGTTCTCCTGGATATACGGAGAGGTCGCCTGTTGACATGGACCTGTTGATGCCATCCAGCGGCTACCAGGGCTCTGATTATCCGTCGGTCGATTTGAGACCGGTGGGCCTTGGTATTTTCAGCGGTGACGGCAGCAATTGGATCAAGCCTTTTCGACTTCGAGGTCGTTTCAATGCTGACTCCGAGTGGAAGTCGTGGACTGATCGCGTCCTGTTGATTGGTGGCGCCGTTTTGAAGGAAGCCGGGATTTTTGATGCGGTCCGCGCTTTTGGGGAGACCGTGATCTTTTCCGACGAGGCCTTCATGGCTATGCTGGAGTCGTTCCTCCCTCAAACCAATACCTTCGTTGTGACGAATGGTGAGATTGGTTTTTCTTTGAAGGAGTTGAGCGCCATTACCGGATTGCCCATCCTCGGCAAACTCTATGAGGAGTTTATGCCGATTGACAGCGTCCTCGAGGGGCAGTCTGAGGAGTTCAGGCTTCTATACTTTCAGCTCGTCGCCTTCTATGATTTTTTGAAGGAGAAGGGGGGTTCGAAAGTTAGATCCAGCAGTTGGAAGAGTTTTTGCTCTTCATTCCCCAACTTCTTTGATAGTAGGGAGCCTTCTGATAGCATGACCCAGGAAGCTGGAGCTCAGGATCCAAGTTCAAAGAAGATCTTGGCCATGTAAGAAGAGTTAAGAGATTTATGTGCAAGTACAAACGCCATATGTCCTGACATTGCACTGCGGAGAGATCTCGCTGTTTACCTCACTTATTGGCTTGGTGAGGCTGTATTTGCTGGAGGAGATGGAACGCACATCAGGCCGCATTGTATTTTCCCGGCTTGTCAGATGGCGTTTGGAGAGCAGCTTGCTTTGGTGCCAGCTCTTTACTCCTACCTGTGTACCGAACTGCAGGCTGCTGCTTTTCTAGTTCGGCTTGGGCTTCCCATGAATAGGGTATTTTCAGCCCATATCTTTATTCGTGGTATGTATACCACTGTCCTGGCTTCCATCGGCTGGGTGCTGCACAGGATGATGATCCTCTGATGATTCGACTGGCTAAGGGCAAAGCCGTGTCCGAATCACTTTTGTTTGCCCGCATGAGGATCCGACGGTTCAGGGACGTCGAGATGGGGCAATCTTCAGTAAAGCTTTCTCCGGAGTTGCGGAAGAAGGCTTTTGATTTTGGTGCCTCCCGAGACTCTACCAGGGCGGGGTCGGGAAGGCATTATTCCTTGACAAATGCAGAGAGAGAGTGGCTTTTCAGCATACGTGTCGGCACGATGGTGTACCGCAGGCATCTTTTCGTCGATATCCAGCCGTATGTACCCTCTCGCTTTGCTTTGCAGCTTGGCTTTTCTCAAGGCGTTGTTGGAGCGCCTTCAAGCATGGTGAAGCGCTTTGGAGGCTTACAGGACGGGAGAAATGCATGGGCTTTCTATAGTGCTGAAGACACTACAGCCATGATTTCTTATCCTGTGTTGCTGACTTCCCGGACTGCCGGCTTTGCGAAGTGGTTCGCGGAGAGCTTCTCGGCATATCGGGGACTTTCCAGGAAGGAGCTTGATGTGAAGCTGGCATCTGGAAAGGGCCTTGGAAAGTCGGATGGCATCCGGCGAGAGGAAGTTTGGTCCTTCCTTTCTGGAGAGAAGCACAAGATAGGCTTTCTCGGTGACCAGGGCGTCATCGGTTCTGAAGCTGTTCGAGAAATACCTGACGAGGCTTTGGAGCAGCTAGAACAGGAGGAAGCCGAACTTGGCGCTTGGATGCAAGCGGCACAGAGGCAAGCTTCCGTGGAGTCTACTGGCAAGAGCAGACCATCCAGTGATGAGTCAAGTGGGAAACCTGACTCTGACAGCGGGGTAGGTTCTTCTAAGAAGCGAGCCCGCAGAAGTAAGAGGAGGAGGAGTCATCATAGTAGCAAGGGGCAACATGAGGGCTCTCCTAACTTGGAAGTTCCTCTTACTATTAATGAGGATATGCCAGTGGATGCTGACGAGCCTCCGGAGAAGAGAAGCCGAGAAGAAGAGACCGTCGGTGAAGGTATGATTCTTCCTTTTTCTCTTTCCATTTCTTTTCATGGGATTTTTTCCATGTTATGATTTGCTTCTTGTTTCTGCTTTTCTTCCTTTTTTTTTTTAGCAGAGGAAGACTTGGTGATGCCTGAGGTCCCAACCGATGAGGTGGTGATGGATCCTGTTGAGGCACCTGAAGAAGAACCGAGGGACTCTGGAGTAAATCCAGAATCTCCAATTGGTACGACTTCTTTTGCTTTCTTTTTTTTTGTTTGTGACTTGGCTTACTAACACATTTTTTGTTGCCAGCTGACTTGCCACAGGGTTCTGATGACTTTGAACCATCGATGGACGCAAATGTTGATGATGCTTTCGATGAGTTCATGGGGGAAGAAAGTGTTCCGCCAGTCGTCGAAGAAGGTATTTTGTAGTTATAACTCTGATAATGATTTTCAAACAGGGTCATATTCATACCTTTTTGTGTTTCCTTTGCAGGTTTTGAAGTGGCAGAGGAGGATCCGTTGCTTCCAGAGCAAGAGATGCCAGAGGTTGATCCAGAGGTAGAGATTCCCGGGACCAGCTCTGACAATATTGAGGAGATTCCTCGCGCTGAGATTCCTTCCCGAGCAGGAGCAGCTTCAGCTGGAAAGAGTTCTTTTGTTACTCTTTCAACAGATGATGACATGAGTAGCCGACCAACGGAGTTGGGCGAATCCTCAGCTGGGCCATCTCTTCTTTTTGCGAAGAAGGTGGTGGTGCGAGTTGTGCGCTCTTGGATTGAGACTCTCCTTTCTGGGCACTTGGAAGTCGGATTTGGCATGATCCAGCATGTGCAGGAGATTCTCAGTGATGCTGAAGAGGCTGGTCTGGATGTCACAGGTGCCAGGGCGATCGTTGATAGGATCATTGCACTGGGTGACAAGTGGTTTGAGACCGTGAGTTTGGCTGATGACCAGTTCTTCAAGGAGATGTTCCTGGACCCTGCTGATAAGGCTAAGTCTGACCTAGATGAGGCTACAGAAAGCAGGAAGGTGGCAGTCCGAAGGAGGAATAGAGAAGAGGTAACCATCATCGAGCTGACACATGACCTTAACATCCTTGATAGGGAGGTCGATGAGGCCAGGAAACGTCTTGAGCTTCTGCAGGCACAAGTCGCTGCCAAGTGGACTGCCATAATAGAAGCTCGCGACAGGGAGAGTGTCCTGATTCACCAGGTTGCAGATGCCGAACGGGTTCTCAAAAGGAAGTCTGATGAGGATAAACAATGGCAAGCTGCTCGAGGTAAGCTTCCTGGTGTGAGAGAAGGGGTACAGCCCACTCCAGCATCTCATGGCAAGTTCCTGAAGAAGCGTGCCTTGGAATCCTTGACAGCTGAGGCTAAGAGTTTGCTTGGGGAGTTGAACTCTTGGCTGGAGACCATCTTTGATTGAGCTCCTGTATACAGAAACCATCCTTCTCTTTTTTTTTTTTTTTTTTTTTTTTTTTTTTTTGCAGTGCTTGTGAACATTCTCTTCTTTTTTTTTTTGGTACCACATGTATTTTTTTGGTACTCTTTTTTTTGTAGTGCTTGTGAACACTTTCTTTTTTTTTTTTGGTACCACATGTATTTTTTTTTTGGTACTCTTTTTTTTGTAGTGCTTGTGAACACTTTCTTTTTTTTTTTGTTATCCCTACGCTCACTTTAATCTTTTTGTAATAAAAGTAATTGCTAAATGGGATTGATTTTTTTGTTATCCCTACGCTTACTTGAATCTTTTTGTGATAAAAGTAATTGCTAAATGGGATTGATTTTTTTGTTATCCCTACGCTTACTTGAATCTTTTTGTGATAAAAGTAATTGCTAAATGGGATTTGATCAAAAGGTTGTCATTTTGTGAAAATCTTTTGTCAAATGATTGTTTTGGCATGAAAGCCAGGTTTTTTGTTTGTGGCATGGAAGCCAATTTTGGCATGAGAGCCAGCTTTTCTTGTGGCATTGATAGCCGAGTTTTTTTTGTTTGTGGCATCTATAGCCAATTTTGGTGGCATTGATAGCCGGTTTGTTTTGTGGCATCTATAGCCTGTTTTTGGTGGCATTGATAGCCTGTTTTTGTTTTGGTGGCATTGATAGCCGGGTTTTTTGAAATCCAAGTTTTTTGTTTGTGTGGCATTGATAGCCGGTTTTGTTTTTGGTGGCATTGATAGCCGGTTTGTGGCATTTATAGCCTGTTTGTGGCATTTATAGCCTGTTTTGGTGGCATTTATAGCCGTTTTGTGGCATTTATAGCCGGTTTGGTTTTCAAAAATGCAAGTATCGACTAAAAGTCGCATCCCTGCTGAATGTTCTTGCAAGTATCGATGGAATGTCGCATCCTTGCTCATTCGGTTGCGAGTATCGATGGAATGTCGCATCCTCGCGGATTTGGGTGCAAGTATCGATGGAATGTCGCATCCTTGCTTTTCAAAAATTTTGGTTTTGCGGGTACTGACTTGATGTCGTTTCCCCACGATTTTTGAAATTTGTGGTTTTCTCGAACCTTTGGGTCATGGATATCAACTGAAATGTTGCGTCTCCACAGTTTTTTAGGTTTTTTCGAACCTCTGAAATTTGGGTTGTGGATATCAACTGAAATGTTGCATCTCCACAGTTTTTTAGGTTTTTTCGAACCTTTGAAATTTGGGTTGTGGATATCAACTGAAATGTTGCGTCTCCACAGTTTTGGATTTTGCAAGTATCGACGAAATGTCGTTTCCCTGCGATTTTGGAAGTGTCGAACGTGGTTCGCTTGCTTCCGATTTGTGCGAGTATCGACTAAGCGTCGCTTCCTCGCGGTTTTTGAAAAACCATTTTTTTTTTTAAAGACACGAGGGTCATAAATTTTGACCTAAAACCATTTTGGCGGTAAAAGGCAGGGTGGACTAGGGTGGAAATCCCTGAATCCAGATTTTGTTTCAAACCATGAATTTTGGGTTCAAGGGTTGAAAATTTTGGTCAAGTTAGGGAAAGGTTCCTAAACTTGGATTTTTGTTGAACAATGAAACGATGAAAGTAAGCATTGTTTTAGATTTCTAGAAATTTCAACATTTGATATGAAAATTCTAAAAAGGGTGGGTTTAGCGAGCGTGTACCTGGAAACCGGTTTTGGCCGTACAGGCATTGCTCTTACCCAGTTGGGTAAGTCTTCAAGGGTAGTACCGCTTTAAGAACTTGCCATTGATGGGCAGCATACATCTGTCACCTTCCATGTTTAGGAGTGCGTATGCGCCATTGGAGAAAACTTTGTCGATGACGTAGGGTCCCTCCCATTTTGGCTCGAATTTGCCTTTGGACTTGTGAGCGAAGACCATTGGTCTTTTTACCGCAAGAACCAAGTCATTCTTTTTGTAGGCGCGTTGCCTGACCTTTTTATCGAAAGATCCTGCCATGCGTGCTTGGTAAAGTTCAATGCTTTGTTGAGCTACGAGCCGTCTCTCATCGAGATTGTCCAGCTCATGGAGTCGCAATTTGACATTGCTTTCTTGAGTCATGTCATTTTGCAAGGATACCCTCAAGGAAGGAATTTGTACTTCCAAGGGCACGACAGCTTCGCATCCATAGACCAAGGAGAATGGTGTGCTATGGGTTGGTCCTCGAACGGTGGTTCGATAGGCCCACAAAGCTTCAGACATTTTGTCGCTCCAGTCTCTTTTGTGACTAGAGACCATTTTTTTGAGGATTTTGCAGAGTGTCTTGTTGAAAGCTTCTGCTAACCCGTTTGCTGCCGGATTGTATGGAGTCGAAGGACAGCTTTGGATTTTGTATTTGTCGCAGAACCTGTAGAATCGATGATCCCGGAACTGTGGTCCGTTATCATGGACGAATCTTTTGGGTATGCCGAAACGACAAATGATGTTGGTGCGCAGGAACTGAAGGACTGATGAGGTCTTCATTTCGTTAAACGCAAATGCTTCTGACCACTTGGAGAAATAATCCGTAGCGGCGAAGATGAAGCGATGACCTTTGCTTGAAGGGGGAGAAATAGGACCTATGATGTCCATACCCCAGGCTTCGAAAGGCCATGAGATCGCTGTAGGATGCAGCCATTCTGGAGGCATGTGAATGTAATCTCCATGAACTTGGCATTGTTGGCAGCGCTTAGCAAATTGCATTGCATCAGCTACCATGGTAGGCCAGTAATATCCTAACCTTTTTATCTGATCATAGAGCTTAGGTCCAGCCTGATGAGCTCCACAAAGACCAGCATGAACTTCTTTGAGTGTTTCTTCAGCCTCTTGTTGTGACAAGCAGCGTAGAAGTACTCCGTTGAAGGATTTCCTGTAAAGGATTTTTGAAGGAATATCCAAATGGAAGCTTGGGGTTCGCCTTTGGATGCTTACCCGTTCTTTTGGATCTTCAGGTAGGATTCCGAACATAATGTAATCAATGAACGGGTCCCTCCAGTCGCCAATTGAAGTTTGAAGGATTGAAATCCGACTTCCGACCACTTGGTGGCATTCAGCAACTGCTTGGTGTGTGTTAAGAGGAGGAAGGATTCTTCTTTCGCACACTGTGACTTGCATGTTTTCCCCTTCTTGGATTGCCATGGATGCGGCAAGTCCGGCTAGGGCATCTGCACGTATGTTTTCACCTCTACGAATGTGGGTGATGTGACAGATGTCAAACTTTTGCAGAAGTGATTGTGCCTTGTTGTAGTAGGGCAACAAATCTGGCTTCCTGACTTCAAATTTCTGATTCATCTGGTTGACGATCAGTTGAGAGTCTCCAAAGACTTCCAGCATGGTGATACCGGATTCGATGGCGAGTTCCAATCCTAAGATCAGAGCTTGATATTCAGCTGCATTGTTTGTGCATGGTTCCAGTAGCGAGAAAGCGTGTGGAATCATGTATTTGTCGGGGCTAACAAAGAGGATGCCAACTCCCGAGATCAGCTGTCTTTTTTCATTTGTCCTGGTTGCACCGTCAAAGTACATGTCCCAGGAGGCACTTTGTGAGAAAGTCTCCACATTGTAGACTGGTTCGTCTGGGAGATCATCTCTGAGTGGAGAATCTTTAGGCAATGGATGCTCTGCGAGGAAGTCCGCTAGAGCTTGCCCTTTGATTGCTTTTTGTGGTACATACCTAATATCAAATTGTGACAGAAGGATGGACCATTTTGCCAGTCGAGCATTGAGAGAACCTGCCTTTGTGACAAGGACCTTCAAGAGGTTGACCCTCGAGACCAGGTAGACTGTGTTGGAAAGCAAGTAGTGACGCAGCTTTTGTACGGCGAACATCACTGCAAGACATTCTTTTTCGACTGGAGAGTAGCGATGCTCTGCACCTACTAGCATGCGGCTGAGGTAATATAGAGCAGCTTCTTTTCTTTGATCATTTTCTTGCGCAAGCAGAGCTCCCAAAGAGTGATCAAGGGCTCTTGTGTACAAGATGAATGGTTTTCCAGTGGTAGGAGCAGCTAACACTGGAGGTTTTGTCAGGTATGACTTGATGTCTTGGAAAGCAGCTTCACAGTCAGCATCCCAGACAAAGTTTACACCTTTTTTCATCAACCGGGAGAATGGACGGCATTTCCCCGAAAGATTGGAGATGAACCGTCTGATGTAGGCCAATCTCCCTTGAAGCCCTTTGAGTTCTCTCAAGGTTCTTGGAGAGGGCATTTCTAGAATGGCTTTGACTTTTATGGGGTCAAGCTCTATTCCAGCTTTCCGAACTAAGAATCCGAGGAACTTACCCGACGAGACGCCGAAGAAGCATTTCAATGGATTCATTCGCAGTTTGTGTTTGCGAAGCCGGAGGAAGACTTCTCGGAGGTTTTCGAGATGATCTTCTTTTCTTTTGCTTTTGACGGCGAGGTCATCAACGTAACATTCAACCGTCTTGTGCTGCATATCTTGGAATATTTTCATCATAGCCCTCTGATATGTGGCACCAGCATTCTTCAAACCGAATGGCATGACAGTGTAGCAATACACGCCAAATGGGGTTCGAAAGGATGTATGTTTTTCATCCTCAGGATGCATCTTTATCTGATTGTAGCCAGAGAAGCCATCCATGAATGTCATTCGCTCGAATCCACAGGTATTATCAATCATTACCTCTGGTATGGGGAGCGGAAATTCATCTTTTGGGCATGCGCCATTCAGGTCTCTATAGTCAATACAGACCCTGATCTGCCCATTTTTCTTTGTCACGGGGACAATGTTGGCCAACCATTCAGGATGTTGTTCCTCACGGATGAAGCCGACGCTTTTGAGTTTTTGAACTTCTTGTTCAATTTTATCCATCACATCTGGACGGAATCTTCTTTGGCCTTGCTTGACAGGCTTGATGTCTTCTTGAAGATTGAGTTTGTGAACTGCTATTTTGGGGTCTAAGCCTGGCATTTCAGCATAAGACCATGCAAAGCAATCAACGAACTCACGAAGAAAAGCGATATACTCGGGTAACTCATCATCCTTTATATTCTTGCTTATGAATACAGGACGTGGGTTATCTGGTGTTCCCAAGTCTATCTTTTGAACAGGATCTTCTGTTGGAAGGTTCGAAGGTGGTTCCTCCACAATATTTTCGGAGGCTTCCAGCTCAACGAAACCTTCTGGGGTTTCAAGGGCATTTCCTGACCAAGGTTTTGTTCCTTTCCACGGGTCTTCTTGATCGGTAGTTTTCCCAAGGCTTGCTATGAGATGATCCCAATCGCCTGTTGAAACCGAGTCGAAGTAGGCTACTTCTTTTGGAGATGAGGGTTCTTCTGAGTCAGAAGTCCACACGTCTGTGCCATCGGACAACTCCTCTTCATTTTCGGAGAAATCGTGCCAATTGGATGAGCTTCCTGGATCTTTGTCAGGTGACTCATCAAAGAGATATCCAGGGAGATCGATGTCTTCATGGACTTGAGATGTTGAGGCTTGGTCAGCATATTGACTTTTAAGCCTTTGTGTCAACTGTCTCAAGGGAGTGTCAGGATCATACCCTAACCCGTGTGAAGACTTTTCTACATAGCCGTAGAGTCTCCAATCTTCCAGCTGGCTTTTGGTCAAGACGGGCCCCAATGGTGTGAGAATACCGCGTCCTTCTCCCAAACCGACTGGGTTTTGAGCGTCATAGCCCATTTTCTTCATAATAGCTTGTGCCACAGAACTGTATAAGGATAGTTGAGGCGTACCTTTATTTTGGAAAGGTTCAAGCATGGAGTTTGATGAAGAAGCATCCGATCTATGGAAGAAGATCGGCTTTTCCTTTGTTGAAGTTGCTGGAACAACGAAGGAAGCTGACGTAGGATCTTCTATGTCAGAAGTTGTCTCCATTGGAGTAAGAGCAGGCTGAACTTGCTGAGTGTCAGCTTGGCTTGACGATGTGTCGTCTTCTGGCTCTGAATCCGAGTCCGTGTCTTGCATGATAGACACGAAAGAGACAACAAATTTGCCCCCAGGCTTTTGTTTTGCCTTCTTCACTTTAGTTGTGATGACCAAAGGCTTTGAAGATTTGAGGGAGATGATGAAGGGAGTTTGCATGCTCTCTTCAGATTTACCGGATGGTTTGTTTTCTTCCGGTGATTGTTGAGGAGCTTTGCCTTTATCTTTCTGGAGACTTTCGACAAAGGATGCTGTATGATTCTCCTCTTCTTCTTTTTCACCTTCATACATCTGTGAGTCTGCGAAGTGGATTTCTTTACCTTTGAAGGGTTTTCTATCCGCAAAGACTCGATGTATCATGCCGTCGTCGCCAACAAACTTGATGCATTGATGTAGAGTTGAAGGGACAACACCATTCTCATGGATCCAAGGGCGTCCGAGAAGGATGTTGTAGCATGAAGGGGTCTTTATTGCATACACTGTGACCTCAGAGATAAGATCACCGATCTGCAATTTGAACCTGATTTTGCCGATAGGCTTTTGAGTACTCCCATCGTATCCAAAGATAGATACAGATGTGTGGCTCAGTTTGCTGGGTGGGATGCCCAACTCTTCAAGAGCCGATGTGGAGATAAGGTTGAGTGCAGAACCTGGGTCGATCTGAACTCTATGCATAGGCATTTCCTTGATATACCCTGTGAAGTACAGGGGTCGGTTATGCCTGGTTTCGCCAAGTAGGAGGTCGTCCTTTGTGAAGGCGATGGTTGCACTGGCTGCTTTTTTAACCGAGAGGCATTCAATGCATGATCCCTCAGTTTCCTTCTTTTCTCCCTTTGAGGAGGCTTCTGAGTTTTTGACCCGGTAATCCATTTCAATTTGGAGGACTTGCGGGGCATGTTTGTCGACATCCTCATTCAGTTTTTGTAATTCTGAGATGAGATTATCACGAGTGTGTGGAGACATTCGCAACAAATCTAGGATGTGCAGACGTGCAGGTATGTGCTTGAAGTGTTCAATCAAGTCATACTTGAAAGCCTCCTTAGGGCCTGCATGTTCATCATTGTTGCCACTAGGGGCGCTTACAACATCTTTTCCCGAAGGATTTACATATGTAAAGGAAGATTGGTTGTAATTTTTGTGATAGTCCCGGCCAGAGCGGGTGCCTCTACCAACTTCGAGAGCTTCTTGAGAAGGGTCTTCGTTTGGAAGATTGTCTTCAGGATCAAGAGGCTGTCGTTTTTCATTTGCTGAGGATGCATCAGCAGCAGAGTTACCATCCTCAGTGATTGTGTTGCATGGAGCATTTTCCGGGAACAAGTCCTGAACAGCATCCAGCAATCTTTCTTCTTCGTTGACTAATTCATCGTCCCAAGCATCAATGGCTGGGAATTCTTCAGTCAGGAAGGGTGTGAACTTTGAAGTCACAGTCTCAGGAGAAGAAACCTGAGAGGGTGTCATCTCAGTGAAAGTCACGTGAGACGAGGTGGCTCCAGAAGATATATTGCTAGGCGTCGCCGGAGTGTAAGTGCTCTCATCAGACGATGCTTCGGAAGAGCTATAATCCCGAATTATCACATTACAGGAAGCTCTGACGGGAGACGTTGCCTGATCGGAGTCAGACTCATCCTCGGATGTGAGAGGATCGTCTACCCAGCAATTTTCTCCATTTTCAGGAGTTAAGGGAGGATGTACCTGATGGTCTTCAGGGACTTCAGGCTCTGGATTGCGAGGAGGCTCGTTGACGCGTTCTTGCTCTTGTTCTAGAGCGAGTCGCTGCAAGATCCTTGCATATTCTTCAAGATCAGGCATGGGAGCCGGATCTTCTTCTTCATCATCTCTTTGTGGCTCAACATTGTTGATTTCCACTGGAGTAATGAGAGGTGCTGGTTCAGCAGCACTTTCTTGTACAGCTTCTTGGTCTTCTTCATCATCAGACCAGGATCCTTGTGGCTGTAGGGGGTTATACCAGATTACTGGCATAAGATGAGACTCAGGAACCCATTCTTCATCGGAGAGATATTCTCCTGTTTCAAGGGACTCCTCCCACTCATCTGTGTAGTTGGGTTCGAATCCATCATCGGTGTCGCTGGACTCGTATCCATCAATGGAGAATCCAACTACCGAATTGCAAGAGTATGATGTCTCCTGCATGGCTTCTCTGAATTGAGGTGGCATGAAATCACTGAGAGTGAATTTCCTTGCCCCCTTTGAAGTCTCTGGAAGGGATGTTTTTGTTACCTCCAGTGAAGCGGTAGAGGAAGCCTCTGCCTTTTCTTTGACCTCTAGTTTTGGCTGGGTCTTCTCTTGCCGTTTGAGCTTGAGGAGATGTTTCCTAGCCTGCCTTCGCTGTTGAGCTGTAGGCTTTATTTTCACGACCTCCCAATTTTCATCTTCCAGGAGATCGGGATGTACCCATATCGGTTGTCCGTCTGGTGTCGGGTAAGGAACCAGTTCCTCGGACGCTTCGATTGAGTTTATCACCTTGAAGGAAGTAGTGATCTTCTTCTTCGGTGATCTTGATGTTTGTCCACATGTCACCATGTTGACGGAGGCAGACCCATAGTTTTTGTCAAAGGTGATGACTCCGTTTTTCCACATCTCATTTATTTTCTCTCTCACAACGAAGCATTGATTGAGAGGATGCGAGATCATCTGGTGGTATGGACAGTACCGAGGATCGTTGGTTTTGCCAACATCACCCGGTCTTTTTGGTTCAGGCAAGGTGAGCTTGCCGTTTGCCACAAGAGCCCCGAAGATTTCATCAACATCTTCATCAAACGGGTATTTCTTCTCTACTCGTTCTTTGAAGGCGTCAGAGAGTTCAGGTCTCTTACCAGCAGCTTTGTTTTCAGCTTTCTTTGGTGGCTGAGGAGCTGGCTTGGTCTGCACATTGAGGACCTCTTTCTTCTTTGGTTTAGAGGTTGCAATGGCGGTTGGCTCTTTTCTTGATGATTTCTGACTGTTGAGGTCTTTAATCACCGTTTCAGCTTCCATGGAAGCTTCTAGGAGTTCTCCCAGGTTTTTTGATTTGTTGCCGATGATCATGGAGCGGATTCTGGCTCTCATGTTGTTTCGGCAGATGTCGACTAGCGACGCTTGTGGCAATACATCAGAGCATTTGTATGCCATTGCTTTCCACTTGTGAATGAAGTCATATGTTGATTCATTCTCCCCCTGTTTTAGGCTGCACAGCTGAGCCATAGTAGCGGGGTGATCCTCACCTTTGAAGTGAGTTAGGAAGCGTGTCTCTAGCATGGCCCAATTTTGGATTGAGTCCTCCGGCAGAGTGGAGTACCAATCGAAGGCCGTACCTTTTAGGGTACTTGCAAAGAGGCGGATCTTGAGTGCATCTTGATCTGCAATAGCTCCCGTCAGGATCTTGAAGTGGATGACGTGCTGTCTGGCTGATCCTTTCCCCGTATATGTTTGGAGAGTAGGATGCTTGAATTTGGTGGGGAACGGGACCGAGTCCATCCATAAGGGATATGGTGGCTTGATCCCATGCTCTTTGAGTATATCCTCTTCTTTTGCTTTGGCGAGGATACCGTCTACGTCCTTTTTAGTAAGGGCGCGTGACTCATTTTCTTCTCTATTTACCTCGTCGTCTTGATGATTCGGAGGAGGTTCATTGTTCGCCTGATTTTGGAAGGCGAGGAGAAGGTTTTCCATCAGAGTTTCAATCCTCTGCTGGCCCTGTTCCAACTGCTGGATGCGGGTGATCGCATCTTCTGGAGGTGGATTGTGGGGTGGTGGCTCAGAATTTGTAGCCAAGACATTCATCCTTCGTGATTCGAACGAAGAAACTGTCCTGGTGACTGAGCTAGGGCTCATTCTTTTTGAAGAGGAGCTTGAGGAAGGATCACTCTGCTGTCCTTTGCTTGAAGGAGCAGGGGATTCTTCTGAATGTCTTCTTGTCCTTGAGACGCTGCGGGTCATTGGACGTCGGACATGGATTTTTGTTGCTGATTTTTGGCGCCTTCTGGTTTTTCCAACCATATGGACGGCAGCAACTTGGTTGGGTCTTTCTTTTTCGACCCATTTAGGAGAGACTTGAAGTGTGGGAGGCTGGGTCCTTTTGCTTCTGTAGTCTCTTTTGTCGGTACGACGCGCGGCGGCGTATACGACGAGCAATTTGAGCTTCGGTCAGCTCTGACTGGGCTCTGACGATGAAGGATGTACTCCCTCGGGCGCAGCAGCCGAGCCTGTCTTCTCTGTAGCTGGGCAAGGACAGGATGCGAAACCCTATCCTTCGCCTGTTGCAGCGAAGCTTTGAATTTTTGAAGTTCGGCCCCTGTAGATATGAAGGGTCGAACTGCAGATTTGTAGGCCTTAGCAGGTGCTTGTGGAGGCCTTGTGATGCATGACTTGATTTTGGGCTTGTAAGAACAAGCCGGCTCATGCTGGGATGACTTTGAAGTCAGGTTGGAGATGGGTCTCTCCTCTTTCATGTAAGCAAGAGGATAGAACTGGTTCTCCTTGAGTGGGGCCAGGAATGCTGGCTTAGTGGATGCCTGGACCTTCTTTGTTTTGGTGAAGGTCTTGGGGACCAAGTCTTGGGGTAGACCTGGTTGTTTGCAGGTTGAGGCTTCGTGGGGCTGCCACGGGCTTCAGGCCTTCTTGTACTCGCCTTTGGTGTCACGGTAGTGACACGTTGAGAGGCGAGTTTCTGCTTCTTGGAGGGAGCAGCTTGTTCCTCGGGAAGTGGGAATGGTCCCAGCGTCCCGAAGACGATAGTCCGGGGAGTCGAGGTCGACCCGGAGTTCACAGAGTTGCCGAGGGAGTTGACACTTCGGCAGCTGATGGGGCGCTTGTAGGTGCGCGTGGTTTGCTTCTGTTGAAGCATGAGTTGGTGCTTGTTTTCATCGAAAGTAATGGTTAGTGAAGCTGCCATTGTTAGTTTTTCGAAAATTTCTGAAACAAGACCACATCCATTAGTAATCACAAGAATATAATGATCATAAATGGGAAGTTCTATGGTTTCGTCTTTTCAAATTGCTCGAGGTAGATGACCCAAACAATATGAGGAAGGCAAAATGCCATAGAGGGTACAATTGTTCTGATCGCAGGTGTGGTAAGCCCGGAATGGGCATCCCAGTGACTGCTAGAAGCAATTGTGAACTTAAATTCGACTTATCGAGAAGCAGAGCTTGCTCGAGGTAAGAAGAATATAAAGTTGGAGTTACAAATGTGCCGGTCGCAATACAGTAGACCCTGAAAGGGCGTACTAGTACCGCTAGACACAAATGTTTTGAGACCGCATCTATGAGATGAGATTCTCTGTTTTGAAAGGTCAAGATTGGATTCATCAAAGAGAGCAGATGGTATTCCAATCTGAACACGGGCTCAGCGATTTCCGCGAGCGCCAGTGCTCAGAAAGAAATGAACCATGATTTCTCGGATCTGAATCTAAAAATGACGAGTTTTCTTTTGAAAGGCCAATATCGGGTTCATCAAAGAGAGCAAAAGGCACTCCAATCTGAACACGGGCTCAGCGATTTCCGCGAGCGCCAGTGCTCAGAAAGAAGAAGACCAAGATTTCTCCAATCTAAACCCAAAATGACGGAAGTTTTTTTTTTTTTTGAAGATTTTTTTTTGAAGATTTTTTTTTTTTTTTTTTTAAAAAACAATCTTTTTTTTTTTATTTTTTTTTATTTTTTTTTATTTTTTTTTTTAAGATTTTTTTTTTTGAAAAATTTTTTTATTTTTTATTTTTATTTTAAAATTTTTATATTTTTTTTTTATTTATTATTTTTTTTTTTTTTAAAAGACGAGAGAGTACACATAGGCCTCCTAACCCGGTCTTATGAAACCTTGATTGATAGACTTGCCCCCAGGTAGGGTAGGATTACTTAATGAACCCGTTTGGAGGACCCTTGCCTAGAACAGTCAAGCTGTCTCCACACTCTGGACAAGGCGTTTCTTTGAATCAACCATGATCAAATAAACACAGTTGGTTTAACCTTAGTGGTCTATGTCTTTTTTTTTTTTTTATATTTATTTTTTATTTTATTTTTATTTTTATGAATTCATCGAAGAGAAACCATGGCCCAAAACCTTAGTCGAACAGGCTCAACATTTCTGCAAGCGCGATGAACGATAGGAACAGATCAAGGTTTCTCAATTTTGAATCCAAATTGAGAAATCTAAAAAAATTTTTTTTTTTTATATATATATATTTTTTTTTGATTTTTTAATGAACTCATCGAAGAGAAACCATGGCCCAAAACCTTAGTCGAACAGGCTCAACATTTCTGCAAGCGCGATGAACGATAGGAACAGATCAAGGTTTCTCAATTTTGAATCCAAATTGAGAAATCTAAAAAAATTTTTTTTTTATATATATATATTTTTTTTTATTTTTTAATGAACTCATCGAAGAGAAACCATGGCCCAAAACCTTAGTCGAACAGGCTCAACATTTCTGCAAGCGCGATGAACGATAGGAACGGATCAAGGTTTCTCAATTTTGAATCCAAATTGAGAAATCTGATTTTTTTTTGTTTTTTTTTTTAAATTTTTTTTTTGAAAAGAGAAAGATGGAAATAATTCAAAGAATTAGAAATTTCCAAACAAAAAATCTCATCTCATTTTTTTTTGCAGAATTCAACATAGGCCACCAATTTATAAAGTAGCCAAGGAATCGAGAAAAGAAATATAAGCATAGAGCAAAATATGATATGCAAATATTTCATTTCTAGCATCGTGTTCTCAAATAAACGAGTCCCCCGGGTGATGCCAGCTTGATGGACCGCGCTCCTGCTTGGTTCTACCGAGGTCGGCGGACGTGGGAGTCCGTCGGGTCCGACCCTTTCGTAACCGGGGGGCAGGGGCGTGCATCAACATTTTTTTTTTTGTATGGGTGTGCCAAATTTTCTACTCTACTTGGAAATGCAAGTGATGGTCCGGAGATCCATCTTCGCAAGTAGAAAAGGAAATCAACTTCTTTCAGGTTTTCATTGCATATATAAAGAAAAAAAGACATGTTTTTGAAATGCTGTAAAAGTTGATTTCATTTGTTTTGCCGTGAAAGGTGATGTTTGCCGTAAAAGGCGATGTTTGGCATTTATAGCCGATTTACAATTCTTATCAATAGTGAAAGACAAGAGTTGTGTTTTTTTTTTGTCTCTTTAAACAATACAACATACAATGAAAAGCAAGAAAAAGGATGATCTAACTTCTCAGGAGATTGTGAGGGACTCGTTCAGATTGACAGTCGCAAGCCATGTGTGGACTTTGCTACCATCGATGCAGATTAGAACATAGAATGCTCTCGATTCAACCTCAGATTTTTTGAGGACAAAGACCAAGAGGAGGTCCTATGTCCAATAAAAAGCTAAGTAGACGGGCTGAAAAGCCACATCTAAACCATGCAGATAGAAGGAGAAGGCAAAGGACCTTGGGGGGGTGCCCCCCAAGGGACTTTTGTTACCTTGTAGCAGTGGTCGATGTAGAACTTTAACAGAGTTTTCTCTCTTTTTCTGCATGACTGATGCAATTTTCTAGACCCTTTTCCGTGCTTGGATTTATGGATGGATTTCTAGATTTTTGGATTTTTGGATATGTTCTTCTTGGAATGCTCTCCTATATAGGCATTTGTAGCAATTTAGGATAGTTTATGGGCTTTTAATGAATTAAAGCCACATAATGGGAGGAGTTACAAGTTCTAATTCATTTATTTCATAACTCCTTTTCCTTGGCTTCTGATTCGCCGGTGGAGAATTAAGAGCATTTAATCGCCTTTAATCTCCATGATGGGAGGAGTTACATGGGTTAAATGCCATGAAACCTTTTATTGGGCCGTCCGAAATAAGGAGTTAATGACCGCATTAAGTTGAACGGGTCAATTAACAGCATTAATTGGTTGCCTGGGCAGTTGAAGAGTCGCGGGCCGTGCCGCGTCTTTTGGAATTCTTCTTGCGATGATCATCAATGTATCTTCATGCTGATCGACATCGGATGACCATGCAACTTCAGACATTGATTGCTAACAGCGGGCCGTGCCATCTGTCATGTCGATTACTCGATCGATCGGACAACAAGTGCACTTTCTTGGTTTACCGGTTGGCCATCAATGATGATTTGATACTCTCGAAGATGGACCCGTGATGTTGACGAAGATCGACGGATTTGGTGCCTCGAAAGTCAAAATTTTAGAAAACCACAGGGGTTGGAAATATCGAAACGCGAAAAGGAACCGAAAAATGCCCTTTCGGCGGAAATTTGGCGACCCAGATTTCCAGGGTCACCGGCGACCATGGGACTGGGTCGCCGACGACCATGGGGACTATGGTCCCTTCTGGTTGCATTTTTTCGGCCTTTCTTCCGTCTTTTCTGATTCTTTCTTCTTCGGTATTCTTCCTCACATTTTTGTACATTTATTGGCTTGATTTCCCTATAGAAAACTTGATGAGAATCCTTGCATATTGGAGTGCCAAGTTTAGAATTTTCCAGGAAAGCCGAAGACTTTGTCGCGTAGAGCTGCCGATTTATCGTCAGAAGCCAAAACTGGGTCAAACATTGTCGGAATGACCTGAAATTTGAGGTGAAGCCTCCTTAACAATAAATAAGACCAACCATATGCTTTTGTTTGAGTTTTGAAGCCGTTTGGGGTCCTTTCGCCAGTAGACTTGATTCTGTCGTCGAGGAAGATGTCGCGCTTTGATGTGCGGTCAACTAATGTCCGATTGACCTATATTTTGACAGAGAGCCTATTGAAGTCATTTTGAGATGATCCATTAACTCTAAGTTGGAAACCGTGTCCTGGGGAGCTTCGCTGCTGGGAGGCCTGATTTGGCTTTCGAGAGTCAAAGTCTGGTCAAATGTTGTCGAAATGACCTGAAACTTGACATGTAGCCCTTTGTAAGCATTTTGGAGTCGCCCATGTGCTCAGTTTGATAAGTGATGACCTCGGTGGTTCTCGCCGCCTAGAGGCTTGATTCTACTATTTGAGGGTTGATGTAGGGTCAAACGTTGTTGGTTTGACTTGAAACTTGATGTGGAGCCTTTTGGAGGTATTTTGAGACAATCCACATGCTATGATTGAAGATTTGATGTCTTCGACCCTGTCGCCGCCAAAAGCTCATGTTCAGTTTCTGGAGGAGCGAAGTTAGGCCAAACAATTTTGAAATGGCCCGAAACTTCATGTGTACTCCTTTCTTGGCTGTCTTGAAGGATCTTGCAGTTTTTGTTTGATTCTGACAAGATTTGATTTTTTGGAAGTAACATTGCCTGTTTGTGGCAGGCTGTGGCTTCATGTAGCTTTCTTGAGGTTGAAGAGGCAAAGTGACATTTTTGGTGTCAACAAATGTCCCCTTGAGGTACAGCGATGAGTTGTTTAAGTTTTGTAGTCAATGTGCCTCGAAGAGAGTTTTGAAGAAGAACTCCTGACTTGGCCAAGAGTCTTTGAGCAATCTTTCTTTTGGTAGAGTAACATTTTGAGCTTCCAGGGGAATTTGATGGTAGTGAAAGGGATCACGTACCATCTCAAGGCAAAGTTTTGAACATGACATGAGGGATTTGGATATGGGTTTTTGTGTTTGACCTTGTGACCTAACAAGCTGTATGTGGTAGGTTAGGGGTCGAATTTGGTTTTGAGCTTGTGACCTAACAAGCTGTATGTGGCAGGTTAGGGGACCAGGATTTGGATTTTTGGTCTTGTGACCTAACAAGCTGTATGTGGCAAGTTAGGGGTCGGGATTTTGGTTTTTGGTTTTGGCCTTGTGACCTAACAAGCTGTTTGTGCAAGTTAGGGGATCGGGATTTGGTTTTTGTGAAATGTCAATTTCAAGATTTTGGCTTAGTTTGGTTCATGAGGTTGGATGGTTTGGATCTTGGAACTCATGAGGCTTGGATTTTTTGTTTTGTATGGTGTAGTCAACTCAAAAGAGGCATGGAACCATTTTGTATGCTCTTGGTAAGAGGGATTTTTCCTTTGACTAAAAGCCTCTTTTAGTGCCTAGGTGGTCAAACCTAGCTCATGGGGCTAACCCATGGGACCCTAAGCTTTTAAGATGGCTTAGATCTCATGTGGTGTCATTTTTGTAAAGAATATCTAAAAATATCTCCTTTGGATAGAGAATATCTCAAAATATCCTTACTTGGAGAGAATATCTCATGTTCCCTTTATTTTGGGAGAGAATATCTGAAAGTATTTTTCTTTGGGA
Organism: Litsea cubeba; assembly: GCA_012931725.1. Classification (NCBI taxonomy): domain Eukaryota; kingdom Viridiplantae; phylum Streptophyta; class Magnoliopsida; order Laurales; family Lauraceae; genus Litsea; species Litsea cubeba. The sequence goes on from CM022944.1 coordinate 56,509,335, forward strand.
GAGAATATCCCAAATTCCCTCTCTTTGGGGAGAATATCTCTCTAATTGCTTTCTTTTGAGAGAGAATCCCTCAAAAATCTTTCTTTTGGGAAAGAAACTTCCTAATTTATTTCTTTTGGGAAGTTGCTAATTTGTAGCACTTACCTTCTTTCTTTCTCCTTGTTTCCTTCTTTGGTTTGCTCTCTTCTATAAAAGCAAAGGGAGGTTGGATCTCTTGCTCTTATTGCTTTTTTTTTTTTAAAAATCTCAAGAGCTTCAAGACCAAGAACTTTTCTTCTTCAAGGATCTTCAAGCTTTTTCTTTTCTTCTCCATCAATGGCTTCAAGTAAGTCTTCTTTTCCAAGAAAACTCCGTGTAGAAATAGGATGATAAAAAAAGTTATTCTCTGTTTTTTTTCTTTCCTTTTCTTTCTTTTTCTCATGTGTTTCTTTTTTTCACACTTTTTTTTCTTTTTTTTGTGGCCACTCGACCATTTTTCTGCCTTTTTTTTTTTTTTTTGGCATCTCTTTCCTCACAATGCGAATGATGATTTTTATGCAAGACAATATGCGCATGCATTTCTTGGGTGAATGATATCAAGAAAAAGAGGCTAAGGCTCAATGTTCAATCAACATGAATTTTGATTTGAACAAAACTTGATTTTGACCAAATTTGTGTTGGAATTGGTCATATTTTGGAAAAGGCCTCCTAATTCCTAATGCATGAAGATTTATGTAAATGCATGACTTTTTGATGGAAAGGAATTTGGATAGCATGGAATGACATACCTGAAAGGTTGCAGCCTTTGGAGGTTGAAGCTCACATCAGGGACGACAAGAGTCGTCTACTAATATCTGTTTCCATTTTGATGCCAGCAACAGGGATGATGGTTTGGTGATGCCTGAGGTTCCGATCGATAAGGTAGTGACCGATCCGAATGTGGCATCTGAAGAAGGACCGAGGGACTGTGGAGTGATTCCAGAATCTCCATCTAGTATGACTTCTTTTGCTTTGCCTTTTGTCTGTCGTCGTTTGCTAACAATTTTCTTGTCAGCTGACTTGCCACAGGATTCCGATGACTTTGAACCATTCATGGATGCAACTGTTGATGATGCTTCGGATGAGTTCATGGAGGAAGGAAGCATTCCACGAGCCGTCGAAGAAGGTACTTTGTAGTGATAACCCTGATGATAATTTTTTTAACAGGATCATATTCATACCTTTTTGTGTTTCATTGGCAGGTTGTGAAGTGACAGGAGATATCCCATCGTTTCTTCAAACCAGAGCAAGGGGTGCCAGAGGTTAATCCGGAGGTAGGGACTTCTATGCCAGTTCTGACATGGCAGAGGTGAGACCTCTTGCTGAGATTCGTTCCCCAATGGCTCCAATTGGAAAGAGTTTTTTTTTGTTACTCTTCCAACGGGGCATGACATGAACAGTCGACCGACGGAGCGGGGCAAATCATCATCTGGGCCATCTCTTCTATTTGCGAAGAAGGTGCTGGCGCGGGTTTTGAGTTCTTGGATCGAGACTCTCTTTTCTGGGCACTTGGATGCTAGATTTGGCATGATCTAGCATGTGCAGGAGATTCTCGCTGATACCGAAGGGGTTGGTCTGGATGTCACAGGTGCCAGGGCGATCGTTGATAGGATCATTACACTGGGTGACAAGTGGTTTGAGACCATGGCTTTCCCTGATGGTGACTTTTTCAAGGAGATGTTCCTGGATCCTGCTAAACAAAGCAGGAAGCAGTTCGCCCGGGAGAGGAACTTAGAAGAGTTAGCCATCATCGGGCTGAGACACGACATTAACATCCTTGATAGAGAGGTCGTCGAGGCCAGGCAACACGTTGAGCATTTGAAGGTGTAAGTCGCGGCCAAGTACACTGCTTTTACAGAGGCTCGCAACAGGGAGAGGTCTCTGATTCACCAGGTTGCAGATGCTGATCGAGTTCTCAAAGAGAGGACTCAAGAAATAAACGATGGCGAACTGCTTGGGATAAGCTTCGGTGTCGAAGAAGGATTACAACATTCTCCAGCATCTCGTGGTAAGTTTCTGAAGAAGCGTGCCTTGGAAGCCCTGACGGCTGAGGCCAAAAGTTTGCTTGAGGAGCTGAAACTTTGGCTAGAGGCCATTTTTGGCTGAGCTCCTGGTTTCTCTTTTTTGTAACAGAAATTTTTCTTCTTTTTTTTTGGTACCACATGCATTTTTTTGGTACCCTCATTTTTTTGTAGTGCTTGTGAACACTTTTTTTTTTATTCCCTCCTTTCACTTAAATCTTTTTGTGATAAAAGCAATAGTTTAAATGGGAATGTTGTTTTAAAAATTTGATCAAAAGTTTGTCATTTTGTGAAAATCCTTTGTCAAATGATTGTTTTGGCATGGGAGCCAGATTTTGTGGCATGAAAGCCGATTTTGTGGCATTGATAGCCATTTTGCATGAAAGCCGGTTTTGGCATGATAGCCAGTTTTGTGGCATTGATAGCCGGTTTTGTGCATGAGAGCCAGATTTTTGGCATGAAAGCGGTTTGTGTGGCGTTTATAGCCGATTTTGGCATTGATAGTTGGTTTGTGGCATTTATAGCCGGGTTTTTTGAAAGCCAAGTTTTGGTTTGTTGGCGTGAAAGCCAGGTTTTTTCTTTGTGGCATTGATAGCCGATTTTGTGGCATTTGTAGCCGATTTTGGCATGAGAGCCAGGTTTTTGGTTTTAAACAATGCAAGTATCGACTAAAAGTCGCCTCCCTGCCGAATAGTCTTACGAGTATAGATGGAATGTCGCATCCTCGTGGATTGGGTGCAAGTATTGACTAAGCGTCGCTTCCTTGCTTTTCAAAAATTTTGTTTTGCGGGTATTGACTTGATGTTGTTTCCTACATTTTTTTTGAAAGTTGCGGTTTTCTCGAACTTGTGGTTTTCTCGAACCTTTGTGGATATCAACTGAAATGTTGCGTCTCCACGATATTAGGTTTTCGAACCTTTGGGCTGTGGATATCAACTGAAATGTTGCGTCTCCACGATTTGAGGTTTTCTCGAACCTTTAGGTGTGGATATCAACTGAAATGTGTCTCCACGATTTTTAGATTTGCAAGTATCGAGAATATCGTTTCCTGAATTTTGAAAGTATCGAATGTGGTTCGCATCCTTGCGATTTGTGTGAGTATAGACTAAGCGTCGCTTCCCCGTGGTTTTTTGAAAAATATTTTTTTGTTTAAAGACACGAGGGTCGTAAATTTTGACCTAAAACCATTTTGGCGGTAAATGACAGGGTGGACTAGGTTGGAAATCCCTGAATTCAGATTTTTGTTTCAAATCGTGAATTTTGGGTTCAAGGATCGAAAATTTTGGTCAAGTTAGGGAAAGGCTCCTAAACTTGGATTTATTTTGATTTTTTTTAGAAATTTCAACATTTAATATGAAAATTCTAAAAAGTGTGGGTTCGATGAGCGAGTACCTGGAAGTAGGCTTTGGCCGTATAGGCATTGCTCTGACCCAGTTTGATAAGTCTTTAAGGGTAGTACCGCTTTAAGAACTTGTCGTTGATGGGCGGCATACATCTGTCACCCTCCATGTTTAAGAAAGCGTATGCGCCGTTGGAGAAAACCTTGTCGATGATGTTGGGTCCATCCCATTTTGGCTCAAACTTGCCTTTGGACTTAGCGAAGACCATTGGTCTTTTTACTTCAAGAACCAAGTTACCCTTTTTGTAGGTGAGTTGCCTGACCTTCTTGTCGAAAGATTTGTCATGCGTGCTTAGTAAATTCAATGCTTTGTCGAGCTTCGAGCCGTCTCTCGTCGAGATTGTCCAGCTCTTGGAGTCGCAATTTGACATTGCTTTCTTGAGTCATGTCATTTTGCAAAGTACCCTTAGGGAAGAAATTTGTACCTCCAAGGGTACGACAGCTTCGCATTCATAGACCAAGGAGAATGGTGTGCTATGGGTTGGTCCTCGAATGGTGGTCCGATAGGCCCATAAAGCTTCAGTCAGTTTGTCGCTCCAGTCTCTTTTGTGACTAGAGACCATTTTCTTGAGGATTTTGCAGAGTGTCTTGTTGAAGGCTTCTGCTAATCCGTTTGCTACCGGATTGTATGAAGTCGAATGACAGCTTTGTATTTTATATTTGTTGCAGAACCTATAGAATCGATGATCCCGGAATTATGGTCCGTTATCATGATAATCTTTTAGGTATGCCGAAAGACCAACGAAGTTGGTGCGCAAGAACTGAGGACTGATGAGGTCTTCATTTCGTTGAGCGCAAATGCTTCTTACCACTTGGAGAAATAATCTGAATCGGCGAAGATGAAGCAATACCTTTGCTTGATGGGGGAGAAATAGGACCTATGTTGTCCATACCCCAGGCTTTGAAAGGCCATGAGATCGTTGTAGGACGCAGCCATTCTGGAGGCATGTGAACATAATCTTCTGAACTTGGCATTGTTGGTAGCGCTTAGCAAATTGCATTGCGTCAGCTACCATGGTAGGCCAATAATAATCTAATCTTTTTATCTTATCGTAGAGCTTAGGACCAGCCTGATGGGCTCCCCAAAGACCAATATGAACTTCTTTGAGTGTTTCTTCAGCTTCTTGTTGTGACAAGCAACGTAGAAGTACTTCGTTGAATGATTTCCTGTAAAGGATTTTTGAAGGAATATCCAAATGAAAGTTTGGGGCTCGTCTTTGAACGCTTACTAGTTTTTTTGGATCTTCAGGTAGGATTCCGAACTAGTGTAATCAATGAACGGATCCGTTAGTCTCCGATTGAAGGTTGAAGGATAGAGATCTGACTTCCAACTACTTGGTGGCATTTAGCAACTTCTTGGTGTGTGTTAAGAGGAGGGAGGATCCTTCTCTCGAACCGTGATTTGCATGTTTTTGCCTTCCTGGATCGACATAGATGCGGCAAGTCCGGCCAGGGCATCAACACGGAAGTTTTCACCTCTACGGATGTGGGTGATGTGACAGATGTCAAACTTTTGCAGAAGCGATTGTGCCTTGTTATAGTAAGGCAGCAGCTCAGGCTTCCTGACTTCAAATTTATGATTCATCTGGTTGACGATCAGTTGAGAGTCTCCAAAGACTTTGAGCATGGTGATGTCGGAATTCGATGGCGAGTTCCAATCCTAGGATCAGAGCTTGGTATTCAGCTGCATTATTTGTGCATGGTTCCAGTAGCGAGAAAGCATGTGGAATCTTGTATTTATCAGGGCTAACAAAGAGGATGCCAACTCTTGAGATGAATTCTCTTTTTTCATTTATCCTGGTTGCACCGTCAAAGTACATGTCCTAGGAGGCATTTTGTGAGAAAGTTCTCCACGTTGTAGATGGTTCGTCTGGGAGATCATCTTGGAGTGGAGGAATCTTAGGCAATAGATGCTCTGCGAGAAAGTCCGCTAGAGCTTGGCCTTTGATCGCCTTTTGCGGTACATACCTAATATCAATTGTGACAGAAGGATGGACCATTTGCCAGTTGTGCATTGAGAGACATGGTTTTTGTGACAAGGACCTTCAGAGGTTGATCCTCGAGATCAGGTAGACTGTGTTGGAAAGTAGGTTATGACGTAGCTTTTTGTAGGGCGACATCACTGCAAGGCATTCTTTTTCGACTAGAGAGTAGCGCTGTTCTGCACCTACCAGTATGTGGCTGAGGTAGTATAGCTTTAGCTTATTTTCTCTCATCATTTTCTTATGCGAGTAGAGCTCCCGGAGAATGGTCGAGGGCTTTTGTGTACAAGATGAATGGTTTTCCAGAGGTAGGAGCAGCTAACACTGGAGGTTTTGTCAAGTATGACTTGATATCTTGAAATGCAACTTCACAGTCAGCATCCCAGACAACGTCCACACCTTTCTTCATTAACCGAGAGAATGGATGGCACTTCCCCGAAAGATAGGAGATGAACCGTCTGATGTATGCCAATCTTCCTTGAAGTCCTTTCAAGTCTCTCAAGGTTCTTGGAGAGGACATTTCTAGAATAGCCTTGACTTTGGTGGGGTCAAGTTCTATTCCAGCTTTTCGAACTAGGAATTCGAGGAACTTACCCGACGAGACGCCGAAGAAGCATTTCAGGGGATTCATCCGCAGTTTGTGTTTGCGAAGCCGGAGGAAGACTTCTCGAAGGTCTTCGAGATGGTCTTCTTTTCTTTTGCTCTTGACGGCGAGGTCATCAGCGTAACATTCAACTGTCTTGTGCTGCATATCTTGAAAAATCTTTCATCATAGCCCTCTGATATATGGCACCAAGTATTTTTCAGACCAAATGGCATGACAGTGTAGCAATACACACCAAATGGGGTCCGAAATGAAGTGTATTTTTCATCTTTGGGATGCATATTTATCTGATTGTAGCCAGAGAAGTCATCCATGAATGTCATTCGCTCGAATCCACCGGTATTGTCAATCATTACCACCGGTATTGAGAACGGGAATTCATCTATGGGGCATGCGCCATTCAGGTCTCAATAGTCAATACAGACCCTGATTTGCCCATTTTTCTTTGTCATAGGGACAATGTTGGCCAACCATTCAGGATGCTATTCCTCGTGGATGAAGCCAATGCTTTTGAGCTTTTGAACTTCTTGTTCAATTTTATCCATCACATCTTGACGGAATCTTCTTTGGCCTTGTTTGATAGGCTTGATGTCTTTTTGAAGATTAAGTTTGTGGACTACTACTTCGGAGTCTAAGCTAGACATTTCAGCATAGGACCATGCAAAGCAATCAACAAACTCACGAAGAAAAAAGTTATTCTCGGGTAACTCATCATCCTTTATATTCTTGCTTATGAATACAGGACGTGGGTTATCTGGTGTTTCCCAAGTCTATCTTTTGATCAGGATCTTCTGTTTGGAAGGTTCGAAGGTGGTTCCTCCACAATATTGTCAGAGGCTTCCAGCTCAACGAACCTTCTGGAATTTCAAGGGCATTTCCAGACCAATGAGTTGATCCTTTCCATGGGTCTTCTTGACCAGTGATCTTCTCAAGGCTTGCTATGAGATGTTCCCAATCGCCTGCCTTGAAAACTTGGTCGAATTAAGGTACTTCTTTTAGAGACGAGTGTTCTTCTGGGTCAGAATACCAACTGTCTGTGTTATTGGACAATTCCTCTTTATTGTCAGTGGAATCGTACCAATTGGATGAGCTTCCTGGACTTTGTCAGTTGACTCATCAAAGAGATATCCAGGGAGATCGATGTCTTCATGGATACGAGATGTTGAGGCTTGGTCGGCAATTCAACTTTTCAGCCTTTGTGTCAACAGTCTCAGAGGAGTGTCGGGATCATACCCGAACCCATGTGAAGACTTTTTACATGACCGTAGAGTCTCCAATCATTTCCCGTTGGCTTTTGGTCAAGGCGAGCCCCAATGGCGTGAGAATACCACGACTTTCTCCCAAACCGACGGGATTTTGAGCGTCATAGCCCATTTTCTTCATAAAAACTTGTGCCACATGACTATATAGAAATAGTTTGAGGCATACCTTCATTGTGGAAGATTCAAGTAGGGAGTTTGAATGAAACAGCTTCCGATCTGTGGAAGAAGATCGGCTTTTCCCTTTGCTGAAGTTGCCGGAAACAACGAAGGAAGCAGATGTAGGATAGTCTACGTCTGCAGGTGTCTCCATTGGAGGTTGAGCATGCTGAACTTGATGAGTATCAGCTTGGCTTGATGATGTGTCGTCTTCTGGCTCTGAATCCGAACATGTCTTGCATGATAAACACGAGGATAACCCCCCAAACTTTTGCTTTGCTTTCTTCACTTTAGATGTGATGACCAAAGGCTTTGAAGGTTTGAAGGAGATGATGAAGGGAGGTTGACTGCTCTCTTCGGATTTAACGGAGGGTTTGTTTTCTTCCGGTGATTGTTGAAGAGCCTTGCCTTTATCTTTCTGGAGACTTTCGGTAAAGGGTGTTATTTCCTTCTCCTCATTTTCTTTTTCACTTTCATACATCTGTGAGTCTGCGAAGTGGACTTCTTTACCTTTGAAGGGTTTTATGTCCGCAAAGACCTAATGTATCATGCCGTCATCACCAACGAACTTGATGCACTGATGTAGAGTTAAAGGAACAACACCATTCTCATGTATCCAGGGGCATCTAAGAAGGATGTTGTAGCATGAAGGGATTTTTATTGCATACACAGTGACATTGGTGATAAGATCACCGATTTGTAACTTAAACCTGATTTTGCCGATAGGCCTTTGAGGGCTCCCATCGTATCCAAAGATAGATACAGATGTGTGGCTCAGCTTGCTGGGTGGGATGCCCAGCTGTTCGAGGGACGAAGTGGAGATGAGGTTGAGTGTAGAACTTGGGTCGATCTGAACTCTGTGCATTAGCATTTTCTTGATGTACCCTGTAAAGTACAGGGGTCGGTTGTGCCTTATTTTACCAAGTAGGAGGTCTTCATTACTGAAAGCGATGGTTGCACTTGCTTCCTTTTTAACCGAGAGGCATTCAATGCAAGATCCCTCGATTCTCTTCTTTTCTCCCTTTGAGGAAGTTCCTGATTTTTCGACCCGGTAGTCCATTTCAATTTGGAGGACTTGCGGGGCATGTTTGTTGACATCCTCATTCAACATTTGTAATTCTGAAATGAGATTATAACGAGTGCGTGGAGACATTCATAATAAGTCTAGGATGTGTAATTGTGCAGGTATGTGTTTGAAGTGCTCGATTAAGTCATACTTGAAAGCCACCTTCAGGCCTGCATGTTCATTATTGTTGCCACTTGGGGCGTTTACAACATCTTTTCCCGAAGGATTTACATAAGTAAGAGAAGATTGGTTGTAATTTTTGTGGTAGTCCTGGCTAGAGCAGGTGCCTGTACCAACTTCGAGAGCTTCTTGAGAAGGGTCTTCGTGTGGAAGACTTCCTTCGGGATCAAGAGACTTTTGCTTTTCGTTTGCTGAGGATGTGTCTGCAGCAGAGTTGCCATCCTCAATGATTGTGTTACATGGAGTATTTTTCGAGAACAAGTCCTAAACAGCATCCGGTAACTTTTCTTCTTTGTTGACCAATTCATCATCCCAAACATCAATGGCTGGGGCTTTTTGATGATGATTAGTCGAGAAGGGTGTGAGTTCTGAAGTCACGGTCTCAGGAGACGAAGTCTGAGAGGGTGTTATCTCAATGAAAGTCACTTGAGAAGAGGTAGCTCCAGATGATATACTACCAGACATGGTCAGAGAGTAAATCATCTCATAAGACGAGGCTTCAGAGGAGCTATCATCCCAAACTATCACATTGCAGGCATCTCCGATAGGAGTTATCGCCGAAATGGACTGTTGGGAGTCAGACTCGTCCTTGGAAGTAAGAGGATCATCAATCCAACAATTTTCTCCATTTTTAGGAGTTAAGGGAGGAAATACCTAGTGGTCTTCAGGGATTTCCGGTGTGGATTTTGATTGCGACGAAGCTCGTTGACGCGATCTTGCTCTTGTTCTAGGGCGTGACGCTGCAAGATCCTCGTATATTCTTCAAGATCAGGCATGGGACCCAAATCTCCTTCTTCGTCTGCTCCTTGTGGTTCAACATGGTTGGGTTCCACTGGAGCAATGGCGGGTGCTGGGTCAACAACATTTTCTTGGACAACCTATTGGTCTTTTTCATCATCAAACCAGGATCCTTGTGGCTGTAAGGGGTTATACCAGATTACTGGCATAAGGTGAGTTTCAGGAACCCTTTGTTCGTCGGAGAGGTATTCTCCTGTTTCAAGGGCTTCCTTCCACTCGTCGGTGTCATTGGACTCGTATCCCTTAATGGAGAATCCAACTACCGAGTTGCAAGAGTATGATGCCTCCTGCGTAGTTTCTTTTCCGAATTGTGGCAGTATGAAGTCATTGAGAATGAATTTTATTACCGCTTGTGAAGTCTCTGGAAGGGACTTTTTTATTGCCCCCAGTGAAGCGGTAGGGGAAGCCTCTGCCTTTTGTAGACTTCTGGTTTTGGCTGGGTCTCCTCTTGCCATTTGAACTTGATGAGATGTTTCCTACCCTGCCTTCGCTGTTGAGCCGTCAGCTTTGTTTTGACAACCTCCAAGTTTTCATCTTCTAGGAGATCGGGATGTACCCATATGTGTTGTCCGTCTGGTGTTTGATGGACCGTGCATTCATGCTCGGTGCTACCAAGGTCGGCGGACGTGGGAGTCCGTGGGGTACGACCCTTTCGCGCCCGGGGGGTAGAAGCGGGTATCAACATTTTTTGTGTGGGTGTGCCAGATTTTCTATTTTACTTAGAATTACAAGTGGTGATCCGGAGATCGGCCTTTGCAAGTAAAAAGGAAATCAACTTCTTTCAAGTTTTTCATTGCACATATATTTAAGAAAAGAGACATTTTCTTGATTTACCATGAAAGGCGATTTTTTGGCATTTATAGCCAATTTTTGGCGTTTATAGCCGATTTTGGCATTTATAGCCGATTTTTGGCGTTTATAGCCGATTTTGGCATTTATAGCCAATTTACAATTCTTGTCAATAATGAAAGACAAGAGTTTTGATTTTTGTTTCTTTTAGAAAATACAAACTTTAATGAAAAGCAAGAAAAGGAGGATCTAACTTCTCAGGACATTGTGGGGGACTCGTTCAAATTGACGGTTGCAAGCCATATATGGACTTCACCATCATCCATGCAGATGAGAACAAAGGATGCTCTTGATTCGCTTGGCTTTTCTATAACCTCAGGTTTTTAGAGGACAAAGACCAAAAGGAGGTCCTATGTCCAATAAAAAGTTAAGTAGACGGGCTGAAAAGCCACGTCTAAGCCATTGGAGGCAGAAGGAGAAGGCAAGGACCTCGCGGGGGGGGGGGGGGGGTATCCCCCAAGGGACTTTTGTCACCTTGTAGTGGTGGCCGGTGCAGAACTTCCACAGAGTTTTCTTTCTTCTTTCTCTTGGATTTTCTGTGCTTTTTTCTAATCTCTAATCTGTGGAAATGTTTTCTGATCTGGAATTCTTTGGAATGCTATCCTATTTATAGGCTCTTGGTAGCCATTTAGGAGGGTTTATGGGCTTTTATTGTCATTAAGCCGCATAATGAGAGGAGTTACATGGTTTAATTTCTTTATTTTGTAACTCCTTTTTCTTGGCTTCTGATTGGCCGGTGGAGATTAAGGGCATTTAATCGCCTTTAATCGCCATGATGTGAGGAGTTTCATGGGTTAAATGCCATGAATCAATTGACTTGTAACTCCCATTTGCTTGCTTCTGATTGGGTCGTCCAAAGAAATGAATTAATGACTGCAATAAAGCTAGTCAATTAATCGCATTAGTGGTCGCCGAGCAGTTGAAGAAAAACGGGCTTTCCGGGGCGAATCCGGCGACCCTGGGCCAATGTCGCGGGGGTCTGCGACCCTGGGGGCATTTCCCCCTTTGGTCCCCGTTTTGCGATGGTTTTTGATATTTTTTGATCCTTTTTTCTTCCGTATTTTTTCTTGAAATTTTTGATCATTTATTGGCCTGATTTCCCTATAGAAAACTTGATGAGAATCCTTGCATTTTGGAGTACAGAGTTTCCAATTTTCTGAGAAAGCCGAAGACTTTGTCGCGTAGAGCTGCCGATTTTCCGTCAGAAGCTGAATCTGGGCCAACGATGTCGGAATGACCTGAAATTTAGGGTGAAGCCTCCTGAGTAATAAATAAGACCAACCATTGGTTTTTGTTTGAGTTTTGAAGCCGTTTGGGGTCCTATCGCCAGTAGACTTATTTTTGTCGCGAGGGGGATGTCGCGCCTTGATGTGCAATCAACCGGTGTCCGATTGACTTGAAATTAGACAGGGAACCTATTGGAGTCATTTTGAGATGATCCATAGGCTCTGTCTTGAAAACCATGATCCCGGGGAGCTTCTCCGCCGAGAGGCCTGATTTGGCTTCCGAGCATCAAAGTCTGGTCAAATGTTGTCGAAATGACCTGAAACTTGACGTGTAGCCCTTTGTAAGCATTTTGAATCCGTCCATGTGCTATGTCTGATGAGTGATGGCCTCGGTGGTTCTAGCCACCGAGAGGCTTGATTTAGCTGTTCGAACGTTGATGTAGGGTCACACGTTGTCGGTTTGACCTGGAGCTTGACGTGAAGCCTTTTGGATGTATTTTGAGACCATCCACAGGCTCTGATCGAAGATTTGTTGGCTCTGATGCTTTTGCCACCGGGAGCTCCTTTTCAGCTGCCGGAGAAGCGAAGTTAGGCTAAATAATTTTGAAATGGCCTGAAACTTCTTGTGTACTCGTCTTTTGATTGTCTTGAAGGTTCCTGCAGTTTTTGTTTGATTCTGACAAGATTTGATTTTTTGGAAGTGGCATTGCCTATTTATGGCAGGCTGCGACTTCATGTAGTTTTTTGGATCTTGAAGACGCTAAGTGACATTTTTGGTGTCAACAAATGCCCCCTCGAGGTACAACGACGAGTTGCTTAACTTTTGTAGTCGATGTGCCTCGAAGAGATTTCTGAAGGAGAGCTTGTGACTTGACCAAGAGTCTTTGAGCAGTCTTTCTTTTGGTATTGTAGCCTTTTGAACTTCCAGGGGAATTTTATGGTAGTGAAATGGATCACGTACCATCTCGAGGCAATGTTTTGAAGATGACATCAGGGATGTGTATTTGGGTTTTTGTTTTTGACCTTGTGACATAACAAGCTGTAAGTGGCAGGTTAGGGGGTCGGGTTTGGTTTTGACCGTGTGACCCAACAAGTTGTATGTGGAATGTTGGGGGGTCGATTTTGGTTTTGATCTTGTGACCTAACAGGCTGTATGTGGCAAGTTAGGGGATCAGATTTTGGTTTTTGGTTTTGGTCTTGTGACCTAACAAGCTGTATGTGGCAAGTTAGGGGACCAGGATTTGGTTTGGATTTTTGTTGAATGTCAATTTCAAGATTTTGGCTCAATTTGGTATATGAGGCTGGATGGTTTGATTTTTGGAAGCTCATGGGGCTTAGAATTCTTTTTGTATGGTCCAATCAACTCAAAAGAGGCATGAAACCATTTTTGTAAGCTCTTGGTAATAGGGATTTCTCTTTGACTAAAAGCCCAAATTTTTTTTTTAAGTGCCTAGGTGGTCAAACCTGGCTCATATGGGCTAACGCATGGGACCTTAAGCTTTTGAAATGGCTTAGATCTCATAAGGTGTCATTTTTGGTAAAGAATATCTAAAAATATCTCATCTGGATAGAGAATATCTAAGAATATCTTAATTTGGAGAGAATCTCTCATGTTCCCTTTATTTTGGAAGAGAATATCTCAATATATCTTTCTTTGGGAGAAAATATCTCAAATCTCCTATCTTTTGGGAGAAGATCTCTCATTGATTTCTTTTTGGAAAAGAATCCCTCAAGATATCTTTCTTTTGGGAAAGAATCTTTCTAATTTCTTTCTTTTGGTAAGGATACTAATTAGTAACACTTACCTCTTTCTTCTTTCTTTCTTTGGTTTACTCTCTTCTATAAAAGCAAGGAGGAGGTTGGATCTCTTGCTGTTATTGCTTTCTTTTGCAACAATCTCAAGAGTGCTCCAAGACCAAGAGTTTTTATTCTTGAAGGATCTTCAAGCTTTTCTTATTCTTCTCCATCAATGGCTTCAAGTAAGTTTTCTTTCTCAAGAAAACTCCATTCTACAAAATAAGATGGTAAAAAAAAGAAAGTGTTTGTTTTTTTTTTGTTTCTTTCTTTTCTTTTTTTTTCACGTGTTTTCTTCGCTCTTTTTTTTACACAATTTTTTTTTCTCGTGCATTTTTCTTTTTTTTTTTGCACGTTTTTTTGTTGTTTTTTTTTGTGGGCCGTACGGACAGATCCGTACGGCCATGTGGCCTGTGGGCTAGTCCCATTTTTGTTTCCCTTTTTTTTGTTGATCTTTCTTCTTCTTTTTTTCTCTCTTTTTTTTGAGAAAGTTCTTTTTTCTTCTTTTTTTTGTTCTTTTCTTTCTCCTTTTTTTTTTTTTGAGAAAGTTACTCGTTTTCTTCTTTTTTTCTTCTTTTCTTTCTCCTTTTTTTTTTGAGAAAGTTTCTTTTTTTTTTCTGATCATGATAATGCATTTTTTGGCAAACCAATTAAGATGTTCATGCATGTATTTTTTTGTAAATTGAATTTGTAGCATGATGTGATAGCATACCTGAAAGTTTTTGCAAATTTGGGAATTTGGAGCTCGCAGCGATGTTGAGCCCTTCCTGATTTTGCGGAGACTTTGAGGTTTCAAAAGTTTGGAGTTTCGGAGCTCGCAGCAATGTTGAGCCCATCTTCAAGCTTTCTATTTCTTTCGGGGTATTTCCTTTTTCTTTGGAATTGCACCGGAGTCATGTCAAAATTTCACAGATTTTTTGTAGCAAAATTCTGTTATTTTGATGATTGATCCTTTTTCTATTCCAACCTTTGTAGATGGTTCCTCCAGAACGAACAAGGTTAAAGAGCCTGCTACAAGTGTACCTCGTCGATTTGCTAGATCTTCTAATCCGGCCGTTCAGCAGGCCTAGGAGAAGGTTCAATATGTTGAGAGAAACCTGGAAAAGTGTGACTCCCTCAATAGAGATGAGATGAGGCAGCGACTGATCTCTCTCAAGAGTGAGGAGTTTTATAAGATCATGGTAAGCAACCGTCCTTGGGTGATATACGATCAGAGGGTTTTGCCCAAGCCTACCTTCTTCTTTGGTGATGCAGTCCCTGACGACGTGACATACCAGAGGAAATGTTTTCAGTTCTCTTACACAGCTGATGGTGAGAAGAGAACTGTTGGTACCCGATCGACATTTGATCGCACCGTCTCGATCATGAGCCTTTCTCCCACGTGCTCTAAGAAGGAAGACCCTCCAAGCTGGGTGAAGAGGACAAATGTAATCAAGACTGGGGTCTTTGTTGGCGGTTCTCCTGGATATGCAGAGAAGTCGCCTGCTGACATGGACATTTTGATGCCGGCCGGCGGCTACCAGGGCTCTGATTATCAGTCGGTCAATTTGGGACCGGTGGGCCTTGGCATTTTCAGCGGTGACGGCAGCAATTGGGTGAAGCCTTTTCGACTTCGTGGCCGTTTCAGTGCTGACTCCGAGTGGAAGTCGTGGACTGATAGCATCCTGCTGATTGGTGGCGCCATTTTGAAGGAAGCAGAATTTTTGATGCGGTTCGTGTTGGATATCGCGATCACTGAGAGGGGGGGGGGGTTGAATCAGTGATCTCTAAAAACAGGTCCAATTCAACAACAAAACAAGTCAAACCACACAATGACACCAGATTTAACGTGGTTCACCGAAAGGCTACGTCCACGGTTCAAAGACTATCCGAACACCAATCCGGGACAGATCTGAATCTTATTTAGTCGCACCAACGACAAAGAGCACCAACCCTTAGTTTCAGATAGCACCAACTATCTAGGAAGCACTGACTCCCCTTACAATTTATCTGCACCCACAGATAGGATCACCAAACTCCAAACACCAAGCACCAACTTGATGTATAAACAGAATAGAAGATAAACTCTGTCTACAGCCCTTCCCCTCTACAATTCTCTCTCTCTCAATCCCTTACAAATTGAAAATAAAACATAAACAGAGAGACACTTATCTTATGGACGAAACATCATCTTCAAGAGCATATCCTCGTCCACACTTGCTGTAGAAAGATGCAGCACAACAGCACACAGCACCAGCACTCTTCTTCTCTCCAAAACTCTCTCTCTTTTCTCTTCTCTTCTTTCTCTCTCTGGTGTCTCTTTAGAACGACCCATACATGCCTTTTTATAGGTTATGTTAACCCTTAATTGTATTCAAAACAGGCTACAATTCGTTTAGAAAGAGTCCCAAACAAATTAGATAAGAGTGCTGAATTTTCGTGCACAACTTCTAATTCTGCGCAACTCTGGTTCCCGTGCTCGGTCGACATCCTGTGTTGCTCGGTCGACATCATACACTGTCTGGAATCAGACAACTTTCGTGCTCGGTCGACATCCTGGGGTCCCGGTCGACCGAAGACACACTGTGTCACGAAAATAACTGGGAGCTACCTGAATCTGTTTCTGCAGGTTTCTCTTTGCTCGGTCGACCGCATGGATTGCCCGGTCGACCGACCACTCTGTTTTAGGAAATCTGAATTCCTGACAGTTTCAATTCTGATTCTTCTTTTCAGCTTTATCAACACTAGCCTACTATCATCATGCTTGTGACAATGTGTTGACAATAATTCCAACTCATATCAATACTTGAGATACTATATTCTTCAATTCTTCTAAGAACTTCTCAAGTCATCTCAAATTCCAACAATCTCCCCCTTTGGAATTGTTGGCAACACTATTGGAACTTCAACACGCACTTGGAACTAATTCTGAAATTCTGAAATAACAACCATGCACTGTCAACAATCTCCCCCTAGCTTTCATAGCATAACATCTCTCCTTGCTATCATAGCATAACATCTCTCCTTGCTATCATAGCATAACATCTCTCCCCCTTTGACAACAAGTCCAAAGGGACCAAACCGAGGAGCGTATAGGATATTCAATGAATGCATTGCTCCCCCTTTCAAGCACAACTCCTACGGTTTAGGAGAGTGAGTAACTCCTAACTTTTTCCGGAGATACTCGAAGACTTCCTTTGGCAGAGGTTTCGTGAAAATATCAGCCACTTGCTCAGTTGTTGGAACATATTCCAACTTGACCTCTCCATCAGCAACTTTATCTTTAAGAAAATGATAACGAATTGCTACATGCTTTGTTCGAGAGTGCTGAACAGGATTCTTAGATATATGAATTGCACTCGTGTTGTCACATAGGATCGGCGTAGGATCCGTTGTAGGAACTCCTAGATCAGAGAGCATTTGCCGCATCCATAACACTTGCGTACAACAAGTTGCCGCTGCAATATATTCCGCTTTCGCTGTCGAAAGGGATACTGAGTCTTGCTTCTTACTATGCCAAGCAACTAATCTTTCTCCAAGATAAAATGCGCCGCCGCTAGTACTCTTGCGATCATCTACGCATCCAGCCCAATCGGCATCAGAATATGCAACAAGAGTGAAGGATTTGCCTTTGGGATACCAGATACCAAGCTCCATAGTACCTTTCAGATATCGAAAGATTCTTTTCACTGCTGTAAGGTGCGTTTCAGTGGGTGCTGCTTGAAAACGTGCAACCATACATACTGCTTGTAGAAGATCTGGTCTTGTAGCAGTCAAGTAGAGCAAGCTTCCTATCATAGAGCGATAGGTGGTATGATCAACGGACGAGGCCTTATCATCTTTGCTAAGCTTCGTGTTCGTTGACATTGGTGTGCTCACTGGCTTGCTGTCTTCCATATTGAACCGTTTCAGCATTTCCTTAATGTACTTCATTTGTGATATGAAGATGCCATGTTTCAGCTGCTGAACTTGTAAACCAAGAAAGAACTTTAGTTCTCCAAGCAACGACATCTCAAATTCTTTCTTCATCTCTTCAGCAAAATTCCTGCACATCTCCTCATCATTGCCACCAAAGATTATGTCATCAACATAAACAATGACAACCAGCTGTTTGCTTAACTCAGTTTTGATATACAGATTGCTATCAACCATTCCTTTTCCAAAATCGATCTTGCGGAGATAGAGATCCAGCCTTGCATACCATGCCCTTGGCGCTTGTTTCAATCCATAAAGAGCCTTTTTCAGCTTGCACACTAGATCTGAGTTTTTGCTGATGAGAAAACCATCAGGTTGCTCAATGTAGACCTCTTCTTCAAGTAAACCATTCAAGAAAGCTGACTTTACGTCCATCTGAAATACCTTGAAGATTTTGTATGCTGCCAATGCAAGAAACATACGAATAGCTTCCAGACGAGCCACCGGTGCAAAGGTCTCTTCAAAATCTATGCCTTCAACTTGAGCATAGCCTTTACAAACCAACCTTGCTTTGTTTCTAATGACTTGACCATCTTCATTCAGCTTATTCCGAAAGACCCATTTAGTACCAATAACATTCTTATCAGTAGGTCTAGGAACAAGTTCCCATGTGGAGTTCTTCTCAATTTGCTCCAACTCCTCATGCATAGCTTTCAACCAACTATCATCGAGACTGGCTTCAGCCACAGTCTTGGGTTCAATGGTGGACACAAGTGAGTAATTGCTAACTACACTTTGTCTAGTTTGAACGCCTGCCTTAGGATCTCCAATGATTTGATCCTTAGGGTGTTGCTCTACCCAAGTGCTGTGCTTCTTAGGTGAAGTATCTTCTGAGTCATCCTTTGATTTCTCAGAATCATTAGATTCAGCCATCTCATCATCAATCTCACTCGAGTCCTCATAAACTGGACTGTCATTATGAGTTGCATTCTTTGGTTCAATATTCTCATCTATTCTCACATCAGCACTTTCTATGATTTTTCTGGTTCTTTTATTAAGACACCTATATGTCTTGCTAGTAGAGGAGTAACCCAGAAATATACCTTCGTCAGCTCTTTCTTCAAATTTGCCCGGATTTTGTTCGAGCCGCTTGATGTAACACTTGCTGCCGAAGACTCTGAAGTGCTTGACTGTTGCTTTTCTTCCAAACCATAGCTCATAGGGAGTTTTGACTTCATGTGGCCTGATCAAGCATCGATTTTGAATGTATACAGCCGTATGAATTGCCTCTTTCCAATACTTGTCAGCCATCTTGCTTTCACTTAGCATCGTACGAGCCATCTCTTGTACGGTGCGATTCTTCCGTTCCACAACTCCATTTTGCTGTGGAGTTCTAGGGGCTGAGTACTGTCTTTGAATGCCATGATGTTCACAATATTTAGTGAACTCTTCAAATGTGAACTCGCCTCCACGATCAGACCTTAAAATCTTGATACGTTTTTCCAATTGATTTTCAACCTGTGCTTTAAACACTTTAAAACGATCAAGTGCTTGATGCTTATGCTTAAGAAACAATACCCATGTCATACGAGTATAATCATCAATGCATAACATGAAATACTTATCTCCATTGGTGCTTTGAGTTCGCATCGGTCCACAGAGATCAGTGTGCACTAGCTCAAGAGGTTTCTTGGAATGATGCTCCTTTGACTTGAACATAACCCTCGTTTGCTTTCCCTTTTGGCAAGAGTCGCAAATGGGATTGGAAGGCTTTTCAACTGTAGACATGCCTCTTACAGCCTTTGAATTGCAAATCTTTGACATGTTATCAAAGCTTAGATGCCCAAGGCATTTGTGCCACAACCAACTTTCCTCTGTCCGACTCATCAAGCAGGTCTTTTCAGCTCCATCTGACAATGTATAGAGATTTCCAGCAGTTCTTGATCCAGTTGCCACTGTTTTGCTGTTGCTACTCTTCTTGATGGCAAACCCATTCTTTGTGAAGATGACTTCGTGACCCTTGTCACAGATCTGGCTCACACTAAGCAGGTTGTGTCTCAATCCAGACACATATAAGACTTCTTCCGATCTGATCTTGTTTGCCATAAGCTGAATAACACCTTTTCCGCAGATTTTGGCACCATCATTGTTGCCAAACTTCACTGAACCGCCTTCATAGTGCTGTAATTTGATGAATTTCTCTTTATCACCAGTCATATGGCTTGAACAACCACTATCAAGGACCCATGGTGCTGCCTTCTTTTGTGCATTGAATGCCATTTGCACAATGAGAGATTCTTTGGGACTTTCTGCACTTTGCTTTGCTCTCCAAGCCTTGACTAACTTGGGTTTCTTTTCAACCTGAAATTTGTTAGCAATATGCAACCTACAATCCCTAGCCAAGTGTCCATAATTATAGCACTTATGGCACTCAATTTTGTGGCTACTTAGGATTGAAAAAGGATTCCTAGTCACAAATGGGCTGTTTCTTACATAGAATTTGCAATCAGCTCTTTTATGTCCAAACATATTACAATGAAAGCAATAACCATAGAATTTGTATCTTCTTTGTGGCTGGTTAGTCTTCATTACCTTTCTAACAGGAATGGACTCCTTTCTAGGTTGAGTGGGCTTCATAGAGTTAGAAGGTGCAGTGACTTGCTTCACAAACTTTTTCTTTTCAGGAGGTGCAATCTTAGAGGATTCACCTTTCTCAAATCCTAGACCAAATCTGAAGTGGGCAGGTCTTTGAACTTTCAGTAGTTCATCGAGTTTCATAGTCCCTTCAATCGCTTGGAGCGCTTTGAGTTTTTTGCTATTTTCCAAATTTTCAGCCTTTGCTCTAGCGATCTCAGTTTCAAGTTTCATAGCCTCTTCCTTTTTGATACTTATTTGGTTTTCAAGGACTTCTACCATTCTTTTATATTCTTCTACTTGAGTTTTCAAAGCAATAATAGAACTTTCAGATTCATGGAGAAGTTTCAGATTTTTCTTACTTGTTTTGCGTTCCATGCTAAGCTCCTCAAGTGCGGCTATGAGTTCCTCTTCAAGATTGACTTCAGCCTCCTCTTCCTCTTCCGGATCTAGCTCTTCTTCTTCTTCAACAGTGACCATGAAGAGAGCTTCGGTTGATTCATCATCGTCTGAAGTTTCAGACGTGCTGTCATCTTATTGACATAGAAAGTTTTTAGCTTTGCCTCTTTTTCTGAAATTTCTCTTTCCTTTACTCTTTTCAGCATAAGAGTCATTATCATTGTCTTCTTTTAGCGGACACTTCGCAGCAAAGTGACCAACACCTCCACAATTGAAGCATTTAAAGGGTAGCTTCCCTTTGTACTTGCCATTGCTTCCTTTCTTCAACTTTCTAACAAATTGAGCCTCAAGCTCATCATCATCAGAATCAACATCATGACCAGCAGTCTCTTTTGCCTTTTTCTGAACTTTGAAGGCCGCTTCTTTATCAGATGAAGACGTCTTTCCTATGCACATCTCATAGGCAGTTAGAGAACCATGTAATTCATCCATGGAAAATGCATTCAGATCTTTGGCTTCTTCGATGGCTGAGACTTTTGAATCAAACCGGGGAAGAAGAGATCTTAGAACCTTTTTGACGATGACCGGCTCTTTAATCTCCTCCCCTAGTCCACGAATGTCATTCGTGACTTCATTCACTCGTTGCATATACGAGTCAACATTCTCGCTTTCCTCCATGCGAAGAGACTCGAATTGAGAGCGATGAGTTTGCAATTTGGCTTCTTTAATCTTCTCATCACCTTCATGTATGCTTTGCAACTTGTCCCAAATTTCCTTGGCTGTTTTGCATGCAATTACTTTGACAAGCTCGCTGTCCACAAGGCCACTAAAGAGTGCATTCTGCGCCTTAGAGTCGTTGTCTGCCAACTTCTTCGATGCTGTATCATTGGGTACGGTGGCAGCATTGTAACCGGCTCTGACAGCCTCCCAAACATCATAGCCAAGAGATTTGATGAAGGCTTGCATCCTAATCTTCCAAAAGGAGTAATTAGAACCATCAAACAGAGGTGCTTTCATATTCCCTGTATTGACTGCCATGTGATTTGACAAGAGATCACCCTTAGCGTATTAAACTGATCAAGGGAACCTCGCTCTGATACCAATTGTTGGATATCGCGATCACTGAGAGGGGGGGGGGGGGGTGAATCAGTGATCTCTAAAAATAGGTCCAATTCAACAACAAAACAAGTCAAACCACACAATGACACCAGATTTAACGTGGTTCACCGAAAGGCTACGTCCACGGTTCAAAGACTGTCCGAACACCAATCCGGGATAGATCTGAAACTTATTTAGTCGCACCAATGACAAAGAGCACCAACCCTTAGTTTCAGATAGCACCAACTATCTAGGAAGCACCGACTCCCCTTACAATTTATCTGCACCCACAGATAGGATCACCAAACCCCAAACACCAAGCACCAACTTGATGTATAAACAGAATAGAAGATAAACTCTGTCTACAGCCCTTCCCCTCTACAATTCTCTCTCTCTCAATCCCTTACAAATTGAAAATAAAACATAAACAGAGAGACACTTATCTTATGGACGAAACATCATCTTCAAGAGCATATCCTCGTCCACACTTGCTGTAGAAAGATGCAGCACAACAGCACACAGCACCAGCACTCTTCTTCTCTCCAAAACTCTCTCTCTTTCTCTTCTCTTCTTTCTCTCTCTGGTGTCTCTTTAGAACGACCCATACATGCCTTTTTATAGGTTATGTTAACCCTTAATTGTATTCAAAACAGGCTATAATTCGTTTAGAAAGAGTCCCAAACAAATTAGATAAGAGTGCTGAATTTTCGTGCACAACTTCTAATTCTGCGCAACTCTGGTTCCCGTGCTCGGTCGACATCCTGTGTTGCTCGGTGGACATCATACACTGTCTGGAATCAGACAACTTTCGTGCTCGGTCGACATCCTGGGGTCCCGGTCGACCGAAGACACACTGTGTCACGAAAATAACTGGGAGCTACCTGAATCTGTTTCTGCAGGTTTCTCTTTGCTCGGTCGACCGCATGGGTTGCCCGGTCGACCGACCACTCTGTTTCAGAAAATCTGAATTCCTGACAGTTTCAATTCTGATTCTTCTTTTCAGCTTTATCAACACTAGCCTACTATCATCATGCTTGTGACAATGTGTTGACAATAATTCCAACTCATATCAATACTTGAGATACTATATTCTTCAATTCTTCTAAGAACTTCTCAAGTCATCTCAAATTCCAACAGTTCGCGCCTTTAGGGAGACCGTGATCCTTTCCGATTAGGCCTTCATGGCTATGTTGGAATCATTCCTTCCCCAAACCAATACCTTCGTTGCCACGAATGGTGAGATTGGTTTTTCTTTGAAAGAGTTGAGTGCCATTACTAGATTGCCTATCCTTGGCAAACTCTATAAAGAGTTCATACCGATTGACAGCGTCCTTGAGGAGCAGTCAGAGGAATTCAGGCTTTTGTACTTTCAGCTCGTCGCCTTCTATGATTTTTTGAAAGAGAAGGAGGGCTCAAAAGTAAGTTCCAGCAGTTGGAAGAGTTTTAGCTCTTCCTCTCTAAACTTCTTTGAAAGTGGGGAGCCTTCTGATAGCATGACCTGGGAAGACAGGGCTAAGGATCCGGGTTCGAAGAAGATTTCGGCTATGCAAGAAGAGTTAAGAGATTTCTTTGTGAGTACAAACGCCATATGTCCTGACATTGCACTGCGGAGAGCTCTCGCCGATTATCTCACTTATTGGCTAGGTGAGGCCATTTTTGCTGGAGGAGATGGAACGCACAGCAGGCCGCATTGTATTTTTTCGGCTTGTCAGATGGCGTTTGGAGAGCAGCTTACTTTGGTGCCAGCTCTTTACTCCTATATGTGTACCAAACTACAGGCTGCTGCTTTTTTGGTTCGGCTTGGCTCCCTATGAATAGGGTATTTTCAGCCCATATCTTTTATTCGTGGTTTGTATACCACTGTTCTGGCTTTCACCGGCTGGGTGCTGCACAGGATGACGATTCTCTCATGATTCGACTGGCTAAAGGGAAAGCTGTGTCCGAATCACTTTTATTCGCCCGCATGAGGATCCGACGGTTCAGGAACGTCAAGATGGGGCAATCTTCAGTGAAGCTTTCTCCAGAGTTGCGGAAGAAGGCTTTTGATTTTGGTGCCTCCCGTGACTCTACCAGGGTGGGGTCGAGAAGGCACTACTCCTTGACAAATGCAGAGAAGGAGTGGCTTTTCAGAATACGTATCGGCACGATGGTGTACCGTAGACATCTTTTCGTCGATATACAGCCGTATGTGCCTTCTCACTTTGCACTGCAGTTAGGCTTTTCTCAAGGCGTTATTGGATCGCCTTCAGTATGGTGAAGTGTTTTGGAGGTTTGCAGGATGGCAGAGATGCATGGGCCTTTTATAATGCTGAAGACACTACTGCCATGATTTCTTATCCTGTGTTGACGACTTTTCGAACTGTCGGCTTCACGAAGTGGTTCGTGGAGAGCTTTTCGGCATATCGAGGGCTTTCCAAGAAGGAGCTTGATGCAAAGCTGTCTTCTGGAAAAGGCATTGGAAAGTCAGATGGCATCTGGCGAGAGGAAGTTTAGGCCTTCCTTTTTGGAGCGAAGTATAAGATAGGCTATCTTGGTGACCAGGGCGTCATTGGTTCTGAAGCTGTCCGAGAGGTACCTGATGAGGCCTTATAGCAGCTAGAACAGGAGGAAGCTGAGCTTGATGCTTGGATGCAAGCGGCACAGAGGCGAGCTTCTGTGGAGTCTACTGGCAAGAGTAGACCATCCAGTGAGGAGTCAAGTGGGAAACCTAACTCTGACAGTGGGGTATGTTCTTCTAGGAGGCGAGCCCGCAGGGGTAAGAGGAAGAGGAGTCATCGTAGCAGCGAGGGGCCACATGAGGACTCTCCTGACATAGAAGTCCCTCTTACTATCAATGAGGAGGTGCTAGGGAATGCTGACGAGCCTCCGAAAAAGAGGAGCCGAGAAGAAGAGACCCCCGGTGAAGGTATGATTCTTCCTTTTTCTCTTTTTGTTTCTTTCATGGAATTTTCCATGTATTGATTTGCTTTCTCCCCCTGCTGCTCTTTTTTTTTTAGCAGAGGATGAGGACTTGGCGATGCCTGAGGTTCCTGCTGATGAGGCGGTGACGGATCTGGTTGTGGCACCAGAAGAAGAACCAAAGGACTCTGGAGTGATTCCAGAATCTCCAACTGGTATGACTTCTTTTTCTTTTTTTTTGTCTGTGACTTGGTTTGCTAACATTTTTCTTGTCAGCTGACTTGCCACAGGATTCCGATGACTTTGAACCATCGATGGACGCAAATGTTGACGATGCTTCCGATGAGTTCATGGAGGAAGTGAGTGTTCCGCCAGTCGTCGAAGAAGGTGTTTTATAGTAATAACCCTGATAATGATTTTTTTAAAATAGGATCATATTCATACCTTTTTGCGTTTCTTTGGCAGGTTTTGAAGCGACAGAGGAGAGTCCATTGCTTCCTTCAGAACCTGAGCAAGGGATGCCAGAAGTTGATCCAGAGGTAGAGACTTCTGCAACCATTCTGACATGGTGGAGGGGGTACCTCGTGCTGAGATTCTCTCCCCAACAGCTCCGACTGGAAATAGTTCTTTTGTTCCTCTTCCAATAGGGCATGACATGAGCAGCCGACCGATGGAGCGGGGCGAATCTTCAGCTGGGCCATCTCTTCTTTTTGCGAAGAAGGTGGTGGTGCGGGTTCTGAGCTCTTGGAATGAGACTCTCCTTGCTAGACACTTGGATGCCAGATTTGGCATGATCCAGCATGTGTAGGAGATTCTCGGTGATGCCGAAGAGGCTGGTCTGGATGTCATAGGTGCCAGGGCGATCGCTGATAGGATCATTGCACTGGGTGACAAGTGGTTTAAGACCATGGATTTTGCTGATGACTAGTTTTTCAAGGAGATGTTCCTGACCCTGCTGATAAGGCTAAGTCTGACCTGAATGAGGCTACACAAAGCAGGAAGCAGCTAGTCCGAGAGAAGAACTTAGAAGAGCTAGCTATCATTGGGCTGACACATGACCTTAACATCCTTGATAGGGAGGTCGATGAGGCGAGGAAACGTCTTGAGCATTTAAAGGCATAAGTCGCTGCCAAGTGGGCTGCTATAACAGAGGCTTGCGATAGGGAGAGTGCTCTGATTCGCCGGGTTACAGATGCTGATTGAGTTCTTGAAAGGAAGTTTCAAGAGGACAAACAATGGCAAACTGCTCGGGATAAGCTTCCCAGTGTGAAAGAAGGGTTGCAGCCTTCTCCAGCATCTCATGGCAAGTTCCTGAAGCAGCGTGCCTTGGAAACTATGATGGCCAAGGCCAAGAGTTTGCTTAAGGAGCTCAAATTTTGGCTGGAGGCCAATTTTGGTTGAGCTCCTGATTTTTTGTAGCAGAAACTATCATTCTTCCTTTTTCTTCTTTTTGGTACCACATGTATTTTTTTGGTACTCTTTTTTTTTAGTGCTTTGTAAACACTTTTTTTTTGGTACCACATGTATTTTTTGGTACTCTTTTCTTTTTGTTTTCCCTACACTTACTTAAATCTTTTTGTGATGAAAGCAATTGCTAAATGGGATATATATATTTTTTATTTTCCCTACGCTCACTTAAATTTTTTTGTGATGAAAGCAATTGCTAAATGGGATATATTTTTTTTATTTTCCCTATGCTCACTTAAATCTTTTCGTGATGAAAGCAATTGCTAAATGGGATTTGATCAAAAGTTTATCATTTTGTGAAAATCTTTTGTCAAATGATTGTTTTGGCATCGGAGCCAGATTTTGTTTGTGGCATGAAAGCCGATTTTGGCATTGATAGCCGGTTTTTGGTGGCATTGATAGCCGAGTTTGTGGCATTGATAGTCGAGTTTGTGGCATTGACAGCCGGTTTGGTGGCATTGATAGCCGGTTTTGGTGGCATCTATAGCCAGTTTTGGTGGCATTGATAGCCGATTTGGTGGCATTGATAGCCGGGGTGGCATGAGAGCCAATTTTGTGACATTGATAGCCGATTTGGTGGCATTGATAGTCGGTTTGGTGGCCTTGATAGCCGGGTTTGTTTGAAAGCCAAGTTTTGGTTTGTTGGCGTGAAAGCCAGGTTTTTTTTTGTGGCATCTATAGCCAGTTTGTTTTATGGCATCTATAGTCGGTTTGGGTGGCATCTATAGCCGGTTTATGACATCTATAGCCGGTTTGGTGGCGTAGATAGCCGGTTTTGGTTTTCAAAAATGAAAGTATCGACTAAAAGTCACCTCGTTGCTGAATGGTCTTGCAAGTATCGATGGAATGTTGCATCCTTGCTCATTCGGTTGCGAGTATCGATGGAATGTCGCCTCCTCGCGGGTTTGGGTGCAAGTATCAATGGAATATCGCATCCTTGCTTTTCAAAAATTTGGTTTCGCGGGTTCTGACTTGATGTCGTTTCCTCACTATTTTGAAATTTGCGGTTTTCTCGAATCTTTGGGTTGTGGATATCAACTGAAATGTTGCATCTCCACGATTTCTTGGTTTTTTCGAACCTTTGAAATTTGGGTTGTGGATATCAACTGAAATGTTGCGTCTCCACGATTTTTTTTTTTTTTGGATTTTGCAAGTATCAATGAAATGTCGCTTCCCTGCGATTTTGGAAGTGTCGAACATGGTTCTCATGCTTCCAATTTGTGCGAGTATCGACTAAGCGTCGCTTCCCCACGGTGTTTGAAAAACCAATTTTTTTAAAAAAAAAGACACGAGGGTCATAAGTTTTGGCCTAAAACCATTTTGGCGGTAAAAGGCAGGGTGGATTAGGGTGGAAATCCCTAAATCCAGATTTTGTTTCAAACCACGAATTTTGGGTTCAGGGATTGAAAACTTTGGTCAAGTTAGGGAGAGGTTCCTAAACTTGGAATTTTTGAACAATGAAACGGTGAAAGTAAGCGTTGTTTGAATTTCTAGAAATTTCAACATTTGATATGAAAATTCTAAAAAGAGTGGGTTTAGCGAGCGAGTACCTAAAAACCGATTTTGGCCGTACATGGGTTGATCTTACCCAGTTGGGTAAGTCTTCAAGGGTAGTACTGCTATAAGAACTTACCGCTGATGGGCAGCATACATCCGTCACCCTCCATGTTTAGGAGTGCATATGCGCCATTGGAGAAAACCTTGTCGATGACGTAGGGTCCATGTAACATTCCGACCCTTAACCTATATTAATTATAGCTAATTGCTTGATTAGTTAGTAAGTGTGTTTAGAGTCTTAGCGAGTCGGGTTTGACGTATAAATCATGTGGGTGAAATCTCACGTGATTCGGAGCACGTTTGGGTACAGTAGGGGGGTGGTTTGCAATTTGGGAAGTTTTCAGGGGCTTAATTGAGATTATGAGTTTTTGTGAATTTGGGTGCATTGGATAGGTTTCATCATTTCATGAACTTTAGTCTTCTATCGCGTTTCGATTCGACGCGAGGAAGAGGCCCAAATAATCACTTAAGTGAATTAAGGACTAAACCCATAATTTTCATAATTATCCAATGACTCATTTCAAACCATCCTATATGCCAACACCTCATACGGATGACTCATTCTTTCTCACCTCTATCACCATTTCTCTACTATTCACTCTCTTCTTCCTCTTCACTGTCTTCTTGCCAAAGCCAGCCATAGTCTCTCCATTTTCACAAGCCAAGCATCACATCTTCTTCCTCAAGCTCTAAGGAACTCAACAATTCCATTTTCAAGAACTTCCAACCACAATCCATTGGAAGGTAGGCTTCCAGAGATTTTAACCAAAGTGAATCTTCTTCTTTTTAGTTAGAAATGGATTAGGAATACTCACTACTACCCATTGCATTCATTTTGTAGAGTGATTTTGGGATTGAGAAGCTTTTACACCCTTTTGAGCTCAAAAAGAGAGATTTCCTAATTCTCTTGATTTTTGGTTTAGCTCATCACTAAGGCAAGTAATCTATATACTTATGCTTTGATATACTGTTTCTTCCTTGAAATGATGATTGATTATGTCTAGATGACCCTATGCTCTAATCTAGATTGTTTTTAATTGAAAACATGATAATCTTGTTTAATTGCTTAATGAATTGGATTGATAATTAAATGGATAGATTGATAGGTTTATGGGACCTGAATTGATGTGGTTTTATCCTTGAAATGTTATGGAACAAGTTCAGGGATTATGGGATAGGAATTAGACCATTTACACATCAGTTACAGAACTGATGTTCTGTAACTGTAGTGTACTCGGTCGACCGGCCAGGGGCTTCGGTCGACCGAAGACACAGGGTCAGGTGCGGGCAGTACCTGACCATTTTACTGTTCATCATTTCTGCATATTAATGCAGGTCGACCCGGGATGTACCAGGTCGACCGGGACAACTGTAGAGGACCTTTTGAGGGACTCTTTTGACCTCTTTTTCTATTGGTCTTGTATGGAACATTGGCTATCTTTATGGACTCATTTGACTTGATATGAGGAGTGTTATGGAGCATACATTTCTCATTGTTATTCCTATTTTCTCGGTGTTCAACTTATATCAATCTTGAACGGTACGGGACAACGGGATACCTCTTTTATATCTATGCACGAAGATTGTTTGTTCAGGTATCGCGAACCTTATTCCTTTCGTTGACTGAGTATAGTTGTACGAGATTATGGTAATAACTATTGACCTAAGATTGGATTGTTTATTGTTCTCGATTCTACATAGTACAATTGGGTACTTTCTACATGAAATGTTCATGTTCTATAGATTGCTTTACTTATTTTGGTTTGGGATCACATGATGAACTTAGATGATGACCTAGGATTCCCTTGATGTTTTGTTTATCTTGTATATTATTGATGGAAGTGTTGAGATTAGGCGGCTTTAATCGTAAAAGCTTGATGAGGACTACTATGGTATTGATACTTGAATAAGCTTGCTTGATAGTCTTGATCTGATTGATGGAAAGTAGTCTCTCAATTGTTTATGAATCTTGTTCACGCAAGAAAGCCTAGTCTCCTCACTCCTACTTGTCTAGGACTCTTGTGTCAGGCATCACTCAGTTGTCAACGCCCAACACATGGTGGGGCACCACATGTGTGAGGACCTTGGTTTGAAAGTCTGCGCAGTACTACTTTTTATATTTTGATGGATTGTACACCATCGGATACATCTTGCATTATTGATCTTGTTTGGCCTTTAGTATCCATCTTGCTTGCTTACTTGTTTGCCGGGTTTTCATCCCGTGCCACTCTACCACAACTCTCATGTTGAGTATGGAGGGTCCTTGTTGAAACTATCCGTGGTGTATTAGCTTGTGTGATTTGCCTATTTGCTAGATTGTTTATGACTCGTATACTATGTATTTCTTATGTCTGAAATGCATATGTTTCTATTGATCTTGTCTCTTGTCTACTTTGATTCGATATGTATATCTTGTTGTCATTTGTATATATATTGCTTGCCAACTGTCGTGTTGACGATGTTACTCTTGGTGCATAGGTACCGAACCCTTCTATATCGAGGAGGAGACGACGGAAGAAGTACAGGCGGATCAGTCTGATGACTTCTTAGATTTTAGTACGGACGGCATTGTATAGCCGTACTGACCCCGTACTCGAGAGCCTTCATGCTTATCTTGATAGATTCAACTTTTGTACTTTTGTTTATCTTTTGATTAGGCCTCAGTGTTGATGTGGCCTGATGTTGTAAATAATACTTTTGGTTTAAAGCGTTTAAACTCTGAACTTTAATGATGATATATAGTATGGTTCCAAACTATGCATCTTTAAGATACCATTTGTAATTATTAAGCTTCCGCTATTAATGGTTTGTATTTGAGGAAATGTTTATACCTCACAGCGGTCTTCGATCCAATTGGGACACGATTGGGGCTAAGTTATATTTGACTTATGTTGGAAAAAGTTTTAATTAGCCCTAATCTCACGTATAACCCCGGTTTAAATATTGGGGACGTGACAAGTGGTATCAGAGCATAATTGGTTTCTAGATTTAAAAATAAGTAGAAACTAAGACGTGTGAGGATTGGATTTTTATTTTTGGGTATCTTAGCTTTTGTAGATTGTATAGTTTGTTTGTTAGATCAAGTCCCATAGGACTAACGATTCTTATGTTTCAGGATGGCTGGCAGAAATAGGCGTCCTACTGGTAACCCAGAAAGTAGTAATGCTAATGTTAATGACCGTGATTCCATGGAAGACAGATTCAACAAGCTGATGCAAGCCTTTGTTGCTTCGCAAGAATCACAAACTCAGATGATGGCTGCATTACAGAGGCCAATTCCAGCTACACAGGTCATTATGCCAGAAAGAGCAATAGATCCTAATGAGGTATTTGACAAATTTAAGAAGAGGAATCCGCCAGAATTTTATGGAAATGAAGATCCACTTGATGCTGATGAGTGGGTTGTACAGATAGAGAAGATATTTGATGTCTTCAAATGCACAGGGAAGGAGCGGGTTCAACTGGCAGCTTATATGCTTCGAGGAACAGCAGAAATGTGGTGGAAATCAGTCAAGACTCCTTTTGTTACAATTGAGGATGAGACTGCATGGGAATCTTTTAGTACATTGTTTCGTACTAAGTTTATTCCACCTCATATTACAGCATTGAAGATAGCAGAGTTTGAGACTCTTCAGCAGGGAGAAGACTCGGTTCAAGTTTATGAGCAGCGGTTCACTAACTTATCCCGATTTGCACCATCGCTAGTACAAACTGAAGCAGATAAGGTTATGAGGTTTATTAGGGGACTGAACCCCAACATCAAAGAAATGGTGACCAGCGTTACTTTGGCCACCTATGAAGAAAATCTCAAGCGTGCTTATTGGGCTGAAGAATCCATCAAGGAGAAAGCCCGTTACAATCAGAACCTCAGACAATTTCAGACTCAATGTAAGAGCCAGACTTCAAACTATCAGTATCAGCAATACCAGCAGCAATACCAGCAACGTCCACAACAACAACAGTATCAGCAGCAGAAGTCACAGCCACAGTATCAGCAGCAAGGCAAGAAGCCTAAGTTTGATCAACCCCAGAGACTTCATTGTGTTCATTGTGGTAAGAACCACCTGTCAGTTGAATGCAGAGTGATGTCAGGAGCATGTTTTGAGTGTGGTTTGCAAGGTCACCAAGTGAAAGATTGCCCTAAGAAGCAAGGGCAAGGTGTGAAGAATGCAGCTCCAAGACCACCTATTGCAGCACAGCCTTTGAGGCAAGCTCCACAGCAGCAGCAGCAACAGCTTCGATTTCCAGCACCACCACAAGGCAGGGGACAATTCAGACCCCAAGGACAGCAAGGACAGCAGAGGCCTCAGGGATTTCAGCAAGGACAACAGCAGAAGTATCAGCAGAGACCTCAGCAGCATGGTAGACTTAATGCCTTCGATATGCAGGAGGGAGAGGATATTGGAGGAGTTGTGGAAGGTACACTCTCTATCTTAGATGTACCTGCTAGAGTCTTATTCGATTCTGGTTCCACACACTCGTTTATATCACCTATTTTTGCTGCATGTTTGGTGGGTGACATAGCTCCATTGCATTATATTTTGTTAGTTAGTACTCCCTTAGGGAAGACTGTGCGATGTGAGTCCTATTTTCCAGCGTGCAAGTTGCAGATAGGGACTTACATCCTATTTGCAGATTTGATCATCCTAGAGATGCAAGATTTTGATGTGATTTTGGGAATGGATTGGTTATCCGTATACCGGGCAGTAATGGACTGTTTCAACAAGACCATCAGATTGCAAGTGTTAGCAGACACTGTGGAGATCGTTGGTAAGCGGAGACCCATGTCCACTAGTGTTATTTCAGCCTTGAGGGCAGATCGTTTGATTAAGAGTGGATGTGAAGGTTATGTGGCATTTATCATGGAGGATAGATTGTCCAAAGCGGTGGAGGATATTCCAGTTGCATGTGAATTCCCGGATGTCTTTCCGGAGGAGATACCTGGATTACCACCGGTTCGGGAGATAGATTTTACGATTGAGCTTGTGCCAGGGACGGCACCAATTTCAAAAGCTCCTTATCGTATGGCTCCAGCGGAGCTAAGAGAATTGAAAGCTCAATTACAAGATCTCTTGGACAAAGGATTTGTGAGACCGAGTGTGTCACCATGGGGTGCACCGGTTTTGTTTGTAAAGAAGAAAGATGGTACAATGCGTATGTGCATAGACTATAGACAGCTGAATCAGGTTACAATTAAGAACAAGTATCCTTTACCTAGGATAGATGAATTATTTGATCAGCTGCAAGGAGCACAATACTTCTCTAAAATTGATTTGAGATCAGGCTACCATCAGTTGCGAGTCAAGGACTCAGATGTGCAGAAGACAGCCTTCAGGACCAGATATGGCCATTATGAATTTTTGGTGATGCCATTTGGGCTAACCAATGCACCGAGTGTATTCATGGCCTTGATGAACAAGATCTTTGCTCCATGCTTAGACCAGTTCACAGTGGTGTTCATAGACGATGTTTTGGTCTATTCGAGATCCAGAGAAGATCATGCGGAGCATTTGAGAGCTTCATTACAGATCTTGAGAGAGAATCAGCTCTATGCAAAGCTAAGTAAGTGTGATTTTTGGCTGGAACAAGTGTCTTTTCTAGGACACATCATCTCTAAAGAAGGTTTGGCAGTAGATCCAGCGAAGATTGAAGCAGTTGTCAGTTGGCAGAGTCCGAAGACAGTAGCACAAATTAGGAGTTTTCTAGGTTTGGCAGGGTATTACAGAAGATTTGTAAAAGGATTTTCCTAGCATAGCAGCTCCATTGACTAAATTGACAAGGAAAGATGTTCCTTTTGTCTGGACAGAACAGTGTGAGGCTAATTTTCAAGAGTTGAAGGCTAGATTGACTACAGCTCCAGTTCTTACTTTACCTACGGAGACCGGAGGGTTTGTAATTTTACAGATGCTTCAGGTATTGGTTTAGGATGTGTACTCATGCAGGAAGGAAAAGTAGTAGCCTACGGGTCCAGGCAACTGAAAGAGCATGAGAAGAAATACGCTACTCATGATTTGGAGCTAGCAGCAGTGGTTATGGCACTGAAGTTATGGAGACACTACCTGTACGGAGAAAAATTCGAGGTTCACTCGGATCACAGGAGTCTTCAATACTTGTTCGGGCAGAAAGATCTGAATATGAGACAGACTAGATGGATGGAGTACATCAAAGACTTCGATTTTCCGATTAAATATCATCCCGGGAAAGCAAATGTGGTTGCAGATGCATTGAGCAGGAAGGAAGCAACTATCGGATGTTTACAAGTAGAATGGTCTTTGACAGAAGTATTCAGAGATTTAGATATAGAATTCCAGCCTCAGTCTGAAAGGGTGATGATTGCAAACATGCATACTTGGGAGCCAGAGATTTTGGATAGAATCAAGAGCAGTCAAGGAGAAGATCCTGAATTAGTTAGGGTAATTGATAATATATCAGACAGACCAGAGTTCAGACTCGTGGAGGGTGTGCTATATTGTCAGGATAGATTGTGTGTTCCGGATGTACATGATTTGAAGAACGAAATTATGGTTGAAGCACACCATTCTCGTTATGCTATCCATCCAGGGAGCACTAAGATGTACCAGAATCTGAAGAACTTCTATTGGTGGAATAACATGAAGAAGGAGATTGCAGGATTTGTCTCAAGATGTCTTGTGTGTCAACAAGTGAAGGCTGAACATCAAAGACCTCCAGGATTACTTCAACCATTGAAGACACCGGAATGGAAGTGGGAGCACATTACCATGGACTTCGTTGCAGGATTACCACCTACGAAGGGACATGACAGTATTTGGGTGATTGTCGACAGACTCACCAAGTCAGCTCATTTCATTCCAATGAAGATGAGAGGATCCATGGATATTTTGGCACGCAAGTACATAGATGACATAGTCAGATTACATGGAATTCCAGAGTCTATTGTATCAGACAGAGACACAAGATTTGTGGGTAGATTTTGGGTTAGTTTGCAAGCAGCCTTGGGTACTACATTAAATTTTAGCACTGCGTATCATCCTCAGACCGATGGACAGACTGAGAGGACGAACCAAACTATGGAGGATATGTTGCGGGCATGTGTTCTCGATTTCGGGAAAGACTGGGAGAAGAGTCTTCCTTTGTGCGAGTTTGCCTACAACAATAGCTATCACTCCAGTATCGGGATGGCACCGTTCGAAGCTTTGTATGGACGGAGATGCAGAACCCCGATTTGTTGGGAAGAGATTGGTGTTCGTAGTTTTCATGGACCTTCGATCATCAGTGATACCAGTGAGAAAGTGAAGCAAGTCATTGACAGGCTGAAGATTGCAAGGAACCGCCAGAAGAGTTACGCAGACCTCAAGAGGAGAGATTTAGAGTTCAAGGTTGGAGACAAGGTTTTTCTTAAGGTCTCACCGACTAGAGGGACTATGAGGTTTGGACAGAAAGGTAAGTTGACTCGGAGATTTATCGGACCTTTTGAGATTGATATGCGCGTGGGAGAAGTGGCTTATAGATTGATTTTACCACCAGCATTATCAGGAGTTCACAGGGTTTTTCATGTTTCCATGTTGAGGAGATATGTGCCAGACCCTACCCATGTGCTTCATTATGAGCCTTTAGATGTCCAGCCAGATGCTACATTTGTTGAGAGGCCGAAGGAGATCATAGACACCAAGGAACATGTTTTGAGGACTAGGACTATTCACTGGGTTAAAGTACAGTGGGAGCACCACAGTCCGAACGAAGCAACTTGGGAACTCAGGGATCAGATTAAGGAGAAATATCCAGAGCTTCTACCAGAGGTGTGTGAGATATTTGGAGGACCAAATAGTCCAAGGGGGGGAGGATGTAACATTCCGACCCTTAACCTATATTAATTATAGCTAATTGCTTGATTAGTTAGTAAGTGTGTTTAGAGTCTTAGCGAGTCGGGTTTGACGTATAAATCATGTGGGTGAAATCTCACGTGATTCGGAGCACGTTTGGGTACAGTAGGGGGGTGGTTTGCAATTTGGGAAGTTTTCAGGGGCTTAATTGAGATTATGAGTTTTTGTGAATTTGGGTGCATTGGATAGGTTTCATCATTTCATGAACTTTAGTCTTCTATCGCGTTTCGATTCGACGCGAGGAAGAGGCCCAAATAATCACTTAAGTGAATTAAGGACTAAACCCATAATTTTCATAATTATCCAATGACTCATTTCAAACCATCCTATATGCCAACACCTCATACGGATGACTCATTCTTTCTCACCTCTATCACCATTTCTCTACTATTCACTCTCTTCTTCCTCTTCACTGTCTTCTTGCCAAAGCCAGCCATAGTCTCTCCATTTTCACAAGCCAAGCATCACATCTTCTTCCTCAAGCTCTAAGGAACTCAACAATTCCATTTTCAAGAACTTCCAACCACAATCCATTGGAAGGTAGGCTTCCAGAGATTTTAACCAAAGTGAATCTTCTTCTTTTTAGTTAGAAATGGATTAGGAATACTCACTACTACCCATTGCATTCATTTTGTAGAGTGATTTTGGGATTGAGAAGCTTTTACACCCTTTTGAGCTCAAAAAGAGAGATTTCCTTAATTCTCTTGATTTTTGGTTTAGCTCATCACTAAGGCAAGTAATCTATATACTTATGCTTTGATATACTGTTTCTTCCTTGAAATGATGATTGATTATGTCTAGATGACCCTATGCTCTAATCTAGATTGTTTTTAATTGAAAACATGATAATCTTGTTTAATTGCTTAATGAATTGGATTGATAATTAAATGGATAGATTGATAGGTTTATGGGACCTGAATTGATGTGGTTTTATCCTTGAAATGTTATGGAACAAGTTCAGGGATTATGGGATAGGAATTAGACCATTTACACATCAGTTACAGAACTGATGTTCTGTAACTGTAGTGTACTCGGTCGACCGGCCAGGGGCTTCGGTCGACCGAAGACACAGGGTCAGGTGCGGGCAGTACCTGACCATTTTACTGTTCATCATTTCTGCATATTAATGCAGGTCGACCCGGGATGTACCAGGTCGACCGGGACAACTGTAGAGGACCTTTTGAGGGACTCTTTTGACCTCTTTTTCTATTGGTCTTGTATGGAACATTGGCTATCTTTATGGACTCATTTGACTTGATATGAGGAGTGTTATGGAGCATACATTTCTCATTGTTATTCCTATTTTCTCGGTGTTCAACTTATATCAATCTTGAACGGTACGGGACAACGGGATACCTCTTTTATATCTATGCACGAAGATTGTTTGTTCGGGTATCGCGAACCTTATTCCTTTCGTTGACTGAGTATAGTTGTACGAGATTATGGTAATAACTATTGACCTAAGATTGGATTGTTTATTGTTCTCGATTCTACATAGTACAATTGGGTACTTTCTACATGAAATGTTCATGTTCTATAGATTGCTTTACTTATTTTGGTTTGGGATCACATGATGAACTTAGATGATGACCTAGGATTCCCTTGATGTTTTGTTTATCTTGTATATTATTGATGGAAGTGTTGAGATTAGGCGGCTTTAATCGTAAAAGCTTGATGAGGACTACTATGGTATTGATACTTGAATAAGCTTGCTTGATAGTCTTGATCTGATTGATGGAAAGTAGTCTCTCAATTGTTTATGAATCTTGTTCACGCAAGAAAGCCTAGTCTCCTCACTCCTACTTGTCTAGGACTCTTGTGTCAGGCATCACTCAGTTGTCAACGCCCAACACATGGTGGGGCACCACATGTGTGAGGACCTTGGTTTGAAAGTCTGCGCAGTACTACTTTTTATATTTTGATGGATTGTACACCATCGGATACATCTTGCATTATTGATCTTGTTTGGCCTTTAGTATCCATCTTGCTTGCTTACTTGTTTGCCGGGTTTTCATCCCGTGCCACTCTACCACAACTCTCATGTTGAGTATGGAGGGTCCTTGTTGAAACTATCCGTGGTGTATTAGCTTGTGTGATTTGCCTATTTGCTAGATTGTTTATGACTCGTATACTATGTATTTCTTATGTCTGAAATGCATATGTTTCTATTGATCTTGTCTCTTGTCTACTTTGATTCGATATGTATATCTTGTTGTCATTTGTATATATATTGCTTGCCAACTGTCGTGTTGACGATGTTACTCTTGGTGCATAGGTACCGAACCCTTCTATATCGAGGAGGAGACGACGGAAGAAGTACAGGCGGATCAGTCTGATGACTTCTTAGATTTTAGTACGGACGGCATTGTATAGCCGTACTGACCCCGTACTCGAGAGCCTTCATGCTTATCTTGATAGATTCAACTTTTGTACTTTTGTTTATCTTTTGATTAGGCCTCAGTGTTGATGTGGCCTGATGTTGTAAATAATACTTTTGGTTTAAAGCGTTTAAACTCTGAACTTTAATGATGATATATAGTATGGTTCCAAACTATGCATCTTTAAGATACCATTTGTAATTATTAAGCTTCCGCTATTAATGGTTTGTATTTGAGGAAATGTTTATACCTCACAGCGGTCTTCGATCCAATTGGGACACGATTGGGGCTAAGTTATATTTGACTTATGTTGGAAAAAGTTTTAATTAGCCCTAATCTCACGTATAACCCCGGTTTAAATATTGGGGACGTGACAGTCCATCCCATTTTGGCTCAAATTTGCCTTTGGACTTGTGAGCAAAGACCATTGGTCTTTTTACCGCAAGAACCAAGTCACCCTTTTTGTAGGCGTGTTGCCTGACCTTTTTGTCGAAAGATCCTGCCATGCATGCTTGGTAAAGTTCAATGCTTTGTCGAGCTTCGGGCCGTCTCTCATCAAGATTGTCCAGCTCATGGAGTCGCAATTTGACATTACTTTATTGAGTCATGTCATTTTGCAAGGATACCCTCAAGGAAGGAATTTGTACTTCCAAGGGTACGATAGCTTCGCATTAATAGACCAAGGAGAATGGTGTGCTATGGGTTGGTCCTCGAATGGTGGTTCGATAGGCCCACAAAGCTTCAGACAGTTTGTCACTCCAGTCTCTTTTGTGACTAGAAACCATTTTCTCGAGGATTTTGCAGAGTGTCTTGTTGAAGGCTTCTCCTAATCCTTTTGCTGCCAGATTGTATGGAGTCGAATGACAGCTTTGGATTTTGTATTTGTCGCAGAACCTGTAGAATCGATGATCCCGGAATTGTGGTCCATTATCATGGATGAGTCTTTTGGGTATGTCGAAATGACAAATGATGTTGGTGGACAGGAACTGAAGGAGTGATGAGGTCTTCATTTCGTTAAGCGCAAATGCTTCTGACCGCTTGGAGAAATAATCCGTAGCGGCGAAGATGAAGCGATGACCTTTGCTCGAAGGGGGAGAAATAGGACCTATGATGTCCATACCCCAGGCTTCGAAAGGCCATGAAATCGTTGTAGGATGTAGCCATTCTGGAGGCATGTGAATGTAATCTCCATGAACTTGGCATTGTTGGCAGTGCTTAGCAAATTGCATTGCATCAGCTACCATGGTAGGCCAGTAATAACCTAACCTTTTCATCTGATCATAGAGATTGGGACCAGCCTGATGAGCTCCACAAAGACCAGCATGAACTTCTTTGAGTGTTTCTTCAGCCTCTTGTTATGATAAGCAGCGCAAAAGTATCCCATTGAAGGATTTCCTAAAAAGGACTTTTGAAGGAATATCCAAATGAAAGTTTGGGGTTCGCCTTTGGATGCTTACCGTTCTTTTGGATCTTCAGGTAGGATTCCGAACATAGTGTAATCAATGAACGGATCCCTCCAGTCGCCGATTGAAGGTTGAAGGATAGAGATCCGACTTCCCACCACTTGGTGGAATTCAACAACTGCTTGGTGTGTGTTAAGAGGAGGAAGGATTCTTCTTTCGCACACTGTGATTTGCATGTTTTCCCCTTCCTGGATTGCCATAGATGCGGCAAGTCCAGCTAGGGCATCTGCACGTATGTTTTCACCTCTGCGAATATG
Organism: Litsea cubeba; assembly: GCA_012931725.1. Taxonomy (NCBI): domain Eukaryota; kingdom Viridiplantae; phylum Streptophyta; class Magnoliopsida; order Laurales; family Lauraceae; genus Litsea; species Litsea cubeba. The sequence goes on from CM022944.1 coordinate 56,548,597, forward strand.
GGTGATGTGATAGATGTCAAACTTTTGCAGAAGCGGTTGTGCCTTGTTGTAGTAGGGCAACATATCAGGCGTCCTGACTTCAAATCTCTGATTCATTTGGTAGACGATCAGTTGAGAGTCTTCAAAGATTTCCAGCATGGTGATACTAGATTCGATGGCAAGTTCCAATCCTAGGATCAGAGCTTGATATTCAGCTGTATTGTTTTTGCATGGTTCCAGTAGCGAGAAAGCATGCAGAATCATGTATTTGTCGGGGCTAACAAAGAGGATGCAAACTCTTGAGATCAGCTGTCTTTTTTTCATTTGTCCTGGTTGCACCGTCAAAGTACATGTCCCACGAGGCATTTTGTGAGAAAGTCTCCACATTGTAGACTGGGTCGTCTGGGAGATCATCTCTGAGTAGAGAATCTTTAGGCAATGGATGCTCTGCAAGAAAGTCTGCTATAGCTTGCCCTTTGATTGCCTTTTTTTGGTGCATACCTAATATCAAATTGTGATAGAAGGATGGACCATCTTGCTAGTCGGGCATTGAGAGAACCTGCTTTTGTGACGAGGACCTTCAAGAGGTTGATCCTCAAGACCAGGTAGGCTGTGTTGGAAAGCAAGTAGTGACGTAGCTTTTGTATGGCGAACATCACTGCAAATCATTCTTTTTCGACTGGAGACTAGCGATGCTCTGCACCTACTAGCATGCGGCTGAGGTAGTATAAAGCAACTTCTTTTCTTTCATCATTTTCTTGTGCAAGCAGAGCATCCAGAGAGTGATCAAGGGCTCTTCTATACAAGATGAATTGTTTTCCAGTGGTAGGAGCAGCTAACACTAAAGGTTTGGTCAGGTATGTTTTGATATCTTGGAACACAGCTTCACAGTCAGCATCCCAGACAAAGTTTACACCGTTTTTCATCAACCGGGAGAATGGACGGCATTTCCCCGAAAGACTGGAGATGAACCGTCTGATGTAGGCCAATCTCCCTTGAAGCCCTTTGAGTTCTCTCAAGGTTCTTGGAGAGGGCATTTCTAGAATGGCTTTGACTTTTATGGGGTCAAGCTCTATTCCAGCTTTCCGAACTAGGAATCCGAGGAACTTACCCGACGAGACGCCGAAGAAGCACTTCAGAGGATTCATCCGCAGTTTGTTTTTGCGAAGTCGGACCAAGACTTCTCGAAGGTCTTCGAGATGATCTTCTTTTCTTTTGCTTTTGACGGCGAGGTCATCAACGTAACATTCGACCGTCTTGTGCTGCATATCTTGGAATATTTTCATCATAGCCTTCTGATATGTGGCACTAATATTTCTCAGACCAAATGGCATGACAGTGTAGCAATACACGCCAAATGGGGTCCGAAAGGATGTATGTTTTTCATCGTCAGGATGCATCTTTATCTGATTGTAGCCAGAGAAACCATCCATGAATGTCATTCGCTCGAATCCACAGGTGTTGTCAATCATTACCTCTGGTATGGGGAGCGGAAATTCATCTTTAGGGTATGCGCCATTCAAGTCTCTATAGTCAATAGAAGCCCTGATCTGCCCATTTTTCTTTGTCACGGGGACAATGTTGGCCAACCATTCAGGATGTTGTTCATCACGGATGAAGCCGACGCTTTTGAGTTTTTGAACTTCTTGTTCAATTTTATCCATCACATCTGGACGGAATTTTCTTTGGCCCTGTTTGACAGGCTTGATGTCTTTTTGAAGATTGAGTTTGTGGACTGCTATTTTGGGGTCTAAGCCAGACATTTCAGCGTAAGACCATGCAGAGCAATCAACGAACTCACGAAGAAAGGCGATATACTCGGGTAACTCATCATCCTTTGCGATATACTCGGGTAACTCATCATCCTTTATATTCTTGCTTATGAATATAGGATGTGGGTTATCTGGTGTTCCCAAGTCTATCTTTTGAACAAGATCTTCTGTTGGAAGGTTCGAAGGTAGTTCCTCCATAATATTTTCAGAGGCTTCCAGCTCTACGAAACCTTCTGGGGTTTCAAGGGAATTTCCAGACCAAGGTTTTGTTCCTTTCCACGGGTCTTCTTGATCGGCGATTTTCTCAAGGCTTGCTATGAGATGATCCCAATCGCCTGTTGAAACCGGGTCGAAGTAAGGTACTTCTTTTGGAGACGAGGGTTCTTCTGGGTCAGAAGACCACACGTCTGTGCCATCGGACAATTCCTCTTCATTGTCAAAAAAACCATACCAATTGGATGAGCTTCCTGGATCTTTGTCAGGTGACTCATCGAAGAGATATCCAGGGAGATCGATGTCTTCATGGATACGAGATGTTGAGGCTTGGTCGGTAGTCGACTTTTAAGCCTTTGTGTCAACTGTCTCAAAGGTGTCTCCAGATCATACCCTAGCCCGTGTGAAGACTTTTCTACATGGCCGTAGAGTCTCCAATCTTTCAGCTGGCTTTTGATTAAGACGGGCCCCAATGGCGTGAAAATATCTCGTCCTTCTCCCAAACCGACTGGGTTTTGAGCGTCATAGCCCATTTTCTTCATAATAGCTTGTGCCATAGGACTATATAAGGATAGTTGAGGCATACCTTCATTTTGGAAAGGTTCAAGCATGGAGTTTGATGAAGAAGCATCCGATCTATGGAAGATCGGTTTTTTCCTTTACTGAAGTTGCTGGAACAATGAAGGAAACAAATGTAGGATCTTCTACATCAACAGGTGTCTCCATTAGAGTAAGAGCAGGCTGAACTTGCTGAGTGTCAGCTTGGCTTGACGATGTGTCATCTTCTGGCTCTGAATTCGAATCCGTGTGTTGCATGATAGACACGAAAGAGACAACAAATTTACCCCCAGGCTTTTGTTTTGCCTTCTTCACTTTAGTCATGATGACCAAAGGCTTTGAAGGTTTGAGGGAGATGATGAAGGGAGTTTGAACGCTCTCTTCGGATTTACCGGATGGTTTATTTTCTTCCGGTGATTGTTGAGGAGCATTGCCTTTATCTTTCTGGAGATTTTCGGCAAAGGGTGCCGTGTCCTCTTCTTCTTTTTCACCTTCATACATCTGGGAGTCTGCGAAGTGGATTTCTTTGCCTTTGAAGCGTTTTCTGTCCACAAAGAATCGATTTATCATGCCGTCGTTGCCAACAAACTTGATGCATTGATGTAGAGTTGAAGGGAAAACACCATTCTCGTGGATCTAGGGGCGTCCGAGAAGGATGTTATAGCATGAAAGGGTTTTTATTGCATACACAGTAACCTCAGAGATAATGTCACGCCCCCAAAACTGGGACCCTGCAGCGATTCGACCTCGGGGAGCGTGATTTGGGGTTGATTGAGATTTTTTGCTTTCCCCGGGATCCGCGTGTGTGAGGATTACATAATTTCACACAACTGAATATTTCGAGGAAGCTTACATGGTGTTGCGACCCGGAGTCCGTGGCCATCGGATTCCACGTCGCACTCAACCCATCAGCGTAAAGCTGTCATAACAATGTTCAAACTCAGACTAGAACAAACCAAGATAATACATATAGAAAGCTGACAGTAGCAGGCTATTCATTACCCAAACATATTCAAGTTACAATCTAACAAGTGTCTTAATTACAATCCCAACGAAAAAGGCTAACAAAAGCCGTACAAAATAACAAGCTAAGAACAATTGCTACCCAAGTATGTAACGTATCTCCAGAGTCAAGCACGACGTCTATATGACATCGCTGACACAACAAGTCTGCAAAACTCATGGCTCAACGGCCCTTTGCACACGCACTAGCTCAAGAAGAGAACATGCCACCTAGAGCATCAAAGTAGTATATCAGACACGATGGTCTGGCAGGTGAATAAATTGGGCATAAGTATAAACAAAGATTAAAGTTTTAAAGGTAACAATATTTAAAACAATTTACTGAACTTTGAAACAAGTACATGACTAAAATACATTGCACGATGAGAAAGTCTATGAATGAAATGCGAAGCAAAACTAGCATGAATACATATAATATCATGAATAGTAAATCCACATAGAGCTCATCCTTTCTCCATCATGCATGATGATAAGAGTAAGCAAATACAAAGCAAAGCTGAACTAAACAAAGCAAAGGCCCAAGCCACACAAGGTGGGAGGGAAAACCGGCCGCGGAACCGGAACAAAGCAAATATGTGTATAAACTACACGACTAATCTGCAGAAAGTCCTTATGTTTAAGGACCCCCCCAACTCATGGATCAGACTGAAGGGGCAGTCCAAGCTCAGTGGTATTCACATAAGTTCATGAATGTACAAAACAAAGCGAGACATATATTAGACAAATCGAAAATAAGGGAAGATCACTTATCAAAGCAAAGCAAAGCGAAACTGAAAAGAATAGCAGAAGCTATAAACTTATCAAAGCATAAGAAGTGATCCCCTATTTGGTTCTTGAAAGAATTCGAAACAAAGCTGATACTTATAGTCAAAATGAGTGTAAACCGATGCCCGAAAACAAAGTTGATACTTATAAGTCCAAACAAGTGCAAACTAATTTCGATGGAAAACTAATACACATAAGTCAAAATAAGTGCAAAAATGATATCCAAAACAAAACTGGTACTTATCATTCAAAACAAGTGCAAAACGATTTTCGTCGTATCAAATCGAGATTTCAAAATGAGCTCATCAAGTATGTGCTAAGACCCTTCAGGCGTCCATTCTGAAATATTGAAATACCCTTCAGGGATTTCAGAATGGACGCCTGATTTCAGAATCCACATTTTCATAGTTAAATAAGACATTGAAATACCTAGCATTTTTAAATCAGAAATTCAATAAAAAAGGTTCAGATTTATGTAGCATGCATTCTCAACAAGATTATTCACTTCTAGAAATCTGAACATAACTGAGTACAAAAACTGTAGAAATCTGAACATTAATTTGAACATAAACCTGCAAAAATCTGAACCTGGATTGGACACAAAAGCCAGCAAAGATCTGAAATTGAACACAGCTGAACACTAAGATTGCATGAATTTTGAACAAAGTTGTACACAAAATACCTGCAGAAATCCAAACTCATTTGCACACTAAAACCCCAGCAGAAATCTGAATTCATTTACACACAAAGAAAAATCCTGCAGAGATCTGAATGTTAACTGTGTGGGGAGATTTCCAGAGCCTCAGGGTTAAGCTAATCACAGCCATCAGATGAGACTAGGCACTCTCACGTGCCATCCGCGTGCCATCCACGTGGCACCATTCTCACCTCGGCTAGCGGGGCAGAGGCCTCAGCCGAAATCAGACAGCTCCAGGCCACTAGCGCCGAGCTCGGCTACCTGATGTGCCCATCTCGGCTGAGAGCTCCATCTCGGCTGAAGGAGCCGGGACGGAAGCCGAGACACGAAAGGACTTCCACTCGCACCCCTCATCCCCCACGTCATCAGGCACGTGGAGGAATAGGGGGCAAGCCAGTAACACAAGTGCGACATCCAGCCGCCCACTATCTTCGCCAGATCACTGACATGGCGGCATCCAGCTGCTGAAGCCACATCAGGGCAGGGCCCGAGGGCGGATCCGATGGAACCCCTACCGCCAAAGGCGTCTAACACAATCTGGCCCAACAAGACGCGCATTAAATGCGACGTGGGCTGATCCGACGCGCATTTAATGCAAAGTGAGCTGGATTGGACCGCATTAATTGCAACGTGGGCTGATCATGACTTCCCGGTCGAATCATGAGACCCATGCCAAGATATCGTCCAAGATATCTTCCAAATCGTCTATAAAAAGGACTGCATTTCACATGCAAGGTACGCACAATACAACTCATAGAGCTGTTACTCTGCCTCTCTTCTTCCTCTCCTTCCATTGTCCCAGTTCATTCACTGACTTTGGCATCGGAGAGCCTTGCGCCGCCCAGGCCAGGGTCCTCTGACTGTGTGTTCTTCTCTTTCAGGCTTTCGGACGGTACCCAGTTATCACCATTGTTGGATAAGTCCTCTAAGGCTCCCCAGTTATTGTGGGTCATTATTTTCTGCACCTACAATTGGCGCCGTCTGCGGGAAAGTAATATCCCAACCTTCCCAATCTTTCCAACCTTCTCAACCTCAATTTCTCAGAAGCCATGCCTCCGAAAGCAAGGAAAGGCGGAGAATCCTCGAGAGCAGCGCTCGAGCTGCCACCACCGTCGACGGTCGTCCCTCCTCAAGGGCGCTCCCGTACGGTGCATGGCGCGTCAGTAGGCGAGGGCCGCTTAGGCTCGCAGCTTTTTGTCGAGGTCCCCCTTCAAGAAGGACTCGAGACCTCGATCTCAGCAGAAGAAGTCATGCCACCCCGACGCGATGAGCGTCGGCATGAGCGTCCTCGCAAGGACAAAGCCGTGGCCGTAGAAGAGGCGCGCCACGCTCAACCCCCTGCCACTGGAGGGGTTGTCGCAGCCCAAACTGCTCTCCTCCAGAGGCAAGAGCAGCTGATTCGCGAGCTCCAGCAGCAGCTGAGGGCAGCGCAAACCGCCTCCTTGAGGCAGGTCTCTGAGCCTCAAGGGAAGAAGAGGGACGCCCCCAGCAGGGCAGCCCAGCCTCCCCGCGAAGATCTCAGAAACCATCTAGACCATAAGCGGAGCCAGATTCGCGACGAAGGCTCGAGCAACAGCCGGAGTCATCATAGCCGCGATGGCCGAACTCATAGCCATCGCAGCCCGAACCACTCCAAGCGAAAGCCAAGAGCCCAGACTCCAGAGAAGGACGACGAGCAGGAGCGGTTCGACAAACGCGTCAGGCTAGCTCTTCAGCACAGCCTGGACGTGCGGGACCAGAAGCAGATCTGTGGCCACACTGATCTGGGGGGCTCACCCTTCACAAAAGAGATCGAGCGCACCCCCTTGCCCAAAAAGTTCTCTGTCCCGCGGTTCGTCCCTTATGACGGACTGTTCGACCCATCCACTCACCTCCGACACTTCTCCCAGAAGATGTCCATCTGGGGGAATGAGGGTCACCTGAACTGCAAAATCTTCTCCTCCAGTTTGGGTGACCTCCCCCTGAAGTGGTTCTGTTCTCTCCCAGAGAAGTCAGTTTCCAGTTGGAAGGAGCTCCAGCTCTCATTCTTAAAGAAGTTCCAAGCTTACACCGTCGTCCCCAAGAAAGAAGGGGACCTCCTCGCCCTGAGAATGAAACAGGGTGAGACCCTTGCCAAGTTCGTCCAACGATTCTGGGCGGTCTACAGCCAGATCGAGGGCACCAGGGAGGAGATAGCAATCTACGCCTTCCAACATGCCCTGATCCCCAGTCACGACCTTCGGAAGGACCTGGTCGGGGACCCCCCAGAGTCCATGCCAGCGTTGATGTCCCGGATAAAGCGCTTCGTCGCCCGGGAGGAAGATGAGATCCGAGCCCGGGAAGAAGACGGGCGTCCGGAGCACGAGCAGAAGAGCAGCCAGCCTCGGCAGAGAGGCGGGAGGCCCTTCCAGAAGCAGGAGCCCAAGCAAGCCTGGGTCTCCAGTTCGGCGAAGCCTGCGTCGTCCAGGTCTGGGGGCGCCTGGAAGCCCAGACCTCCCTCCAGCGCCAGTCAGAGCGTCAACGTCGTCTTCAAGGAGCCGATATACCGCATCCTGGCCAAGATAAAGACCAAGTCGTTGTTCAAGTGGCCTCTGCCCTTGAAGTACGAGCCCACCTCCGGCAGCCGAAGCAAGCTCTACTTCTCCTTTCACAAGGGTAACGGGCACAGGACCGAGGACTGCAAGTCTTTGCAGTGGTACCTGGAGAAGCTGGCCGAGGAGGGCCACATTCCAGAGTTCGTCAAGGCAGGAGATGCCGGCGGCAGCGAGGGCCGAGTTCACCAGAGCGCAGCCCAGGATCCAGACAGTGAGGATTCAGAGAAGATCATCAACGTGATCCATCTGGCGTCCTCAGCCCCAGCTCCCTCGTCTCGGGGCAGATCCCAGGCCCGCGCCGAAGCCAGGCGGGCTTCGCACGGGAAGGAAGTAATGAAAGCCGAGCTCGCTCCGGCATCCAAGAAAGCCCGCCGCGACCGACCCGCCATCTCGTTCTCAGACAGAGACCTAGGGGGAATCCAGCTCCCTCACAACGACCCCCTGCTCCTCACAATGAAGCTGAGAGACTTCACAGTGAAGAAGATCCTCGTCGACTCCGGCAGCTCCTCCGAGGTCCTCTACTACGACTGCTTCAAGAAGATGAACCTATCTGAAGCAGACCTCACGGAGGTCTGTGCACCCCTGCTAGGGTTATCCGCCACGCCAGTCTATCCCAAGGGTAGGATCACCTTGGAGACCCGAGTTGGCGGAGCTTCCGTGTCGGCCGACTTCCTGGTCGTGGACGCCCCTTCTCCCTACAACGTCATTCTGGGCAGAACGTGGCTCCACAAGTTAGAAGCAGTCCCTTCTTCCCTTCACCAGAAGCTGAAGTTCGTCCTTGAGAACAAGGAGGGCAAGTTGGAAGTAGTTACAGTGGAGGGAGATCAGCAGCAAGCCAGGCAGTGCGTGCTGGCCGCAGTCCCAGCAGTGGAGGGAGATCAGCAGCAAGCCAGGCAGTGCGTGCTGGCCGCAGTCCCAGCAGTGAAGGAGCCAGAGCGCGTCAACCTCGCCGAGTTCGAGAAAGGCCTAGATGAAATCGGCCGTGATCCCGAGAAGAAGAGCATCGAAGACCTGGCCGAGGTCAGGCTGAGCCCGGCAGACCCAGACAGGTTCTTCCTGGTTGGCACCCAGCTGCCAGACGAAGAAAGGGCCGAACTCTCACGGTTCCTGATGCAGAACGTCGACGTCTTCGCTTGGAGCCCAAGCGAAATGCCTGGGGTCGACCCTGAGGTCATGTGCCACAGGCTGAATGTGGACCCCGACCACAAACCGGTAGTGCAGAGGGCCCGAAGGACAGGGTTGCAGCAGACAGATGCGGTCGTCGAAGAGGTCGACAACCTGCTAAAGGCATGTAAGATCCCAACCCCAATCCTTTTGTTTAGCATTGTTTTAATCGTGGTTTAGCTTTTTAAGTGAGATTTGATTTAGTTTGACCGCGTATTTGAGTTTGACTAGATTTTTCCTTAGTCTTTGAGATTTTGTAGACCGTTGACTTTAGTTTGACCCGGTGCATATGATTTGTATTTTTATGGGAAATTACTTCTAATTTCTAAAAATTCTGGATTTGGTGTATTTTGACTCATTTTATGAAGTTTAACAACTTTCATGTTTTGACCATTTCGATTTGATACTTAGAAATCACGTTTTTCGAGGAAAATGGGCAAAAATGACATTTTCACTAAATCTGTCCATGAATTTCGAAAATTTCAGAATTTGGGGAAAATATACTTTTTGGAAACTAGATATTTCGCCGATCGTTTTTGTCTTCTTCGTCGTTTTCGTTCGGGGCCCGCAAATGTGAGTTTCAGCCTTGCGAAGATCGGGGCCCACAAGACCCATCTTATAAGAAGGGGAACCCCCTCTTCTTCTCCTTCATTTCGTTCCAGCAAGAGTGGGGAGGGTTTTTCCCTCTCTTCCCTCCACTCTTTCTCTCTCTTCTGAACCACCTATCTCATGGAGATTTTGTGGAGGATTGATCTCCTAGGGCTCTTCTCCTCCCTCTTTGCTTCCCAAAGACCCTATTTTCAAGGATTTTGAGCTAGGAGAGACCCCTCATCCAAGCCTTTCTTCCTTGTTTGAGCTTCAAAAAGGTTAGCAATGGTTTCCTTTCATGAGATCCTTGTTTTCCAAACCATTTTGAAGGGTTTTGTCATTTATGCAATGGGTTTTTATGGAGATTTACAATGGATTGATTTCTAGGGTTTCTTTTGAGCTATTTTGGGGGTTTTGAAATTTTGGAGCTTGAGGCCATAAGAGGACCTTCATGGAGTGTTTTTGCATCTTCTCTTGACCAAGGCAAGTGAATTTTCAATTAATATGATGTTTGTAGGTTTCTTGTTTGGTTTCATGGTTTTTCCTCATTATGTTCTAATCCTTTATTAATTATGGATTTACTTTGAATGAATGAAGCAATGTTATGTTGTTATTGTACAATGAGTTGGGAGTTTGGTTTTCACTTTGGTCATCTTGAAAAATTAGTCTTGTTTGTGTTAAGTATGGTGTCTAATGAAAGGGAGAAAGCTTTGTTTTAAAAAGTGTTGTGTTTGGGCCAATTAGAATGATTTATGGATGGTTTTGATGAGTTTGGAAGGTCAAGGAAGGGCCCAACCATTCTTTGAAATTAGCATTGAAGGAAATGAATCAAAAGAATCAAAAAGGAGGAAGAAAAATTGCAAGGAAATGGAGATCAGAACTGCCGAGCTGGACTGGGCAGGCCCAGTCCGTTCGAGCGACCCACTGGGCCGCTCGAGCGACCCAGACACTGTCTGGGCTCCGCTCGAGCGGACCTGGTTCGCTCGAGCGAGGCCCAGCTCAGTCAGGGGCTGGTTTGGGCCCGGGTTTGGACTGTTTTGTGGGCCGGATTGTTGGGGCTTCCTTGGACCTGTTTCAAGTCAGTTTTTGAGCCATTTCAGATCTGATATTGGGTCGTCTTTGGGCCTGATATTGGACTGATTTAAAACTGGTTTCGTGGGCTTGGTTAAGGTTCAGTTCTGGGTTGTTTTAAAAAATAGTTTTTGTGGGCCATTCAAGTTTGGTGTTGGGCTGTTTTTAAGACTGTTTTGTGGGCCTGTTCAAGGCCAGTTTTGGGCTGTTTCAAAATTTGTTTTGTGGGCCTGGTTCAGGTTAGTTTTGGGGTTGCGTTTTATAGTTTGTTTGTGGGCCATCTTAGGTTCAGTTTTGGGCTGTTTTAAGGTTTGTATTGTGGGCCATCTTAAGATCAGTTTTGGGCTGTTTCGAAAACTTGTTTTGTGGGCCATTTAAGAGTAGTTTTTGGACTGCTATTAAGGACTGTTTTGGGCTCGGTTTAAGGCCAACTATGGGCCTGTTTAATGAGATTTGGGATTGTTTGTGATGCTTGGAAATTTGTGAAATGGGAATGATGTGAGAATGAGTGTATGTGAAATTATCCGGGAACCTTTTGTGTCTCAATGCGCACGTTATCATTTAAACATTATGGATTTTCATTGGCATCAAACACACTCTTTACTAATCAATGTTTAAAGGTTAAATGTGCATTGAGATGGTTCCTTGGTAAGTCATTAAGTCATTCTCCACTATCCATTCCATTTCAAGTCAGAACATGTATTTGTGTTTGTATTTGTATTCGTATCCTTTGGTAAACTAATTTAAATAGCATCGGTGATTTGTTATAAAATCATGTGTCTTCCCATGTTCGAAAGGGTTGATCGTATGATTTTATACAAATCACTTTGATGCGTATTTGAACGGTTTATCATGGATATTCGTATGTTTTCTCTGATTCGATTTGAAAAGAGATTGGAGTATGTTCGTCACATTCGGGATTTCTTCGATAAGACTATTGTTTTGATAACACTAGTATTTGAAAATAAAACCTCGAGGCAAGACGGGGCCAGAGCTATGTGGTGCGAGCCCATGAGCCAAAGAGGCTATTGTAAGTCCTTGAGGATCCTAACCCTAGAGGGGGGGTGAATAGGGTGAGCTACTAATAGTGACTAACTATGACCAATTTTAATTTTCTATAAACTAACTAGTCACTAGTGATGATAACAAGCACAATGCGGAAGCTAAATACATACAATCACCACAAGAGCATGCACCACAACACAATATTTATAGTGGTTCGGCCAACGTGCCTACATCCACTACCGGCTTGTGTTCCTCACACCCCACCGGATTTCCACTATTATGCTTTTCAAAAGGCTAAGCAATAACCTCTACAATTATGCTTTCCAAGGATAAGCAATAACCTTACAATGTTGTTTTTCTAGGCTAAACAACAACCTTTACACAATGCTTTTAAATGGCTAAGCAATAACCTTACAAGTAAATATTTCTCTCAAAGAAAGTGTCTTCACAAAACACTCTTATGAGATTACAATTTAAGCTCAATAAAAATTGCCTCTAAGTAGGCGGATAAGAAAATGAAAATCTAACTCACACAACACAATGAAATGCAAAGATGAATGCTTGTGATATGTGTGTGTGGAAAACTTCAATCAAGTTTAAAAAGAAGGCTTAATCAATGTATGCTAGAAGCATTTGAAAGTTAAGGCATACAAAGATTTGATTGAAGTTATATGCAAATCACTTGAACAACTACAAACTTGTTAATGATGTGAAAATCAAAAGATCACAAGTTGAAAGTTTAAGCCTAATCAAGTGATGCATGTGCTATGCTATGTTGTTTTCAAAAACAAAGGTTTGACTTAAGATTCAAATGAATGAAAACAACAAAGATGATTCAAACAAGTTAATGAAACATGTTATAAAGAAATCAAAGTTTTAAACATAACATGTTTAACAAAGTTTAAAACTAAACTAAGTTTGAATCAAAGAAAAGAATTCATTACAACTTAATATCAAAGATTGAATGGAAGTAATGAATTCATTTCATCATAGTTATCATGCTAAAAACATTTACCAAAGATTTAAAACCAAGCATGAAACATATGATTAAATTAAGCAAAGCTTACTTGGAGATTTAACTTCATGATCCAAGCTTTAGCTTCCTTAATGACCTTCTTAATCCCCTTGGTTCATCCCCTTTATCTTCTCTTCAAAACCTCCAAGAAGGCTCCAAGTTTGCTCAAAAGTTCCAACATTTTTCCAAAGGGAATGAAGCCTTTTTATACACAGAAAACAGAGTTTCTGCGTGTCCCCGGTCGACCCCATGACAGGCCCGGTCGACCCCATCCAAACGGTCAGAAAAATGACCGTTGGAGAGCCAAACGGCTCTCTGCCCAGTCGACCCGCAGTGTACGCGGTCGACCGAGATGTGTACCCGGTCGACCGAGTACACTGGGCCCTGGGTCACTTTTCCCATTTTGCATACTTTTGCAATTTTCAAAGATTTTTGATGTGGGACTTGTTGGGGCCATTAAATCAAGCTTGAAACATGATTTAAATCAATCTAAGTATTTTTAAAATCATGAATCATAAAAAGCCACAAATCATTTGAAACTTTAAAACTTAGGCTAAGCTTGAATTTTGAAATTCCTTTTACAAAATCAATTGCATCCAAAATTAAAACCAATTCATGCATAAAACATGAGTTTTACCATATTTAAAAACAATGCATGGATAAAATAAGATTTCAATGTTTTCTAAAATAATGCAAGTGTGAGAAATCAAATGATGATTAAAATGATATGCATCCATCAAATTGCAATACACAAAATTCCTAACAATCTCCCCCTTTGCAATTTGATGGCAAACCTTAACTTAACACTAAACCTCACACTAAGTCTTCAGCTCCTTGGCTTGACACGGCTTGAAATCTTCGGATGCTCCTTCACTTAGCTTGGGCTTTAGCTATTTTGATCTTCATTCTTCTTGTCCTTAGCTCCAAGCTTTCTTTCTTTTATCTTCTCTCCCCCTTAGACCAAGCACTCTCTCTCCTTGGTCTTTCTCTCCCTTTGCCATTGAATGCTCTCTCCCCCTTTGATCTTTCTCCCTTTTTGGGTAGCTAGAGCATTTTCTCCCCCTTAATCCTTTCTCCCCCTTTGCCATTAAATTGCAAAGGTAGCAATTGAAGAAAGGTACCTACACACATGAAACAAGGAAAATACCTTTAGTAGCACCTGTTAACAAATGAAATCGAAAATGAAATACTTAACAGGCTATTATGCATGTGAGTAAGTTATAAGGGAATAGCAATGGTGAATTTGATCATCTCTAATGCTTCCTTAGAAGGTTTACTCCCCCTCAATCCATAATCTTCTTTTGTCATACTTTTGACAAGAATATAACTATTAGATGCAAGAAGAAGATGGTTTAACCAATTGAGGGATAACTTCAAGGGAAGGATTAGATACCAATTGATAATGATTAACTATAAGGCTCAATGATCAAATTACCAAATTGGAGAGAAACCAATTGACCTATAAGCTTAAGGAAAGTTGAAGAGCAAGGTCAAAAGGTTAATCTATCATGGATACCAATTGAAATAGGAACCATATCAATTGAGATTTAAGAGTATGACTTATTAGCTCAATCACTCTAAAATGGACTTAAGGAATGTAACTAGAAGGATTAATCCAAGTTAGAGCTATCCATGATGATAAGGGGTTTACTAAACATAGCATCAAATAATATAACTATGAAAATCATATGCTATGTAAATTTTGAAATCATTTCACTCAATCATAAAATATGACTATCAAGTGTAAGATGAGTGAAATGAAATTCAAACCATGATGCCTACCTCAATCATTAACCAACCAAGATTATTAACACATAAACATGGTGGTCACGAGATTTAACCAAGGTGAGCATGAGAGGTGGCAGACATGAAAATTATGATGTTCATGGAATGTGACATGGAATAAAAATATAACTATCAAGATCAATCCATTGTTCACAAGGTCTATCACAAACTCAAGATATGATATCAATTGGATATAGATACTAATTGAAAATGATACCAATTGATTACCAATTGAATATGAAACATGATTAAGAGTAAGTATGTGACAAACACAAAATTCCAACAAGCATCATAAAATGATATTCATCACTTAGAGTAATATAACTAATGAGCATAGTGATGAACAAGAAAAAATTGCATAAAAGGATATAACTTAGTGAAACATGCAATTTTCAAAGTGTCAAGATCATAGGAATTCAACATCTAGGAAATCCATCAACCAATAGATATAACTAAGAAATACAAGGAATGGATTTCAAGGAGGTTCATATGATCAAGCACACTACTATGAAGTTGAAACATGTATAAAGAATGATATCAATAAGAAAAAATACACATGAATCAACATCATAACCATCCATTAAAAAATAACTAGAAAGCATAAAGGATGGATTTGGGTTCTAGTATGGTTAAAAAAAAATTAAAGAACACAACCATACATGGAACAAATAAAACATTTGCATAAAGAATGTAACTAAAAGAGCAAACATGCAAATAGTCTATCACAACATTCATTTCCATTAAAGGATGACATAAGCAAAAGCATAAGGAAATGAAAACATGGAACATGCTTTGATGAATACAACAAAAAGTTTTAAAGCATTTCCATTCATGCAATCTTCAAATCATAAACAAAATCTAACAATGGGCATAATGTATATGAAAATAAAGATAGCACATTATCAATCATCAATTTGTATTCTAAAAATATAACTACAAGGGCTCATACAAATTGAAAACATATTTTCCATACCAAAAGATATAACTAGTAAGTTCATGGAAAATCCAAATTTATTTAAATCATTCATTTTTCAAAACAAATTTTACTAAGACATTCAAACAAATGATTTTGCAACATCAATCGATTATGAAAGGTCTAGCTATAAAAGCTTTTGAAATCATAATCAATTGAACATGTAGAAATGCAATATAAGATATGAGAGTAAAAAGCATATCTAACATGTGAAAAATATAATCAAATGATTTTGAAAACCATGATGTATAACTAGAGAAGTACATGAAAACAAAATCAATTGATCATAAGGGAACAATGCATTTTAAGAAATGTAACTTATGAAAGAACAAAAATGCAAATGCAACATGACCAACAAAAGGATTTAACTATAAAGAATAGGTTGGTCAATGAGGTCCAAGGCCTTAAGGTTTGTCTAAGTATCTAACTTTAGGAATCCACCTAAGGTCTTGGGATGGATGAACTTTGAGGTCTAACTTAAACTTCTCACCAACTCTAGGAGATTTAACTTGATAAATTATTAACTTAGACTTATCACCATGAGATATAGATTTAACTAAGTTTAGCTTAGATTGGTGATTAGTCTTTTGGTGAGTTTGCTTCTTTGGGGTTTGAACCATTTTTCTTTTCTTCTTATCTCCTCCCTTTAATTGACTTTTGAATTTCAAATTTATCTTTGCAACTTTCTTCAAAAGTCCTTTCATTTGTTGAGTTAAGGGAGGTAGGTTGAGAACCTTTTTATTTATAGATTCTTTTAAACTTGATTTAACTTGTTTAATCTTTTTAGAATCTATTTTAGGAGACTCCTTCTTAATTGATTTTACTTGTTTAAGCTTCATGGAGTTCTCCTTGGTTTTTGGTGTCTTATCCATCATAGAATTTGATTTACCTTTCTTTGGTTCAAATATGGATTTAGACACATTGCTTCTTCTTTGTTTGCACTCAAACCTAAAATGTCCTTCAATGCCACAATAATTACATTTAGACATGGGCAAAGAAGTGTGAGTGCTAGAGAATGAGGACTCACCTTTCACAAATGTGTTGGTGAATTTAGGGTCATATGAGGTATTCCTATCAAATCCAAGACCCGTCCTATCTCCTTTTGATTTACCCAATTTAAATAACTTTTCCAATCTTTCTTCACTTTGGGTAAATTTGCACTCATATTTATGTTTGTAGGTTTCAAGTTGAGTGACTTGATTTTTAAGGGTAGAATTTTCAAGTTTAACTTTTGTTAGTTCTTGTTCAATTCCCTTAAATTTATTTAGCTCTTCATGGGCAAGTTTTATTTCAAATTTAATTTCATTAATAACATTGGATCCAAGTTCTAGAGTGTTTATCTTAATTTGAGCATTAGATAAATTTTCCTTAGAGATATTCAACTTGGATTCTAGGTTGTTAATGTTTTCATCTTGCCTTTTTAATTGATCTCTTAGTTTTGAATTTTCCTTATTAAGATTATCATAATCTATCTTTGATTCTCTTATGTCATCTTTAATATTAGATAGATTATGTAAAGAGATCATGAACTTAGATTCTACACAATTTATTAATTCATCTTTTTCTTTAAGTTCATTTTTAGAAGAGACTAATTCTTGGTTTAGCCTTTTAGATTCTTCTTTTAATCTTTTATTCTTCTTAGAAAGCTCTAAGGACCATGTGTACAATTCCTCATAAGCTTCATTTTCATCATATTCTTCTTCTTTTGATTTAGATTTAGATTCATTAATTTTAATGTTAGAATCTCCAATAGATGGAAGAAGGAGGGGTCTAGAGGAATCTACACAAGAATCTACAAAGTCTAAACTAGTGGAATCCATTCTAATGATTTTCATGGGGTACACAACTAGGGTATTAAACTCTAGGTTTTTACACCTAATCAAGAGTTCCAAACACTTGATCCAAAAAATAGAGCAACCTTGCTCTGATACCAATTGAAAGTCCTACTCTGATAGGATTTCAAATTGGGGGACCTAGACTTGCTAAGGATCAACTCCGGGTTGTTAAGCCCTATAATGGAGTAACCCGCTCTGATACCAATTGTAAGTCCTTGAGGATCCTAACCCTAGAGGGGGGGTGAATAGGGTGAGCTACTAATAGTGACTAACTATGACCAATTTTAATTTTCTATAAACTAACTAGTCACTAGTGATGATAACAAGCACAATGCGGAAGCTAAATACATACAATCACCACAAGAGCATGCACCACAACACAATATTTATAGTGGTTCGGCCAACGTGCCTACATCCACTACCGGCTTGTGTTCCTCACACCCCACCGGATTTCCACTATTATGCTTTTCAAAAGGCTAAGCAATAACCTCTACAATTATGCTTTCCAAGGATAAGCAATAACCTTACAATGTTGTTTTTCTAGGCTAAACAACAACCTTTACACAATGCTTTTAAATGGCTAAGCAATAACCTTACAAGTAAATATTTCTCTCAAAGAAAGTGTCTTCACAAAACACTCTTATGAGATTACAATTTAAGCTCAATAAAAATTGCCTCTAAGTAGGCGGATAAGAAAATGAAAATCTAACTCACACAACACAATGAAATGCAAAGATGAATGCTTGTGATATGTGTGTGTGGAAAACTTCAATCAAGTTTAAAAAGAAGGCTTAATCAATGTATGCTAGAAGCATTTGAAAGTTAAGGCATACAAAGATTTGATTGAAGTTATATGCAAATCACTTGAACAACTACAAACTTGTTAATGATGTGAAAATCAAAAGATCACAAGTTGAAAGTTTAAGCCTAATCAAGTGATGCATGTGCTATGCTATGTTGTTTTCAAAAACAAAGGTTTGACTTAAGATTCAAATGAATGAAAACAACAAAGATGATTCAAACAAGTTAATGAAACATGTTATAAAGAAATCAAAGTTTTAAACATAACATGTTTAACAAAGTTTAAAACTAAACTAAGTTTGAATCAAAGAAAAGAATTCATTACAACTTAATATCAAAGATTGAATGGAAGTAATGAATTCATTTCATCATAGTTATCATGCTAAAAACATTTACCAAAGATTTAAAACCAAGCATGAAACATATGATTAAATTAAGCAAAGCTTACTTGGAGATTTAACTTCATGATCCAAGCTTTAGCTTCCTTAATGACCTTCTTAATCCCCTTGGTTCATCCCCTTTATCTTCTCTTCAAAACCTCCAAGAAGGCTCCAAGTTTGCTCAAAAGTTCCAACATTTTTCCAAAGGGAATGAAGCCTTTTTATACACAGAAAACAGAGTTTCTGCGTGTCCCCGGTCGACCCCATGACAGGCCCGGTCGACCCCATCCAAACGGTCAGAAAAATGACCGTTGGAGAGCCAAACGGCTCTCTGCCCAGTCGACCCGCAGTGTACGCGGTCGACCGAGATGTGTACCCGGTCGACCGAGTACACTGGGCCCTGGGTCACTTTTCCCATTTTGCATACTTTTGCAATTTTCAAAGATTTTTGATGTGGGACTTGTTGGGGCCATTAAATCAAGCTTGAAACATGATTTAAATCAATCTAAGTATTTTTAAAATCATGAATCATAAAAAGCCACAAATCATTTGAAACTTTAAAACTTAGGCTAAGCTTGAATTTTGAAATTCCTTTTACAAAATCAATTGCATCCAAAATTAAAACCAATTCATGCATAAAACATGAGTTTTACCATATTTAAAAACAATGCATGGATAAAATAAGATTTCAATGTTTTCTAAAATAATGCAAGTGTGAGAAATCAAATGATGATTAAAATGATATGCATCCATCAAATTGCAATACACAAAATTCCTAACAATCTCCCCCTTTGCAATTTGATGGCAAACCTTAACTTAACACTAAACCTCACACTAAGTCTTCAGCTCCTTGGCTTGACACGGCTTGAAATCTTCGGATGCTCCTTCACTTAGCTTGGGCTTTAGCTATTTTGATCTTCATTCTTCTTGTCCTTAGCTCCAAGCTTTCTTTCTTTTATCTTCTCTCCCCCTTAGACCAAGCACTCTCTCTCCTTGGTCTTTCTCTCCCTTTGCCATTGAATGCTCTCTCCCCCTTTGATCTTTCTCCCTTTTTGGGTAGCTAGAGCATTTTCTCCCCCTTAATCCTTTCTCCCCCTTTGCCATTAAATTGCAAAGGTAGCAATTGAAGAAAGGTACCTACACACATGAAACAAGGAAAATACCTTTAGTAGCACCTGTTAACAAATGAAATCGAAAATGAAATACTTAACAGGCTATTATGCATGTGAGTAAGTTATAAGGGAATAGCAATGGTGAATTTGATCATCTCTAATGCTTCCTTAGAAGGTTTACTCCCCCTCAATCCATAATCTTCTTTTGTCATACTTTTGACAAGAATATAACTATTAGATGCAAGAAGAAGATGGTTTAACCAATTGAGGGATAACTTCAAGGGAAGGATTAGATACCAATTGATAATGATTAACTATAAGGCTCAATGATCAAATTACCAAATTGGAGA
This sequence comes from Litsea cubeba, assembly GCA_012931725.1. Taxonomy (NCBI): domain Eukaryota; kingdom Viridiplantae; phylum Streptophyta; class Magnoliopsida; order Laurales; family Lauraceae; genus Litsea; species Litsea cubeba. Next base: position 56,568,256 of record CM022944.1, read on the forward strand.
GAAACCAATTGACCTATAAGCTTAAGGAAAGTTGAAGAGCAAGGTCAAAAGGTTAATCTATCATGGATACCAATTGAAATAGGAACCATATCAATTGAGATTTAAGAGTATGACTTATTAGCTCAATCACTCTAAAATGGACTTAAGGAATGTAACTAGAAGGATTAATCCAAGTTAGAGCTATCCATGATGATAAGGGGTTTACTAAACATAGCATCAAATAATATAACTATGAAAATCATATGCTATGTAAATTTTGAAATCATTTCACTCAATCATAAAATATGACTATCAAGTGTAAGATGAGTGAAATGAAATTCAAACCATGATGCCTACCTCAATCATTAACCAACCAAGATTATTAACACATAAACATGGTGGTCACGAGATTTAACCAAGGTGAGCATGAGAGGTGGCAGACATGAAAATTATGATGTTCATGGAATGTGACATGGAATAAAAATATAACTATCAAGATCAATCCATTGTTCACAAGGTCTATCACAAACTCAAGATATGATATCAATTGGATATAGATACTAATTGAAAATGATACCAATTGATTACCAATTGAATATGAAACATGATTAAGAGTAAGTATGTGACAAACACAAAATTCCAACAAGCATCATAAAATGATATTCATCACTTAGAGTAATATAACTAATGAGCATAGTGATGAACAAGAAAAAATTGCATAAAAGGATATAACTTAGTGAAACATGCAATTTTCAAAGTGTCAAGATCATAGGAATTCAACATCTAGGAATCCATCAACCAATAGATATAACTAAGAAATACAAGGAATGGATTTCAAGGAGGTTCATATGATCAAGCACACTACTATGAAGTTGAAACATGTATAAAGAATGATATCAATAAGAAAAAATACACATGAATCAACATCATAACCATCCATTAAAAAATAACTAGAAAGCATAAAGGATGGATTTGGGTTCTAGTATGGTTAAAAAAAAATTAAAGAACACAACCATACATGGAACAAATAAAACATTTGCATAAAGAATGTAACTAAAAGAGCAAACATGCAAATAGTCCTATCACAACATTCATTTCCATTAAAGGATGACATAAGCAAAAGCATAAGGAAATGAAAACATGGAACATGCTTTGATGAATACAACAAAAAGTTTTAAAGCAGTTTCCATTCATGCAATCTTCAAATCATAAACAAAATCTAACAATGGGCATAATGTATATGAAAATAAAGATAGCACATTATCAATCATCAATTTGTATTCTAAAAATATAACTACAAGGGCTCATACAAATTGAAAACATATTTTCCATACCAAAAGATATAACTAGTAAGTTCATGGAAAATCCAAATTTATTTAAATCATTCATTTTTCAAAACAAATTTTACTAAGACATTCAAACAAATGATTTTGCAACATCAATCGATTATGAAAGGTCTAGCTATAAAAGCTTTTGAAATCATAATCAATTGAACATGTAGAAATGCAATATAAGATATGAGAGTAAAAAGCATATCTAACATGTGAAAAATATAATCAAATGATTTTGAAAACCATGATGTATAACTAGAGAAGTACATGAAAACAAAATCAATTGATCATAAGGGAACAATGCATTTTAAGAAATGTAACTTATGAAAGAACAAAAATGCAAATGCAACATGACCAACAAAAGGATTTAACTATAAAGAATAGGTTGGTCAATGAGGTCCAAGGCCTTAAGGTTTGTCTAAGTATCTAACTTTAGGAATCCACCTAAGGTCTTGGGATGGATGAACTTTGAGGTCTAACTTAAACTTCTCACCAACTCTAGGAGATTTAACTTGATAAATTATTAACTTAGACTTATCACCATGAGATATAGATTTAACTAAGTTTAGCTTAGATTGGTGATTAGTCTTTTGGTGAGTTTGCTTCTTTGGGGTTTGAACCATTTTTCTTTTCTTCTTATCTCCTCCCTTTAATTGACTTTTGAATTTCAAATTTATCTTTGCAACTTTCTTCAAAAGTCCTTTCATTTGTTGAGTTAAGGGAGGTAGGTTGAGAACCTTTTTATTTATAGATTCTTTTAAACTTGATTTAACTTGTTTAATCTTTTTAGAATCTATTTTAGGAGACTCCTTCTTAATTGATTTTACTTGTTTAAGCTTCATGGAGTTCTCCTTGGTTTTTGGTGTCTTATCCATCATAGAATTTGATTTACCTTTCTTTGGTTCAAATATGGATTTAGACACATTGCTTCTTCTTTGTTTGCACTCAAACCTAAAATGTCCTTCAATGCCACAATAATTACATTTAGACATGGGCAAAGAAGTGTGAGTGCTAGAGAATGAGGACTCACCTTTCACAAATGTGTTGGTGAATTTAGGGTCATATGAGGTATTCCTATCAAATCCAAGACCCGTCCTATCTCCTTTTGATTTACCCAATTTAAATAACTTTTCCAATCTTTCTTCACTTTGGGTAAATTTGCACTCATATTTATGTTTGTAGGTTTCAAGTTGAGTGACTTGATTTTTAAGGGTAGAATTTTCAAGTTTAACTTTTGTTAGTTCTTGTTCAATTCCCTTAAATTTATTTAGCTCTTCATGGGCAAGTTTTATTTCAAATTTAATTTCATTAATAACATTGGATCCAAGTTCTAGAGTGTTTATCTTAATTTGAGCATTAGATAAATTTTCCTTAGAGATATTCAACTTGGATTCTAGGTTGTTAATGTTTTCATCTTGCCTTTTTAATTGATCTCTTAGTTTTGAATTTTCCTTATTAAGATTATCATAATCTATCTTTGATTCTCTTATGTCATCTTTAATATTAGATAGATTATGTAAAGAGATCATGAACTTAGATTCTACACAATTTATTAATTCATCTTTTTCTTTAAGTTCATTTTTAGAAGAGACTAATTCTTGGTTTAGCCTTTTAGATTCTTCTTTTAATCTTTTATTCTTCTTAGAAAGCTCTAAGGACCATGTGTACAATTCCTCATAAGCTTCATTTTCATCATATTCTTCTTCTTTTGATTTAGATTTAGATTCATTAATTTTAATGTTAGAATCTCCAATAGATGGAAGAAGGAGGGGTCTAGAGGAATCTACACAAGAATCTACAAAGTCTAAACTAGTGGAATCCATTCTAATGATTTTCATGGGGTACACAACTAGGGTATTAAACTCTAGGTTTTTACACCTAATCAAGAGTTCCAAACACTTGATCCAAAAATAGAGCAACCTTGCTCTGATACCAATTGAAAGTCCTACTCTGATAGGATTTCAAATTGGGGGACCTAGACTTGCTAAGGATCAACTCCGGGTTGTTAAGCCCTATAATGGAGTAACCCGCTCTGATACCAATTGTAAGTCCTTGAGGATCCTAACCCTAGAGGGGGGGTGAATAGGGTGAGCTACTAATAGTGACTAACTATGACCAATTTTAATTTTCTATAAACTAACTAGTCACTAGTGATGATAACAAGCACAATGCGGAAGCTAAATACATACAATCACCACAAGAGCATGCACCACAACACAATATTTATAGTGGTTCGGCCAACGTGCCTACATCCACTACCGGCTTGTGTTCCTCACACCCCACCGGATTTCCACTATTATGCTTTTCAAAAGGCTAAGCAATAACCTCTACAATTATGCTTTCCAAGGATAAGCAATAACCTTACAATGTTGTTTTTCTAGGCTAAACAACAACCTTTACACAATGCTTTTAAATGGCTAAGCAATAACCTTACAAGTAAATATTTCTCTCAAAGAAAGTGTCTTCACAAAACACTCTTATGAGATTACAATTTAAGCTCAATAAAAATTGCCTCTAAGTAGGCGGATAAGAAAATGAAAATCTAACTCACACAACACAATGAAATGCAAAGATGAATGCTTGTGATATGTGTGTGTGGAAAACTTCAATCAAGTTTAAAAAGAAGGCTTAATCAATGTATGCTAGAAGCATTTGAAAGTTAAGGCATACAAAGATTTGATTGAAGTTATATGCAAATCACTTGAACAACTACAAACTTGTTAATGATGTGAAAATCAAAAGATCACAAGTTGAAAGTTTAAGCCTAATCAAGTGATGCATGTGCTATGCTATGTTGTTTTCAAAAACAAAGGTTTGACTTAAGATTCAAATGAATGAAAACAACAAAGATGATTCAAACAAGTTAATGAAACATGTTATAAAGAAATCAAAGTTTTAAACATAACATGTTTAACAAAGTTTAAAACTAAACTAAGTTTGAATCAAAGAAAAGAATTCATTACAACTTAATATCAAAGATTGAATGGAAGTAATGAATTCATTTCATCATAGTTATCATGCTAAAAACATTTACCAAAGATTTAAAACCAAGCATGAAACATATGATTAAATTAAGCAAAGCTTACTTGGAGATTTAACTTCATGATCCAAGCTTTAGCTTCCTTAATGACCTTCTTAATCCCCTTGGTTCATCCCCTTTATCTTCTCTTCAAAACCTCCAAGAAGGCTCCAAGTTTGCTCAAAAGTTCCAACATTTTTCCAAAGGGAATGAAGCCTTTTTATACACAGAAAACAGAGTTTCTGCGTGTCCCCGGTCGACCCCATGACAGGCCCGGTCGACCCATCCAAACGGTCAGAAAAATGACCGTTGGAGAGCCAAACGGCTCTCTGCCCAGTCGACCCGCAGTGTACGCGGTCGACCGAGATGTGTACCCGGTCGACCGAGTACACTGGGCCCTGGGTCACTTTTCCCATTTTGCATACTTTTGCAATTTTCAAAGATTTTTGATGTGGGACTTGTTGGGGCCATTAAATCAAGCTTGAAACATGATTTAAATCAATCTAAGTATTTTTAAAATCATGAATCATAAAAAGCCACAAATCATTTGAAACTTTAAAACTTAGGCTAAGCTTGAATTTTGAAATTCCTTTTACAAAATCAATTGCATCCAAAATTAAAACCAATTCATGCATAAAACATGAGTTTTACCATATTTAAAAACAATGCATGGATAAAATAAGATTTCAATGTTTTCTAAAATAATGCAAGTGTGAGAAATCAAATGATGATTAAAATGATATGCATCCATCAAATTGCAATACACAAAATTCCTAACAGCTATGACTTCGAAAACAAAACCCCGAGGCAAGACGGGGCCAGAGCTATGTGGTGTGAGCCCCTGAGCCAAAGGGATTAGTATTATGTTAGATTTGTATCGGTTTGAGTTTGAAAACTAAAGGCACCACTAGGCTTAGGTCACCTTGTCGGGCTGATCACCCGGCTTGGGATCTTTAGTTTGTCCGCCAGCTGCAGCTTGGATTCCGTCTGTACCGACCATGGCAACGGTTTTATCTGCCGGTCCCATTTGTATGGCTACGGTTCTGATTTCTGATCTGCCGGTCCCATTTGTATGGCTACGGTTCTGATCCTATTTCTAGTACCACGTTCAGTGGCTACGCTCTGTCTGCTCTTATTACTTCGGTAATAGGAGGATTTAGCTATTTGTGGTCGCCAAGGTTTTATCTGCACATTACTTCAGTTTATGATTCTTGTTGGTTATACTTTTTATGCTTTGATTTGTTTAATGCTTACGATATCGACCTTTATTGTATTGTCCCTACTATTCAGTTTTAAATGTATTTCCATTTATTAAATATTCTGCTTAGGTGGTTATCTTTTCGAGATATTTATGCTTCAGAGACTGTTCGTTTATTTGTCTTGATATTTATGTTCGGACTTTCGATCGTTTTAGCATGTTTTATTGTCATTATTGTTTAGACTATTTACCCGGTTTTACGATGATTTCATCAAGTTTTATATAGGTTCTTTGGTTTCATATTATTTGTTTATTTGCTTGCCAGACCGTCGTGTCTGACCCTTTTTGTTTGGTGCCAGTTTCCGCTCTTTCTGTTTTTAGGTGTTTGATCGGAGAAGGCGGTGGGACCGCCGGTCTGATGTGAGAGGCTGCCCACTGATATCGTCCTGATGTCAAGTTTGGCACCGGAGTTCGTATCTAACACTTGGGGTAGTATTCTGTCTAGTTGGATATTTTATATGGCTATGTTAGCCTTTTTCTTTGGTTTGTAATTAAGACATCTGTTAATTGTAACTTGAATATGTGGGAAATAATAGTTCGTTACTACCAGCTCAGTTTATTTGGATTATGATTTGTACCAGCCTGCTTATGTGATGGCTTTGTGATATTGGTTGCGTGCGACACGGAACCCGATGGCCACGGATTCCGAGTCGTAACACCATGTTTAGCTTCCGCGAAAATATACTCTGATCGTGACGGAATTTGTTTATCCTCATTCACGCGGATCTTGGGAACGATAACAAAAAGTTTCAAATTTATCCCAAAATTTCGCACCCCGAGGTCGGATCACTGCAGGGCCCGGTTTTGGGGTGTGACAAGGCAGGAGCCATCCGGGAGGTCCAGTACCTGGTATGGCTGGCCAACACGGTAGTGGTCAAGAAGAAAACTGGTAAGTGGAGGGTATGCGTGGACTTGAACAGGGCCTGCCCTAAAGATATTTTCCCCCTTCCAAAAATTGACCAACTGATCGACGCCACCGCCGGTCACTACCGAATGAGCTTCCTCGACGCCTACAAAGGCTACCACCAGATCCCGCTCCACGAGCCTGACGAGGAGAAAACGTCATTCATAACCCCCCGCGGCACTTACTGCTACAAGGTGATGCCCTTCGGGCTAAAGAACACGGGGGCGACCTATCAACGCCTCGTCACAAAAATGTTTCATTCTCAGCTCGGCCGAACGGTAGAGGTGTACATCGACGACATGGTCGTCAAATCAGTGCACTCCGGCGACCATCTGGCGGATCTCGGCCAAGTCTTCGACATCCTTCGCGCATACAAGCTCAAGCTAAACGCTTCCAAGTGCGCCTTTGGCGTAGCCTCTGGCAAGTTCCTCGGCAGCTTGGTAACGCGGAGGGGGATAGAGGCTAATCCGGATCAGATCACCGCGATCCAGAGCATTCAGAGCCCCTCTACCACGAAGGAAGTTCAGAAGCTCACAGGAATGGCTGCAGCACTCAATCGCTTCATCAGCCGGTCATCAGATAAGTGCAGGCCTTTCTTTCAGCTTCTAAAGAAAAACTTGAAATTCCAGTGGACCCCCGAGTGCGACCAGGCATTGGCCGCGCTCAAAACCTATCTAATGTCACCACCCTTGCTCTCCACCCCAGCTTCGGGGGAGATTCTTTATTTGTATCTTGCGGTCTCGGATCACGCAGTGAGCTCCGTCCTCATCAGGGAGGACGAGGGAATTCAAAAACCAATTTATTATACGAGCAAGACCCTGCTTGATGCCGAGACCAGATACCTTCTATTGGAGAAGCTTGCGCTGGCCCTCGTCAGCGCCTCTCGCAAGCTCTCCCATTATTTCCAATCCCACACCATCGTGGTGATCACGGAGCATCCACTCCGTTCAGTGTTTAAAAAGGCTGACTTTTTAGGGCGAATATCAAAGTGGGCAGTTGAACTGGGGCAGTATGATATACAGTACCATCCCCGAACTGCGATCAAAGCCCAGATTCTGGCAGACTTCATTGTCGAATTCGTCTCCCCCAACCCGGCTCCGACCCAGCTCGGCACGGCACTGGGGGGCACAGGGCACGAGCCAGAGCTGACTGAGGTAGAGCAGCCTCCCACCTTGGCATGGAAGATCTTTGTCGACGGGTCATCCACCTCCAAGAGAGCTGGTGCCGGCATAGTCCTCCAATCGCCAGAGGGTCTGGTCATAGAGCAGGCTTTCACCCTCGACTTCAAAGCGACAAACAATGAGGCAGAGTATGAAGCGCTGATAGCAGAGTTGAATAGCGCCCAAATCCTCGGAGCCCGACACCTGGTAATCTTCAGCGATTCTCAACTGGTAACGAGCCAGCTCGCCAGAGACTACCGGGCCAGGGACAACCGGATGGCGGCCTATTTAGCCCTTGCAAAAAAACTGCTGTATCATTTCCAGAAAGCCGAGGTCAGGCAAATATCCCGAGATACCAACACGCACGCAGATGCGCTTGCATACCTCGCCTCCGCCATCGAAGCAGGGAAGAAAAGGACCATCGAGGTTGGGTCAGTATCAAGGTCAAGCTTAGAACTCCATTCATCTCGGCTTGTCCTCTGTGCTGATCTCGGCCCAAGCTGGATGGATCCAATCATCGCCTACTTGAAGGATGACCGGCTCCCTGAGGACAAGGCTGAAGCTCACCGGATCAGACTCAAGGCAGCTCGATTCTGGCTCTCTCCCGAAGGCAAACTCTACAGGAAATCCTTCACGGGTCCATACCTCCAGTGCGTCCATCTCCAGTTTGAACACTCGGCCGAATTCCTAAACTCAGGGATTTATCCCAATCTCCAAGGGTTCGTAGCCCTGGAAGGAGGCCTCGAGTTCGAACACTCGGCCGAATTCCAAAACTCAGGGATTTATCCCAATCTCCAAGGGTTCGTAGCCCTAGAAGGAGGCCTCGAGTTCGAACACTCGGCCGAATTCCTAAACTCAGGGATTTATCCCAATCTCCAAGGGTTCGTAGCCCTGGAAGGAGGCCTCGAGTTCGAACACTCGGCCGAATTCCTAAACTCAGGGATTTATCCCAATCTCCAAGGGTTCGTAGCCCTGGAAGGAGGCCTCGAGTTCGAACACTCGGCCGAATTCCTAAACTTAGGGATTGATCCCAATCTCCAAGGGTTCGTAGCCCTGGAAGGAGGCCTCGAGTTCGAACACTCGGCCGAATTCCTAAACTCGGGGATTTATCCCAATATCTAAGGGTTCGTAGCCCTGGAAGGAGGCCTCGAGTTCGAACACTCGGCCGAATTCCTAAACTCGGGGATTTATCCCAATCTCCAAGGGTTCGTAGCCCTGGAAGGAGGCCTCGAGTTCGAACACTCGGCCGAATTCCTAAACTCGGGGATTTATCCCAATCTCCAAGGGTTCGTAGCCCTGGAAGGAGGCCTTGAGTTCCAACACTCGGCCGAATTCCTAAACTCAGGGATTTATCCCAATCTCCAGGGGTTCGTAGCCCTGGAAGGAGGTCTCGAGTTCTAACACTCTCCAAGGGTTCGAAGCCGAACTCATGCTCACATAGCCGAGACCAGCAGTATTCTGGGTCCACCTCGGCACACAAGCAGTTCGTCTCGGCCAGAGCCAGCCACTTCGGCCAAAGACAGTTTTTAAGAAAAGAACTGTGCAAGCACTGAAGCACGGAAAGGCAGCACAAAAACATTCCAAGACAGTGCGAGGAAAGTAAAAGGGAAAACAAAAGGCATTGCACACAATTCAAATGGTCGCAAAATTCTTCCTTTTTATTCATTGCAGACTGCTTCATTACAAGAGTTACAGAACAGAAAAGAAAAAATACAGAAAGGAGGATTGCAGTCCTCTAAAAACAGAAAATAAAGTAAGACTGGGAGACTCTGATCTTCACCGACTCTTCAGGCTGCAGGTTCGACGATGCCGGATCGTTACCTGGAGGTTCTAAGGGATCCTGAATTTCACAGAGCTCTATAATACACTTTGGTTAGTCAGACCAAAGCATTCAGGGCCCCCTCCAGTTCGGAGGCCCTGGACCTCGCCGAGCTCTTCAACACCCTCCGGTCAGTGAGACCAAAGTTTGAAGAACCCCCAGGTCCTGCAGGCCTCAACTCCACCCTTAGTCTTACGATCCTGGCACAGCGCAAGGGGCTCGCTGGGAGCTCGATGCGACATAGGGCCCTGCAGGATCACCAGACGCCAAGGGCCCGACCATCCCGCAGTTGCAGAGGATTCCCCTGCAACCTGACCAGGGACGGTCGGCCATGAACCCGCGTTCAGAGAGCGCGTGGTCCATGGGGAGTTCCTTCAGAGAGCGCGCAGACCACGACAGGCTTCCCCCCTTGAAGAAGGCCGTCCACAGGCGCAGGGGTTCCCCCCGGATCAATTGCTTCTGAACACCCACTGGGCATGGCTCCTACGTCTATGTGATTTAAACTGTCCTAAGTTCTTTTCTTTTCTTCGCCCATGGCGAGCCTATCGCCCCTACTTATAGGAAGAAGAAGGGCTCAATCTCCGAAGGAAGTTAAGTGGCGAGTTCTCCTACGCGTTACATGGGATGCACGCCTTCCTGCCTGTCGACCAGCGATTCCTGTAACGCCACGTGGAGACATCCGCCCATTTCTCTCATCGGCCGTAACACCATGTTTACTTCTATTTACGATCTCCAGAATATGGAGAATCGGCACAGACAGCTATGCAAACCGTATGACTCTTTCTACCTCGATGGTCATGCGTCGCAGTAAAGGCATTCAATGCTATTCAATGTCACATTCAAAAACAAAAGAGAGAAAACATCCAAGTAAAGAAGCCCGTTTTTCATTGATAGTAGAAAGTATTACAAGGCGGAAAGCAAAAATATTACAGATGAAATGAGCCAGGCTACTGTGGTTTCGGCGACTCCACCAGGTCGATCACTATATCTGCTGAACCAGTGGCTTCGGCCGAAACCGTGACCGTGCTTGGAACGTCGCTAGCAGAAGGGGCTTCAACGGGTACCTCAGCCGAAGCAGGGGCAGAGGAGCCCTCACCTTGAGGCACGGCCGAAGCGTCGCTGGCGACCGGGGCATCGCTCAGGGCCGGGGCAGCTGGAGCGTCATCTGAAGCAGGGGCGGCTGCAGGAGCTTCGTCAGGGGCACTTTCAGCCGCAGGAGTGGAGCTCGGCTTAGGAGCCGGGTCCGAGTACTTCGGCAGGTCCCGGTAGACAGGGTGGTCTTCGGGGACCGCCGCACGTCTCAGTGCGGCCAGGCATCCTTCCTCGAACAGGATGGCGGTGATCTCCTCCACCTGCTTCTCATACAGCTCAGTGGCGTGATCCACCCCATCCTGGAAGGTGGACTGGGCCTCGGACAGAAGAGAGGCCTTCTCTTTCTCCAGCTCGGCGTTGGCCGTCTTCAATTTCGCTGTTTCGGCTCGCCCAGCCAGCACTTCCCGACGCAGCCTCGTCCCCTCAGCCGTCGATTCAGCCTTTAATCTGGCCAGCTCCGACTCCAGCTCGGCGGTCTTCTTGTTTCTCGCCCAGACCTCGCCCTTCAACTGATTAGCTCTCGACGTGAGCTCGGCGACATCGGTCAGGGCCGATGCCAGCCGAACAGACTCTTCAGCGCTGGCCTTCTTCAGCCCCTCCATTCCCTTCCGCTCCTCTTCCAGCCCCCGCTTCAGCTTATCCCTCTCGGACTCCAGCTGAGTGACCCGTGCAGCGTTCCTATCACTCCGTCCCACCACGGTCAGGAGCCTCTACACGTTCTGCAAATGGAGAAAGATGGGTCAAGCTGGGGCAGTCGAGCCAAATCACTTGGAAGGAAAACACTGAAAAGCACTTACCAGAAGGTTAGCCTGAATCGCTGAGACCATCAGGCTCTCATTATCGAACCTCTCGTGCGTCTCCATGTCCCGCGGCAGAGCGCAGACCTTGGCGAGAGCTCCGATGACATCGGCGTTCCCCAGCAGCCGATCCTCGACGTTCAGAGGCTTACCGGGCTGCATTTCCATCCTCGGCCTCCATGGCACTGGGGCAGTTCGGGGTCCGGAGGACGATCCAGACCCTTGCCCCGCCGAGATGGTGAGCTCGCGGACCATCCCGCCGGTCGACTTGCTGGCCGGCGCGCTCTTCCCAGCTGGCACGCTCTTCTCAGCCGGCACGCTCTTCTCGGCTGGTGCACTCTTCTCAGCTGGTGCACTCTTTTCAGTTGGAGCCTTGACTCTGGGGGCCCGCGCAGGGGTTTTGCCCTTCGGAGGCTGTTCGGGCCCCAAGTCCTTCTCCCCCGCCTTGGACTTCTTCCTGGGCGGGGACCCCTCCTTCTAGCGATCCGGCGAGCGTCGCCGAACTCCCCCGCTCGGGGCGGGGACAGGAGCAGAAGAAGCGCCAGCACCCGCCGAGCCCGAAGTTGAGCGGGTACTGGCAGATGATGGCGCCCTAGAGGATGAGGACCTCAGCCTGAACTTGGCCGCCAGGTCCTTCACTACTGGCTCCCTTGAGCTTCCCTCCATACCTTCTTCTCTATCGGAAGAATAAGCATCCACAATCTGCGTCAGGTTCGGCGGCTCCGAACTAGAAGTGGACGCCTCGGCACCAGACGCAGCTCGGCTCGCAGCAGGAGCGGGAAAAGGGATCCCGGCAGGCACGGCAACGGAGACGGTTGGATGGTCAGGGTGCGCTTCGTCCACCTCGGGTACCCCGGTCCTCTGGTAGTGACCACGGTATCTCGGCGTGTATCCGAGCAGCTTCCAAGCTGACCTGGTCTCGTGCCCCTTGTACCTCTCAACCTTGTTGATGTCGTCAGAGTTCCTCCTCCAGCCTTCACTCGCAGCTCGGCGTCGCCTCGCACCTGCCTCTGTATAACAAATAATAGAGGAGTCAGCTCGGCATCGTCAAAATCAAGCAAAGAAGATGAATGAGAAGGAGCGATGTTTACTTGGGACTGTCCCGGGGCGGCGCGGGACCGTTAGCCTCATGTTTTCGCCAACGCCGAACTCCCAGTCCCCCGAAACACAGGAGAAGGCTTCTTCGGCATTCTTACTTGAATCTTCCAAGGCCAGGACGAAGCCTCTTCGCTGCGGCTTCACCCGGTGATAATACTTCCCTTCCCCGGCCTTGCAGATATCGTAGGTGTCCTCGATATCGTGGATACCTAGGTCGGTCCCCAGAATCTCATTCAGCTTCGCCGTGCCCATGATGACCTTATAGCCATTAGGCATCAGCTGGCACGGGGTAAGGGACCAGGTACTGAGGCAAGCCCTAAGTAGAGGGTGCAGGGGAAATCTGACCCCGCCCTCGATCACAGAGATCAGAGGGAACGGCATCCAGCCGCAGGACCAGCGCATCGTGGCGTAGTCGACGGAGTCCGCCGGCTTGAGAAGGACTCCCTCCGGGATACTGAAAGCAGCCCTAAATCTGGCTATGCCCTCTTCAGTATCTAAATCGAACCTAGGGGTGCCCATGTCTAAAAAAGGGGAGACAGCGAAAGCTAAACCCTAAAAGACGCGAAACCTCAAAGAAAAGCTAGACAGAGGCACGAAGCAACTTACAGAGACGAAGGGGGCAGCTCAAGGACAGGTCCGAGTACGTTCTATGGTCGTCCTCGCTAGAAAGATTTTAAGCAGCAGAGCAGAAATCGAACGCGGATGCGAAGGCGAAAGGAAACCAGAAACAAGAAAGGAAGAAGGCACCCCTTTTTATGGAAAGGGGACCCTCAGCGCGCGCTGCTGTCGAAATTCGAAAGGACGGATTTCGCGATCCGCGCCTGTTCCATCGATGAAACAGCGCAACCAGTGAAGAGGCGACGCGTGTAGCCGTCGACTCGCTTCCCAGTACAGACAGGACAGAGCATTCATTGCTTCAGGACAATTGAAGCGACACCAGGCAATGACCGTCGCATCCCCAGACGAGTCTTCTAGCTTTCGACCACTAAAGGCCAGGGCGCTTAAGAGGTCAAAAGCTAGGGGGCAATTGTGTGGGGAGATTTCCAGAGCCTCAGGGTTAAGCTAATCACAGCCATCAGATGAGACTAGGCACTCTCACGTGCCATCCGCGTGCCATCCACGTGGCACCATTCTCACCTCGGCTAGCGGGGCAGAGGCCTCAGCCGAAATCAGACAGCTCCAGGCCACTAGCGCCGAGCTCGGCTACCCGATGTGCCCATCTCGGCTGAGAGCTCCATCCCGGCTGAAGGAGCTGGGACGGAAGCCGAGACACGAAAGGACTTCCACTCGCACCCCTCATCCCCCACGTCATCAGGCACGTGAAGGAATAGGGGGGCAAGCCAGTAACACAAGTGCGACATCCAGCCGCCCACTATCTTCGCCAGATCACTGACATGGCGGCATCCAGCGGCTGAAGCCACATCAGGGCAGGGCCCGAGGGCGGATCCGATGGAACCCCTACCGCCAAAGGCGTCTAACACGATCTGGCCCAACAAGACGCGCATTAAATGCGACGTGGGCTGATCCGACGTGCATTTAATGCAAAGTGGGCTGGATTGGACCGCATTAATTGCAACGTGGGCTGATCATGACTTCCCGGTCGAATCATGAGACCCATGCCAAGATATCGTCCAAGATATCTTCCAAATCGTCTATAAAAAGGACTGCATTTCACATGCAAGGTACGCACAATACAACTCATAGAGCTGTTACTCTGCCTCTCTTCTTCCTCTCCTTCCATTGTCCCAGTTCATTCACTGACTTTGGCATCGGAGAGCCTTGCGCCGCCCAGGCCAGGGTCCTCTGACCGTGTGTTCTTCTCTTTCAGGCTTTCGGACGGTACCCAGTTATCACCATTGTTGGATAAGTCCTCTAAGGCTCCCCAGTTATTGTGGGTCATTATTTTCTGCACCTACATTAACAAAACACTAACCTGGTTGGAATCTGAATATAACAGAAAATTAAAACATTGTAGAGAAACTAATCACAGCTGAACATTAAAACCTTTAAGAATTCAAATATATATATAGCCAATGAAAATGAAAGAAAAGACATGGTTATTTCAAATTAAGCTTTAAAGAAGAAACCTTAATTTCATTAACTTACATTCAAACCAGTTTATTCACTTGCCTTAGCCCAATGTCAAACCAAAAATCTCCTCAAGGATCTCTTCCTACAGCTGAACCGAGCTCTACAAAAAGCCCCAAGAAATCCATTCAAAAATCATCATTTTGAACAAACAAAACCTCCATTTCGAAAATGGGTTTGTATGAAAAACAAGCTCTACATGAGCTAAAAGAACTCCATGGAAGAGGGGAAATGAAGCTCTAACCTGTAGCTAGCTGAGCAGGAAGGGACCAGCTGGGAGAAGAAGAAGAGTTGCAGGAAATCTTTCAAAAGAGTTACCCAGCTGAAGCTTGAGAAGAGAGGAAGAGAATGGTGAAATCAAATCTTGATTTGGAGCTTCCTAGCTAAGGCATGCAAGAGGGGGAAGTTTGGAGAAGAAGAGCTCTCCTCTCAGCTCTGTTGCAGAAATTTTTTGGTTGCAGGAAGAAATGAACGATGGGAGGGGGAAGATGACTAACTTAAGTGACTCAAAAGTGGGCCCCATGACTACTGAATTTTAAAATGGCTAAGACCTGATTTTGTGGGCCTGGATGAGATCGACGAAGAAGTGTAAAATGATCCCTGCAAAATCTAGTTTCTAAAAAGTATAAATTTGACATAGTTTTGAAATTTCAAAATTTGTGCTAGATTTGGTGTGAAAAGTCATTTTTTCCTTTTTTTCACGAAAACCGTAATTTTTGAGTTTCAAATTCCAACGGATAAAATATGAAAGTTGTTGAGATTAATAAAACAAGTCGAAAGGAGTAAAAATTGGGAATTTTCGAAATCAAGAATAAATTCTCACACGAACACTAAACACATGGACCACCCTGGGCCGGGTCGAACTAAACTCAAGGACTCTCAAGATTCTCCAAAGCTATGAAAAATCTAACCAAACTCACAAATGAAGTCAAACCAACTCTAATCACACTCAAAAAGCTAAAACACATCTAAGACAACACAAAACATGAGGATTAGGGGTCGGGGTCTTACATCCTCCCCCCCTTAGAACATTTGATCCTCCAAATGATCTAAACCAAATCAAAATCAAAACTCAAAAGACCGCTCAAAACACTGAAATCCTACGCTGATCCTCTGCAATGTGATACCCCCGATCTTCATCAACTCTTTGTGGCTCAACATAGTTGATTTCCACTAGAGCAATGATGGGTGCTGGTGAAGGGAACCGCGATTCAGATCTGAAACTTCTCATAAAGAGACTACTATGGCTGATGCAAAGCATAACAGATTTTAAAAAATCTGATTTCTGCACTATGCAGCGGAAATCAGCCATAAAGAATCGCATAGAAACTCCATTAAATCATGATCAACAAGTGTATAATTAAAGGAGAATGAAGAAGACTCATACCTCGAAGATTTGTAGACTTCAAATCTCTGGAAAAATAGATCCAAAGGCCCGAACTCAGACTTGCAATTTGCAAACAAGTTGCTGGAATTTTCTGCACTAGTATTGCCTTTGATCTTCTCCTCTATCTCACTTCCAAATCTGATTGGCTAAGATGGTGGGATCTTAATCTAGGAAACAAGAACTATTTCTCCAAGGGAAAATCTCAGACCTTAAGCTTTCTTCTCTCAAGAAGAGAACCTCCAAAGGGCTGGGCGTGTGGCTCTCTTAGTGTGCTACAAAGTATTGGACGTCCAAGGGGAATGAGTTTCTTTTATAGAAACTTTTGTGGAAACCTTTCCCATAAAGTTATCTCTCTTTATTCTAATTGATGTCCAAAAAGGAAAGACTTATTCCCTTTAAGAAACACTCCAATTTAGAAAAGGAAACCAAAAGGAACTTTCCATACAATCAGTAATCCTAGTTGTAGAACACTTACTAATTTTAAGTTCCTAATCCAAAAAGGAAACTAACTCATAGGAATACTAATCCAAAGAGGAGTCCAACTTTCCAAGTAGAGAGTCCTACTCAAAGTTGGAAACCTTACCCATGGAAATCCTATTATGGACGTCCCACATATCAATGCACACCATGGCCCACATATAATTTATCTAGAGTTAAATTCATGTATGCCATCAAAGACCTATTCGAATTTAAACTCAAAATTATTTTTCCACTAAAATAATTCATCCTTATGTTATCTAAACATCTTAGGAAACCATGCCAATCTTGGTAAGTGACTAGAGAAGGGACCAAAAGACATATTTGCCATTGGCTCCCAAAATGACCAAAATGTCCATGCTAAACCCATAGCAACATTAAGACCATTTTAACCTGAACTCATTCCACTAGAGAGTTATGGTTGAACTCCAAGGACAAATATATATTATAATAAGTTCGTCATAAAATGACGGTTGTCTTCGACCTACTAAGTGTAATGACCTGAATGCCCCTCTATGTAACATCCATAATCGAGTTAGGTTATCATATGTACTATCAACCTTCCCGATTACATCTAAACCTTAGAACTTCATATCCTTAAACATAATCATCATTCGAATATCATTCTCTTGATCCAGGGAGCGACCCACAAGTTCAATATCCATATGGAACATCCATATACTAAGATCTTAGATTTTGATGATTAATCGGATAATTCTAAGGGGACGATTATTCCATCATCAGATGGCATAGATTCTATATTGCATTTGCACGTCCCAACTGATCAAGTCCGAGTACCCAAAACACAGAGCTGTTGACCCATGAAAAGAATCTCACCCATAGTGAATCAAAGCACAAGAACTTGACTTCGTCAGTTCATCCACAAATGCTCAAGATTAAGAGCACCGGTTACTCAGTGGCATGAGGTGACTTGATCTCTTTTCTGTGATAGTACTATTTTAGAGATCACACCTACAATGGTCCTGTTCAATGCATGACACATGCACTAATGAGATAGATCCGGGAAAGCCCTCCCGTGACTTAGGTATGTCACCCTATATAGGAGAGTATCTCATTATAACTTCTACCAAGATGAAGTGCCCAGCTCCATCTTTCAGTTATGAACAAATATGATGTTTCCAGTTGTCCATGAATTAGACCTATCTGTGTGTAGACACTACACACCTAATTCATTTACTAGAAACAATGGGCCTTACGCAACCATACATATATACATGTTTAAGCATAAAAGAGTCTTTCCATTAAATAACCAGTAAATATCCAGTAACAAAAGATGAAAGTGCAGCTAGTGGGCTTTAGGGCATACACCAATCCCAACAAACTCCCACTTGCACTAAAGATCACTGCTTCCTAACCTAGCACCCATAGACTCAACATGAGAAGTGAAGACTTTCTCAGTAAGAGTCTTAGTGAATGGGTCAGCTAAGTTATTTGCTGAAGCAATTTGCTCCACCACTATCTCTCCATCCTGAATGAATTCCCGGATCAAGTGGTACTTTATCCGAATGTGCTTGCCTTTCTTGTGATTCCTAGGCTCTTTGCACTGTGCTACAACACCAGTGTTATGACAATCGGTTTTTGCACTACAGGAACAACTCCTAATTCCAATAGGAATTTTCTGAGCTATACTGCTTCCTTCGCAGCTTCCGATGCCGCCACATACTCTGATTGAAAAGTTAGCATATAATCTTTCGTTCTCCGAAGATACTTGAATATATGTTTAACAGCTGTCCAATGCATAGGTCCAGGGTTTGACTGATATCTGCTAACCATGCCAACGGCAAAGCAAATATCTGGTCTAGTACATAACATAGCATACATGAGGCTTCCAACAGCGGATGCATATGGAACTCTCCTCATGCTCTCTATCTCTTCAGATGTCTTTGGACATTGATCTCAGGACAGTGGTACTCCATGTCTAGAAGGTAGGAGGCCCTTCTTGGAGTCATGCATGTTAAACTTGACCAATATCTTCTCAATATATGAAGATTGGGATAGGGCTAACATCTTATTCTTGCGATCACGCAAAAGCTTGATCCCTAAGATGTAGCTGGCCTCACCCAAATCCTTCATCTGAAATTGAGAGGATAACCAAACCTTTGTGGATGACAATAAACCTACATCATTTCCTATGAGTAATATGTCATCTACATACAGAACCAAAAATGCAACTGCTTTCCCATTTCCTTTCTTATATACACATGGTTCATCAATGTTTTGATCAAAGCCAAAGGATTTGACTGCCTGATTAAACTTGATGTTCCATGCTCTAGATGCTTGCTTAAGTCCATAGATGGACTTCTTAAGTTTACAAACCATGTTATCTTGGTCACTAGCAATGAAGCCCTCTGGTTGCATCATATAGATGCATTCGTCAAGACTTCCATTAAGAAAAGCTGTCTTGACATCCATCTGCCATATCTCGTAGTCATAATGACATGCGATGGCCAAGAGAATCCTTATGGACTTAAGCATAGCCACTGGTGAAAAGGTTTCCTCATAATCGATACCCTCTTTCTGAGTATATCCTTTGGCCACCAGTCTTGCTTTGAAGGTTTCCACCTTCCCATCCACTCCTCTCTTTCTCTTGTAGATCCACTTGCACCCTATGGTTTAATCCTTCAGGTTGCATCTACAAGTTCCCAGACTTGATTGGAATACAAAGAATCCATTTCAGATTTCATCGCTTGCTGCCACATGTCAGCATCTATATCCGTTACTGCTTCATCATAACTAGTAGGATCCTCAACCAGATCTTCAGAGTCTGTCTTAAAAGACACTCCTAGATATCTTTCTGGCTGTCTAGAAATTCTCCCACTACGACGAGGCTCCGGAGTGTCTAAAGGAATATCTTGTTCATCTACTGTCTCAGGATCTGGTACAGATGTTATAGGAGATCCCGGAAGAATCTCCTCAAGGGTTTCTTTACAACTAAGCTCTTGGTGCATCATACAATCATCCTCCAAGTACCTAGCATGAGTGCTGATGAGCACTTTTGCTCCTTTGGATGATAAAAGATGCCACCTCTCGTTCCCTTAGGATACCCAATGAAGTAGCACATTTCTGATCTGGGTTCTAGCTTGGTAGCTTTATTATTCAGTACATAAGCTGGACAACCCCAAATGTGGATATGATTTAAACTAGGTTTTCGACCTGTCCACATTTCTTGTGGTGTCCTAGGTACTGACTTAGATGGTACCAGATTTAAAATGTATGCTGCTGCTTCTAAGGCATATCCCCAAAAAGATATAGGCAGGGTTGCATGACTCATCATGGACCTTACCATATCAAGAAGGGTACGGTTTCTTCTCTCCGCTACACCATTTTGCTGGGGTTGTACCCGGTGCAGATAACTGAGACACAATCCCATGTTTGTGTGAGGTACTCCTTGAACTCACCCAGGAGGTACTCGCCACCTCGATCAGATCGAAGGGCTTTGATATGTTTTCCTAGTTGTAGCTCCGCCTCAGCCTTGAATTGTTTGAACTTATCAAACGCCCTCAGACTTGCGTCTCATTAGGTATACATATCCCTATCTAGAGTAATCATCGGTGAAGGTGATGTAATACTCATACCCTCTCGAGCCGGTTTGTTCATAGGACCACACACATCAGTGTGAATCAATTCTAACAACTCCTTGACCTTAGTCCCTTTCCAGAGAATGACCGCTTGGTCATCTTTCCCTTTAGACATGATTCGCACTGAGGAAAAAGGTTCGAAATCTAATGAGCTTAAAGGCCCATCTTCTACCAACCTCTGAATCCGTTTTGGGTTAATGTGACCCAAACATAAGTGCCAAAGATATGTGTCATTGATTGAAGATACCTTTCTCTTAAGGGAAGTTGAGCTTTCTTGTTGTACACTTTTGTAGTGTGGAGCAATAGGATATATATAAAATAAGTTGTCATGTATTCTACCGGAACATATAATATTCCATCTCTACTGATATCAACACCAGAATGGAAAGAAACTGAATAATTAAATTCAATCAATCTGGAAACTGAAATTAAATTCTTCCTCATGTCCGGAACATAGAAAACATTATTTAAAACTAATATCCTATTACATGGAAAATGTAAGGTAACAACTCCTACTGCAACTGCCCAAACTTTAGCTCCAGTTCCGACTCTAAAGGCAAACTCTCCTTTCTCAATTCTCTGCATTATCCGAAACCCCTGCAATGAATTGCAGATAAGATTAGTGGCTCCTGAGTCTACTATCCATGAGTCAGTAGAATCAACCACTAGACAAGTTTTCAATGTAGTATGAAAAAGATGTACCTTTCTTACTGAGGCCAAGGAACTTGGGACAATCTTTCTTCCAATGACCTTTGAGGCCACACTTGAAGCATTTCCCTTGGGCTTTCCATCTGTACCCTTGTCCTTCTTATTTCCAGCATTGTCCTTTTTTCTGCCCTTTTCCCTTATTCTGCTTCTTCTTGGACTTCTTCCCTTTCGGGTTAGTTTAGAGGAAGACTGGAAAAATGAGCTTGGGCTTTGGGCTTCATGATAGCCTCTGCCGCCTGGAGTTCTTTCATTAACTCAGGTAGAGTCATAGTCCATCTTGCTCATATTGGAAATTGAGCTTGAACTGATTGAAAGAATTCCGGCAGAGTTTCGAGAATCATGTCAGTTTTGACTCCCTGCATCAATCTCAGCCCCTAGAATCTCACTTCATTAAACAATCTATCAGCTTGAGCATATGCCCTCTGACATGTGTTCCCTCAGCCATCCTAGCATTCATGATGGTCCTCATAGCAGCTTGCCTAGCTGGCCTGCTCTTGTCTGCGAACATCTCAGACAAGGACATCATGATTTCATAGGCTGTGTCCATATGCTCGTGCTGTGTTTGCAACACGTTGGACATGGAAGCGAGCATGTAGCATTTAGCCATGCTATTCGCTTTCTTCCATTTCCTTTCAGCCTCTCGCTGGTCATCAGTAGAATTAGCATCAATATCGGGACAGTTTCCAGCAAGACATACTTGTACTCCTCGGCTGTGAGTACTATGTCAAGATTTCTTTTCCAATCTACGTAGTTAGGGCCAGTCAGTTTATTCTCACGAAGAATGCACATCAACGGACTAAAAGAATCTCTACCCATCTTTTTCTGGATATAAAACGGTTTATAATTAGACATGTAGTATATATGTAATATGCATATGGTGCTTGTTATAAAAGGAAAAACAAAGCACAAAACTTTTTACATTATTCAACCCCGGTCATAATGTATCAGTGTTTCAACCTCCTCATAGACCCTCCATCGAAGGGATGGCCGAGCCTACAGTCACGTTGAATCAAGGCAGACTTATTTGGATTATCACTATCTGGACACACATCCAGTGGTAGTCCAATCACTGATTGGTTTGGCCTCATATGACAAATAACCCTTAACTCCTAAGGAGAGGTCATCACCGTCTTATGTCAAGTGTATAACCATCTCTTATGAAATTCCCAGAATGTCTATGATTAAGTCTTCCGAAGGGAAGAGACTTTTATCCTTCCTAGAAGTGAACTTTAGTAAAGAGCTCCACCGAAGGGATGGCCGCTCCCACCAACACTTCATTGACATTCTATAGAAGTGATCTTTAGTAAAGAACTCCACCGAAGGGATGGCCTCTCCTACTAACACCTCATTACGAATATTCACATTAGTTCACCCATTAACCCATCAAAGCGTTCTTTAGTTAAAGAACTCCACCGAAGGGATGGCCGTTCCCACTAACACTTTAACGAGATAACATGAACCGAAAATGGAAGGCCGTGAGGTCTTTCCTAAAACCCCTCTCCCACTTGATTATTTATCACTAGGGTTTATACTTTTTGACCTTTACATTGTTTTACTCAAAAGCTCTTTTTAAATCTAGCAAACTTGGTTAATTAAATTTATAACTTAAGTCATCTTAAAATTAAATAACCTTTGCTTTAAAACATTTGAGCAAATCCCTTCAAAGAGTCAAAAACCTATCTTGGGTTATGAAAACCCATAGGTAGCATCTAATTAGATTTTAGTTTAGCCTCCTTTGGAAACCAAGGGTACCAAGATAAACTAAACCCGATCCAATTTTAAACCTTAGACAAATAGAAGGTGCTGGTCTAAGTTCCGTTTAAAACAATTTGCCAAACTAAAAACAATCTAATACAATAAAGATGCCAATTTTAGAACCTAATGGTGGCCATGTTTCTAGGTGACAATTATAGCAATTATATAAAGCATTCAACCATGCATTCCATATATAAAAGCAAATAAAAGTATGCATTCCTTGATGGCTCCTTGCTCTTAGGATTTCAAATCCTAATCGAATTAGGACTCCTCATGCATCTAGAAGTCTTGACTCCTTGATCTCCAAGGACTCCAATTTCTTGCAACCTTCTTGTCTTGAAACAAAACCAAAATTACATTGGAGATTCCTATGCTTTTCAAGAAAGCTTACATCAAGACTAGTTGGAATAAAATTAAGGAAACTTTACAACTTCCTATGATTGCTAACCGCGCAATCGTACACTTTCCAACTAATTAAAAAACATCCAAATCCACATAACAATCATGCGAACCATCAAGGATGCAATACATGGCTGCAAACAAAGAGGTTAGTGCATGCAAACTCACTATCTGCATCATTAAACAAATCTGGAAAATAAATTCCAGCAATGTTAATGAAACTTGCACACAACATGCATCACAACATAACTTTAATAGGGTGCCACCATACCCATAATCAATCTAGGATTAATTACACACAACATGGGATCATGATTTCACATGGAGTGGCTCTGATACCACTGAAGGGAACCGCGATTCAGATCTGAAACTTCTCATAAAGGGACTACTATGGCTGATGCAAAGCATGACAGATTTTAAAAAATCTGATTTCTGCACTATGCAGCGGAAATCAGCCATAAAGAATCGCATAGAAACTCCATTAAATCATGATCAACAAGTGTATAATTAAAGGAGAATGAAGAAGACTCATACCTCGAAGATTTGTAGACTTCAAATCTCTGGAAAAATAGATCCAAAGGCCCGAACTCAGACTTGCAATTTGCAAACAAGTTGCTGGAATTTTCTGCACTAGTATTGCCTTTGATCTTCTCCTCTATCTCACTTCCAAATCTGATTGGCTAAGATGGTGGGATCTTAATCTAGGAAACAAGAACTGTTTCTCCAAGGGAAAATCTCAGACCTTAAGCTTTCTTCTCTCAAGAAGAGAACCTCCAAAGGGCTGGGCGTGTGGCTCTCTTAGTGTGCTACAAAGTATTGGACGTCCAAGGGGAATGAGTTTCTTTTATAGAAACTTTTGTGGAAACCTTTCCCATAAAGTTATCTCTCTTATTCTAATTGATGTCCAAAAAGGAAAGACTTATTCCCTTTAAGAAACACTCCAATTTAGAAAAGGAAACCAAAAGGAACTTTCCATACAATTAGTAATCCTAGTTGTAGAACACTTACTAATTTTAAGTTCCTAATCCAAAAAGGAAACTAACTCATAGGAATACTAATCCAAAGAGGAGTCCAACTTTCCAAGTAGAGAGTCCTACTCAAAGTTGGAAACCTTACCCATGGAAATCCTATTATGGACGTCCCACATATCAATGCACACCATGGCCCACATATAATTTATCTAGAGTTAAATTCATGTATGCCATCAAAGACCTATTCGAATTTAAACTCAAAATTATTTTTCCACTAAAATAATTCATCCTTATGTTATCTAAACATCTTAGGAAACCATGCCAATCTTGGTAAGTGACTAGAGAAGGGACCAAAAGACATATTTGCCATTGGCTCCCAAAATGACCAAAATGTCCATGCTAAACCCATAGCAACATTAAGACCATTTTAACCTGAACTCATTCCACTAGAGAGTTATGGTTGAACTCCAAGGACAAATATATATTATAATAAGTTCGTCATAAAATGACGGTTGTCTTCGACCTACTAAGTGTAATGACCTGAATGCCCCTCTATGTAACATCCATAATCGAGTTAGGTTATCATATGTACTATCAACCTTCCCGATTACATCTAAACCTTAGAACTTCATATCCTTAAACATAATCATCATTCGAATATCATTCTCTTGATCCAAGGAGCGACCCACAAGTTCAATATCCATATGGAACATCCATATACTAAGATCTTAGATTTTGATGATTAATCGGATAATTCTAAGGGGACGATTATTCCATCATCAGATGGCATAGATTCTATATTGCATTTGCACGTCCCAACTGATCAAGTCCGAGTACCCAAAACACAGAGCTGTTGACCCATGAAAAGAATCTCACCCATAGTGAATCAAAGCACAAGAACTTGACTTCGTCAGTTCATCCACAAATGCTCAAGATTAAGAGCACCGGTTACTCAGTGGCATGAGGTGACTTCATCTCTTTTCTGTGATAGTACTATTTTAGAGATCACACCTACAATGGCCCTGTTCAATGCATGACACATGCACTAATGAGATAGATCCGGGAAAGCCCTCCCGTGACTTAGGTATGTCACCCTATATAGGAGAGTATCTAATTATAACTTCTACCAAGATGAAGTGCCCAGCTCCATCTTTCAGTTATGAACAAATATGATGTTTCCAGTTGTCCATGAATTAGACCTATCTGTGTGTAGACACTACACACCTAATTCATTTACTAGAAACAATGGGCCTTACGCAACCATACATATATACATGTTTAAGCATAAAAGAGTCTTTCCATTAAATAACCAGTAAATATCCAGTAACAAAAGATGAAAGTGCAGCTAGTGGGCTTTAGGGCATACACCAATCCCAACAGCTGGGTCAGCAGCATTTTCATGTACAGCCTCTTGGTCTTGTTCATCATCAGACCGGGATCCTTGTGCCTGTAAGGGGTTATACCAGATTACTGGCATAAGGTGGTTTCAGGAACCCATTCTTCATCAGAGAGGTATTCTCCTGTTTCAAGGGATTCCTCCCACTCATCGGTGTAGTTGGATTCGAATCCATCATCAGTGTCACTGGACTCGTATCCATCAATGGAAGATCCAACTACTGAATTGCAAGAGTATGATGCCCCCTGCATGGCTTCTTTGAATTGAGGTGGCATGAAATTACTGAGAGTGGATTTTCTTACCCCCTTTGAAGTCTCTAGAATGGACGTTTTTGTTGCCTCCAGCGAAGCGGTAGAGGAAGCCTCTGCCTTTTCTTGGACTTCTTGTTTTGGTTGGGTCTTCTCATGCCGTTTGAGCTTGAGGATATGTTTACTAGCCTGCCTTCGCTGTTGAGCTGTAGGCTTTGTTTTCACAACCTCCCAACTTTCATCTTCCAGGAGATCGGGATATACCCAAATGGGTTGTCCGTTTGGTGTCGCGTAAGGAACCAGTTCTTCGGACGCTTGGATTGTGTTTATCACCTTGAAGGAAGTAATGATCTTCTTTGGTGATTTCGGATGCTTGGATTATGTTTATCACCTAGAAGCTTTCTTTATGGTGGCTGAGGAGCTGACTTGGTTTGCACATTGAGGACCTTTTTTTTCTTTGGTTTTGAGGTTTCAATGGCGGTTGGCTCTTTTCTTGATGATTTCTGACTGTTGAGGTCTTTAATCACCATTTCAGCTTCCATGGAAGCTTCTAGGAGTTCTCCCAGGTTCTTTGATTTGTTGCCGACGATCATGGAGCGGATTCTAGCTCTCATGTTGTTTCGGTAGATGTCGACTAGCGACGCTTGTGGCAATACATCAGAGCATTTGTATGCCATTGCTTTCCACTTGTGAATGAAGTCATATGTTGACTCATTCTCCCCCTGCTACACAGCTGAGCCATAGTAGCAGGATGATCCTCACCTTTGAAGTGAGTTAGGAAGCGTGTCTCTAGCATGGCCCAATTTTGGATGGAGTCCTCCGGCAAAGTGGAGTACCAATCGAAGGCCGTAACTTTTAGGGTACTTGCAAAGAGGCGGATCTTGAGTGCATCTTGATCCTCGATAGCTACCGTCAAGATCTTGAAATGGATGACATGCTGTCTGGCTGGTCCTTTCCCCATATATGTTTGGAGAGTAGGATGCTTGAATTTTGTGGGGAACAGGACCGAGTCCATCCATAAGGGGTATGGAGGCTTGATCACATGCTCCTTGAGTATATCCTCTTCTTTTGCTTTTGCGAGGATACTTTCTACATCCTTTTTGGTAAGGGCGTGTGACTCATTTTCCTCTCCATTTACCTCATCATCTTGATGATTCGGAGGAGGTTCATTGTTCGCCTGATTTTGGAAGGCGAGGAGAAGGTTTTCCATCAGAGTTTCAATCCTCTGTTGGCCTTGTTCCGACTGCTGGATGCATGTGAGCGCATCATCTTGAGGTGGATTGTGAGGTGGTGGCTCAGAATTTGTAACCGGGACGTTCATCCCTTGGGATTCGAACGAAAAAACTGTCCTAGTGACTGAGCTGGGGCTCATTCTTTTTGATGAAGAGATTGAGGAAGGATCACTCTGCCGTCCTTTCCTTGAAGGAGCAGGGGATTCTTCTGAATGTCTTCTTGTCCTGGACACGCTGCAGGTCACCGGACGTTGGACATGGATTTTTGTTGCTGACTTTTGGTATGTTCTGGGTTTTCCAACCATATGGACAGCAGCAACTTGGTCGGGTCTTTCTTTTTCGACCCATTTGGGAGAGACTTGAAGTGTAGGAGGCTAGGTCCTTTGCTTCTCTAGTCTCTTTTGTCGATACGACATGCTGCGACGTATACGACGATCAATTTGAGCTTTGGTCAGCTTGGCTTGGCTTTGACAATAAAGGATGTGCTCCCTCGGGCGCAACAGCCAAGCCTGTCTTCTTTGTAGCTGGGCAAGGACAAGATGCGAACCTGGTCCTTCGCCTGTTGCAGCGAAGCTTTAAATTTTTTGAGTTCGGCCCCTATAGATATGAAGGGTCGAACCGAAGGATTATAGGCCTTGGCAGGTGCTCACGGAGGCCTTGTGATGCATGACTTGATTTTGGGCTTTTAAGAACAAGCCGGCTCATGCTGGGTTGACTTAGGAGTCAGGTTGGAGATGGGTCTCTCCTCTTTCATGTAAGCAAGAGGGTAGAACTGGTTCTCCTTGAGTGGGGCTAGGTATGCTGGCTTGGTGGATGTTTGGGACCTTCTTTGTTTTGGTGAAGGTCTTGGGGACCAAGTCTTGGGATAGACCTGGTCGTTTATGGGTCGAGGCTTCGTGGGGGTGCCACGGGCTTCGGGCCTTTTGGTGCTCGCATTTGGTGTCACGGTAGTGACACGTTGAGAGGCGAGCTTCTGCTTCTTCGAAGGAGCAGTTTGTTCTTCATGAAATGAGAATGGTCCCAGCGTCCCAAAGATGATACTTCGGGGAGTCGAGGTCGACTCAGAGTTCAGAGAGTTACCGATGGAGTTGATGCTTCGGCAGCTGATTGGGCACTTGTAGGTGCGCGTGTTTTACTTCTGTTGAAGCATGAGTTAGTCACTCGAGGGATATGACTCAAGCAATATGAAGAAGGCAAAAGGCCATAGAGGGTATAATTGTTCTGATCGCATGTATGGTGAGCCCAGAATGAGCATCCTAGTGACTGCTAGAAGCAATTGTGAACCTAAATTTGACTTATCGAGAAGCAGAGCTTGCTCGAGGTAAGAAGAATATAAGGTTGGAGTTACAAATGTGCCGGTTGCGAATACAGTAGACCCTGAAAGGGCGTACTAGTACCGCTAGACACAAATGTTTAGAGACCGCATCCATGAGATGAGATTCTCTATTTTGAAAGGTCAAGATTGGATTCATCAAAGAGATCAGATGGTATTCCGATCTAAATACGGGCTCAATGATTTCCGCGAGTGCCAGTACCCAAAAGAGAATGAACCATAATTTCTCGGGCCTGAATCCAAAAATGACGAGTTCTTTTTTTTTTTTTAAAGGTCAAGATCGGGTTCATCAAAGAGAACAAAAGGCATTCCAATCTAAACACGGGCTCAATGATTTCCGCGAGCGCTAGTGCTCAGAAGGGAGGAGACCAAAACTTCTCCGATCTGAACCCAAAAATGACAGAAGTTTTTTTTTTTTTTTGAAGATTTTTTTAAAATTTTTTTTATTTTTTTAATTAATTAATTTATTTTAAAAAAATTCTTTTTTATTTATTATTTTAAATTTTATTTTATTTAAAAGACGATAGAGTACACATAGGCCTCCTAACCCGGTCTTATGAAATCTTGATTGGTAGAATTGCCCCCAGGTAAGGATAGGATTACTTAATGAACCCGTTTGGAGGACCCTTGCCTAGAACAGTCAAGCTGTCTCCACACTCTGGACAAGGCTTTTCTTGAGTCAACCGTGATAAAAAAACGCAGTTGGTTTAACCTTAGTGGTCTATGTCTTTTTTTTTAGATCCCCAATAAACTCATCGAAGAGAAACAATGGCCCAATCTCCGATCCGAACACGGTCTCAGCGATTTCCACGAGCGCCAGTGCCCAGAAGGGAGAGGATCAAAGGTTCTCAATTTTGAATCTAAAATGAGAAATCTGATTTATTTTATTTTATTTTATTTATTTATTTTTTTATTTTTGAAATCTCGAATAGACTCATCGAAGAGAAACGATGGCCCAATCCCCGATTCGTCACATGCTCAACATTTCCGCAAGCACCGATGCCCGAAAAGGAAAGGATCAAAGTTTCTCAATTTTGAATCTAAAATGAGAAATCTAATTTTTTTGATTTTTTTTTTGAAATCCCGAACAGACTCATTGAAGAGAAACGATGGCCCAATCCCCGATTCGTCACAGGCTCAACATTTCTGCAAGCACCGGTGCCCGAAAAGGAAAGGATCAAAGTTTCTCAATTTTGAATCTAAAATGAGAAATCTGATTTTTTTATTTTTATTTTTTTTTGAAATCCCGAACAGACTCATCGAAGAGAAACGATGGCCCAATCCCCGATTCGTCATAGGCTCAACATTTCTACAAGCACCGGTGCCCGAAAAGGAAAGGATCAATGTTTCTCAATTTTGAATCTAAAATGAGAAATTTGATTTTTTGATTTTTTTTTGAAATCCCGAACAGACTCATCGAAGAGAAACGATGGCCCAATCCCTGATTCGTCACAGGCTCAACATTTTTGCAAGCACCGGTGCCTGAAAAGGAAAGGATCAAAGTTTCTTAATTTTGAATCTAAAATGAGAAATCTGATTTTCTTTAAAAGAGAAAGAGTGGAAATAAACTCAAAGAATTAGAAATTTTCAAAAAATCTCATCTCATTTTTTTAGATGCGGAATCCAACATAGGCCACCAATTAGAAAGTAGCCAAGGAATCCAGAAAAGAAGTATAAGCATAGAGCAATAGATATGATATGCAAATATTTCATTTCTTGCATCGTGTTTTCAAATGAACGAATCCCACCGGGTGGAGCCAGCTTGATGGACCGCACATTCATGCTCGGTGTTACCAAGGTCGACGAACGTGGGAGTCCGTGGGTACTACCCTTTTGCACCCGGAGGGCAGAAGTGGGTATCAACATTTTTTGTAAATTTTACTTGGAATTGCAAGTGGTGATCCGGAGATCGACCTTCGCAAGTAAAAAGGAAATCAACTTCTTTCAATTTTCCATTGCACATATTTTTAAGAAAAGAGACATTTTCTTGATTTGCCGTGAAAGGCAATTTTTTGGCATTTATAGCCGATTTTTGTCGTTTATAGCCGATTTTAACATTTATAGCTGATTTTTGGCATTTATAGCCGATTTTGGCATTTATTGCCGATTTACAATTCTTATCAATAATGAAAGACAAGAGTTGTGATTTTTGTCTATTTTAGAAAAATACAAACTACAATGAAAAGCAAGAAAATGAGGATCTAACTTCTCAGGAGATTGTGGGGGACTCGTTCAGAATGACGGTCGCAAGCCATATGTGGACTTCGCCATATCCATGCAGATGAGAACAGAGGATGCTCTTGATTCGCTTGGCTTGGCTATAACCTCGGGTTTTTAGAGGACAAAGACCAAAAGGAGGTCCTATATCCAATAAAAAGCTAAGTAGACGGGCTGAAAAGCCACGTCTGAGCCATTGGAGGCAGAAGGAAAAGGCAAGGACCTTGGGGCGGGGGGGTACCCCCAAGGGACTTTTGTCACCTTGTAGTGGTGGCCGGTGCAGAACTTTAGCAGAGTTTTCTTTCTTCTTTATCTCGGATTTTCTGTATTTTTTTCTAATCTGTGATATGTGGAAATGTTTTTCGATTTGGAATTCTTTCAAATGTTGTCCTATTGATAGGTACTTGGTAGCTATTTAGGAGGGTTTATGGGCTTTTATTGTCATTAAGGCGCATAATAGGAGGAGTTACAGGGTTTAATTCCTTTATTTTTTAACTCCTTTTTCTTGGCTTCTGATTGGCCGGTGGAGATTGAGGGCATTTAATCGCCTTTAATCGCCATGATGGGAGGAGTTTCATGGGTTAAATGCCATTAATCAATTAACTTGTAACTCCCATTTGCTTTCTTCTGATTGGGCCGTCCAAAGAAATGAATTAATGACTGCAATAAAGCTAGTCAATTAATCGCATTAAGTGGTCGCCAAGCAGTTGAAGAGTCGCGGGCCGTGCCGCGTCTTTTGGGATTCTTCTGGCGATGATCATCGATGGATCTTCATGTAGATCGACATCGGATGACCATGTAACTTCAGGTATTGGTTGCCAACAGCGGGTTGGTGCCATCTGTTCTGTCGATTTCTCGATCGGTCGGGTAGAAAGCACACTTTTTTAGTTGACTGGTTGGCGATCAATGTTAGTTTTGATACTCTTGACAATTGACCCGTGATTTTGACGGATGTCAAAGGATTTGGTACCTCAAAAGTATGAATTTTGAAAAATCCCAGGAGTTGGAAGCTTCGAATTGTGAAAAAACGATGAAAAACGGGCTTTTCGGGGCAAACCCGGCGATTCCGGGGTCCATGGTCGCAGGTGACCATGGGCCAGGGTCGCAGGGGCTGGCGACCCTGGGGGGATTTCCCCCTTTGGTCCCCCTTTTGTTGTCGTTTTTGATGTTTTTCGATTCCCTTTTCTTCTGTATTTTTTCTTGACATTTTTATCATTTATTGGCTTGATTTTCCTGTAGAAAACTTGACGAGAATCCTTGCATTTTGGAGTGCAAAGTTTCTAATTTTCCCGGAAAGCGAAAGACTTTATCGTGTAGAGCTGCCGATTTTCCGTCAGAAGCTGAAACTGGGTCAAACAATGTCGGAATGACCTGAAATTTGGGGTGAAGCCACTTGAGCAATAAATAAGACCAACTGCCTTTTTTTTTAGTTTTAAAGCCGTTTGTGGTCCTATCGCCAGTAGACTTATTTTTGTCGCGAAGGGGATGTCGCGCTTTGATGTGCGGTCAACCGGTGTCCGATTGACTTGAAATTTGACAGGGAACCTATTGGAATCATTTTGAGATGGTCCATAGGCTCTGTCTTGGAAACCATGGTCCCGAGGAGCTTCGCCGCCGAAAGGCCTGATTTGGCTTCCGAGCGTCAAAGTCTGGTCAAATATTGTCGAAATGACCTGAAACTTGACGTGTAGCCATTTGTAATCATTTTGAAGCTGTCCATGTGCTCTGTCTGATGAGTGATGGCCTCGGTGGTTCTAGCTGCCGAGAGGCTTGATTTAGCTGTTCAAGGGTTGATGTAGGGTCAAACGTTGTCGGTTTGACTTGGAGCTTGACGTGAAGCCTTTTGGATGTATTTTGAGACCATCCACAGGCTCTGATCGAAGATTTGGTGTCTCCGATGCTTTCGCCGCTGGGAGCTCCTTTTCAGTTGCCGGAGAAGCGAAGTTAGGCCAAATGATTTTGAAATGGCCCGAAACTTCTTGTGTACTCCTCTTTTGATTGGCTTGAAGGATCTTGCAATTTTTGTTTGATTTTGACAAGATTTGATTTTTTGGAAGTAGCATTGCTTATTTATGGCAGGCTGCGACTTCATGTAGCTTTTTGGATCTTGAAGAGGCAAAGTGACATTTCTGGTGTCAACAGTGTTGGGCAAGGAACCAGCTCTTGAGATGCTTGAATTCTTTTTATCACCTTGAAGAAAGTAGTGATCTTCTTCTTTGGTGATTTTAGTGTTTTTCCACATGACACCATGTTGACGGAGGCTGACCCATAGTTTTTGTCAATGGTGATGACTCCGTTTTTCCACATCTCATTTATCTTCTCTCTCACAACGAAGCATTGATTGAGAGGATGTGAGATCATCTGGTGGTATGGACAGTACCGAGGATCATTGGTTTTGCCAACATCTCCTGTCTTTTGGGATCAGGCAAGGTGAGCTTGCCATTTGCCACGAGTGCCCCGAAGATTTCATCAACATCTTCATCGAATGGGTATTTCTTTTCTACTCGCTCTCTGAAGGCATCAGAGAGTTCGGGTCTCTTACCTGCAACTTTGTTTTCAGCTGTCTTTGGTGGCTGAGGAGTTGACTTAGTTTGCACATTGAGGACCTCTTTTTTCTTTGGTTTTGAGGTTGTAATGGCAGTTGATTCCTTCCTTGATGATTTATGACTGTTGAGGTCCTTGATCACCGTTTCAGCCTCCATAGAAGCTTCTAGGAGTTCTCCAATGTCTTTTGATTTGTTGTCATGATCATGGAGCGGATTCTTGCTCTCATGTTGTTTCAGCAAATGCCGACCAGCGACGCTTGTGGCAGTACATCCGAGCATTTGTACGCCATTGCTTTCCACCTGTGAATGAAGTCGTATGTCGACTCATTCTCCCCCTGTTTTAGGCTGTAGAGCTGAGCCATAGTAACGGGATGGTCCTCACCTTTGAAGTGAGTCAGGAAGCGTGTCTCAGCATGGCCCAATTTTGGATGGAGTCCCTTGGCAGAGTGGAGCTCCAGTCAAAGGCCGTACCTTTTAGGGTACTTGCAAAGAGGTGGATCTTAAAGGCATCTTGATCCGCGGTAGCTCCCGTCAGGATTTTAAAGTGGATGCTGCTGTCTGGCTGATCTTTTCCCTATATATGTTTGGAGAGTATGATGCCTGAATTTTGTGGGAAACGGGACCAAGTCCATCCATAAGGGATATGGTGGCTTGATCCCATGTTCCTTGAGTCTATCCTTTTCTTTTGCTTTGGCGAGGATGTCATCTACATCCTTTTTGGTAAGGGCGCGTGACTCATTTTCTTATGCATTTACCTTATCATCTTGAAAATTTAGAGGAGGTTCATTATTCACCTGATTTTGAAATGCAAGGAGAAGGTTTTCCATCAGAGTCTCAATCCTCTGCTAGCCTTGTTCCAACTGCTGGATGCGTGCGATTGCATCATCTTGAGGTGGATTGCGAGGTGGATCAGAGTTTGTAGCCAGGACGTTCATCCCTCGGGATTTGAACGAAGAAATTGTCCTCGTGACTAAGCTAGGGCTCATTCTTTTTTATGAAGAGCTTAAGTAAGGATCATTCTACTGTCCTTGGCTTGAAGGAGCAGGGGATTCTTCTGGATGTCTTCGTGTCCTGGAGACGTTGCGAGTCACTGGATGTCGGATATGGATTTTGGTTGCTGACTTTTGGCATCTTCTGATTTTCCAACCATATGGACAGCAGCAACTTGGTTGGGTCTTTCTTTTTCGACCCATTTATGAGAGACTTGACGTGTAGGATGCTGAGACCTCAGCTTTTCTAGTCTCTTTTGTCTATACGACGAGCAATTTGAGCTTCGGTCAGCTCTGACTGGGCTTTGGCAATGAAGGATGTGCTCCCTCGGGTGCAACAGCCGAGCCTGTCTTCTTTGAACCTAGTCATGGACAGGATCCGGACTCGATCCTTTGCCTGTTGCTGTGAAGCTTTGAACTTTTCGAGTTCGGCCCCTCTAGAGATGAAGGGTCGAACCGAAGAAGTGTAGGCCTCGGTAGATTTTTGCAGAGGCCTTGTGATGCATGATTTGATTCTGGGCTTGTAAGAACAAGTCGGCTCATGCTGGGTTGACTTGGTTGTAAAGTGGGAGACGGGTCTCTCCTCTTTCATGTAGGCAAGAGGGTAGAACTGATTCTCCTTCAGTGGGGCCAGGTATGCTGGCTTTGTGGATGTTTGAGACCTTCTTTGTTTTGGTGAAGGTTTTGGGGACCAAGTCTTGGGATAGACCTGGTTGTTTGTAGGTTGAGGTTCGCGGGGATGCTGCGGGCTTCGGGCTTCTTGGCGCTCGGCTTTGGAGTCACGGTAGTGAAACGTTGAGAAGCGATTTTATGCTTTTTGGAAGGTGCAGTTTCTTCTTCGAGAAGTGGGAATGGTCCCAGCTTCCCAAAGATGATAGTTCAGGGAGTCGAGGTCGACCCGATGTTTAGAGAGTTGCCGAGAGAGATGACGCTTCGACAGCTGACAGATCGCTTATGAGTGAGCGTGTTTTGCTTCTGTTGGAGCATGTGTTGGTGCTTGTTCTCATCGAAAAGAATGGTTAAAGAAGCTGCCATTGTTAGTTTTGAAAAAAATTTGAAACAAGACCACATCCATTAGTAATCACAAGAATATAATGATCATAAATGGGAAAACTATGGTTTTTTTCTTTTCAAATCGCTTGAGGGACATGGTTTGGCCCAAGCGACATGAAGAAGGCAAAATCCCAAAGAAGGTGCAATTGTTCAAATCACAAGTATGGTGGGCTCAGAATGAGCATTCCAGTGACTGCTAGAAGCAATTGTAAATCTGAATTTGACTTATCAAGAAGCAAGGCTTGCTCGAGGTAAGACGAATATAAGGTCGGAGTTACAAATGTGTCGGTAGCGAATACAGTAGACCCAAAAAGGGTGTACTAGTACCGCTAGGCACAAATGTTGGAAATCGTATGCATGAGATGATATTCTTTTTTTGAAAGGCCAAGATTGGATTCGTCAAAGAGAACAAATGGTATTCCAATCTGAATACAGACTCAATATTTCTGCGAGCACCGGTACCCAGAAGGGAAGGAACCACAATTTCTTGAATATGGATCCAAAAGTAACGAGAGTTTTTTTTTTTTTTTTTTTTTGAAAGGTCAAGATCGGATTCGTCAAAGAGAGCAAATGGTATTCCAATCTGAATACAGGCTCAACATTTCTGCGAGCACCGGTACCCAGAAGCAAAGGAACCACAATTTCTTGAATTTGAATCCAAACGTGACGGGTTTTTTATTTTTTATTTTTTTTAAGAAGAACTAAAGACGGAAGAGTACACATAGGGGTCCTAATCTGGTCTAACGAGACCTCAATTGATAGATTCGCCCCCATGTAAGGGTAGGATTATTTAATGAACCCGTTTGGAAGGCCCCAGCCTAGAACAGTCAAGTTGTCTCCACACTCTGGATAAGGCTTTTTTTTAATCAATCGTGATTAAAGAACGCAATTGGAGTAACCTTAGTGTCCTCCACCTTTTTTTCTGGAAATCCTAATGAACTCATCGAAGAGAAACGATGGCCCATTCCACAATCCGAACCCGCCCAACATTTCTGCAAGTGCATGGACGAAATGGAAAGGATCAAAGTTTCTCAAATTTGAATCCAAACTGAGAAATCTGATTTTTTTTTTAAGATCCCGTGTGAACTCATCGAAGAGAAACGATGGACCATTCCACAATCCGAACCGGCTCAACATTTCTGCAAGCACGAGTACGAAATGGAAAGGATCAAATTTTCTCAAGTTTGAATCCAAACTAACAAATCTATTTTTTTATAAGATCGCTAATGAACATATCGAACAGAAACGATGGCCCATTCCACAATCCAAACCGGCTCAACATTTCTGCAAGCACATGGATGAAATGGAAATGATCAAAGTTTCTCAAGTTTGAATCCAAATTGAGAAATCTGATTTTTTATTTAAGATCCCTAATGAACTCATCGAAGAGAAACAATGGCCCATTCCACAATCCGAACCGACTCAACATTTCTAAAAGCACATGGACGAAATGGAAATGATCAAAGTTTCTCAAGTTTGAATCCAAACTGAGAAATATGATTTTTCTTTAAGATCTCTAATGAACTCATCGAAGAGAAACGATGTCCCATTTCACAATCCGAACTGGCTCAACATTTCTGCAAGCACATGGACGAAATGGAAAGGATCAAAGTTTCTCAAGTTTGAATCCAAACTGAGAAATCTGATTTTTTTTGCAAGATCTCTAATGAACTTATCAAAGAGAAAGAGTGGCCCAATTCCCTATTCGGACCGGCTTAACATTTCTGCAAGCACATGGACGAAAGGAGAGAATCAAAGTTTCTCAAGTTTATATCCAAAATGAGAAATCTGATTTTTTTTTTGTGAAGAGAGAAAGAGTGGAAATAAACTCAAAGATAGAATTGGAAATTTCCAAAAAAATCCCTTCTCATTTTTTTTAGATGCGAAATCCAACATAGGTCACCAACTAGAAAGGAGCCAATGAATCTAGAATGGAAAGTATAAGCGAAGAACAGAAGATATGATATGCAAGTATTCTATTTCTATGCATCATGTTCTCAAATGAACGAGTCCCACTGGGTGGAGCAAGCTCGATGGACCGTGCTTCTGCTGCTCGGCGCTTACCGAGGTCGGCGGACGTGAGAGTTCGTGGGGTACGACCCTTTCGCGCCCGAAGGGTGAAGCGAGTATCAACATTTTTTTTTGTTGTATGGGTGTGCCAGATTGCAAGTGATGGTCCGGAGATTCATCTTCACAAGTAGAAAAGGAAATCAACTTCTTTCAAGTTTTCATTGCACATATAAAGAAAAGTGACATGTTTTTGAAATGCCGTAAAAGACGATTTCATTTGTTTTGCCATGAAAGGCGATGTTTGCCGTAAAAGGCGATGTTTCGCATTTACAGCCGATTTACAATTCTTATCAATAGCGAAAGACAAGAGTTGTGATTTTTTCGTCTTTTTAAACAATAAAACATATAAAGAAAAGCAAGAAAAGGAGGATCTAACTTCTCAGGAGATTGTGAGGGACTTGTTCAGACTGACAGTTGCAAGCCATGTGTGGACTTCACCATCATCCATGCAGATGAGAATAGAGGATGCTCTTGCTTCGCTTGGCTCGACTTAAGCTCAGATTTTTAGGTAGCGTTTGGTTCGCTGGAATGGTTATAGGCGGGAATGGAATGGAGACTGGAATGAGTCTGGAATGGAATGGGGCAGGAATAGGCATTTCCATTCCATCGTTTGGTACGCTGAGGAATCAACCCAGTTGATTCTTGTTCCTGCGTTTGGTACGCTGGAATAAGTCCTGGAATGGAATAAAATTTACATAAGACTGACCAAAATACCCTTATTAGATTTTTATTTTTGGCTCAGTCAATGTATAGATTATATTATTATTAAATAGGT
Source organism: Litsea cubeba (assembly GCA_012931725.1). Lineage (NCBI taxonomy): Eukaryota > Viridiplantae > Streptophyta > Magnoliopsida > Laurales > Lauraceae > Litsea > Litsea cubeba. The sequence goes on from CM022944.1 coordinate 56,605,956, forward strand.
GGGGCCCACACAAACTCCTATATTTTATAGTCTTATAATAATAATTATAATATAGATTATATTATTATTATATAGGTGGGGCCCACACAAGCTCTTCTATTTTATAATCTTATAATAATAATAATAATAATAATATAAATTATATTATTATTATCTAGGTGGGACCCACACAAGCTCTTTTATTTTATAATCTTATAATAATAATAATATATAAATTATATTATTACATAGGTGGGGCCCACACAAGTTCTTCTATTTTATATAATAATAATAATATATTATATTATTATTATATAGGTAGGGCCCACACAAGTTCTTCTATTTTATAATCTTATAACAATAATGTAATATATATACTATATTATTATTATATAAGTGGGGCCCACACAAGTTCTTCTATTTTATAATTTTATAATAATAATAATATATATATATTATAGTATTATTATATAGGTGGGGCCACACATGTTATTCTCTTTTATAATCTTATTATTATTATAATAATAACGTATATACTATATTATTATATAGGTGGGGCCCACACAAGTTCTTCTCTTTTATAATCTTATTATTATAATAATAATGTATAGATGTGAAAAATGGCATTTTGGTCTAAAAAAAAAGTAGAAAGGAATGGAATGGTCATTCCTTCCAATCCAGGATGGAATGGCCATTCCTCTACATAAGAGAATGAGTTTCGGAGGTAATGGTCATTACACCACTTTTTTGCGAATCAAACGCTGTAATGACCATTCTGTTGGAATGAACATTGCATTCTGACCTTCATTACAGCAAACCAAATGCTATCTTAAAGGACGAAGACCAAGAGGAGGTCATATATCCAATAAAAAGCCACGACTAAGCCATGTAGACAGAAGGAGAAGGCAAAGGACTTTGGGGGGTGCCCCCAAAGGACTTTTGTCACCTTGTAGCAGAGGTCGATGCAGAACTTTAGCAGAGTTTTCTATTTTTTTCTAGATGACTGATGGAATTTTCTAGACCCTTTTCCGTCCTTGGATTTCTAGATTTCTGGATTTATGGATTTATGGATCTGTGCTTCTTGGAATGCTCTCCTATTTATAGGCCTTTGGTAGCCATTTAGGAGAGTTTATGGGCTTTTAATGAATTAAAGCCATATAATGGGAGGAATTACAAGTTTTAATTCATTTATTTTGTAACTCCTTTTCCTTGGCTTCTGATTCGCCGGTGGATAATTAAGAGCATTTAATCGCCTTTAATCTCCATGATGGGAGGAGTTACATGGGTTAAATGCCATAAAACCTTTGACTTGTAACTCCCGTTTGCTTGCTTTTGATTGGGCCGTCCGAAATACGGAGTTAATGACCGCATTAAGTTGCCATAAACGGGTCAATTAACAGCATTAAGTGGTTGCCTGGGTAGTTGAAGAATCGCGGGCCGTGCCACGTCTTTTGGAATTCTTCTTGCAATGATCATCAATGGATCTTCATGCTGATCGACATTGGATGACCATGCAACTTCAGACATTGATTGCTAACAGCGGGCTGGTGCCATCTGTCATGTCGATTTCTCGATCGATTGGACAAAAAGTGCACTTTCTTGGTTTACCAGTTGGCAATCAATGATGATTTGATACTCTCGAAGATGGACTCGTGATGTTGATGAAGATCGACAGATTTGGTGTCTCGAAAGTAAGAATTTTGGAAAACCACAGAGGTTGGAAGTCTCAAAACGTGAAAAGGAACCGAAAAACGCCCTTTCGCCAGAAATCCAGCGACCCGGTTTTCCAGGGTCACCGGCGACTATGCATCCAGGGTCGCCGGCGACCATGGGGACTTTGGTCCCTTTTGGTCGCCGTTTTTCGGCCTTTCTTTCGTCATTTTTGTTTTTTTCTTCTTTGGTATTTTTTGCTGACAATTTTGTACATTTATTGGCTTGATTTTCCTGTAGAAAACTTGATGAGAATCCTTGCATATTGTAGTGAAAAGTTTTCTATTTTTCGGGAAAGCCGAAGACTTTGTCGCGCAAAGCTGACAATTTGTCGTCAGAAGCCAAAACTGGGTCAAACGTTGTCAGAATGACCTGAAGTTTGAGGTGAAGCCTCCTGATAAATAAATAAGAACAACCATAGGGTTCTATTTGAGTTTTGAAGCTGTGTTGGGTCCTGTCGCCAGTAGACTTGATTTTGTCGCGAGGAAGATGTCGTGCTTTGATGTGCGGTCAACCGATGTCCGATTGACCTGAATTTTGATAGGGAGCCTATTGTAGTCATTTTGAGATGATCCATTAGCTCTGATTTGGAAACCATGGTCCCGGGGAGCTTCGCCATCGGGAGGCATGATTTGGCTTTCGAGAGTGAAAGTCTGGTCAAATGTTGTCGAAATGACCTGAAACTTGACATGTAACCGTTTGTAAGCATTTTGAAGCCGCCCATGTGCTCTATTTGATGATGATGGCCTCGGTGGTTCTCGTCGCCGAAAAGCTTGATTCTACTGTTTGAGGGTTGATGTAGGGTCAAACGTTGTCGGTTTGACTTGGAACTTGACGTGGAGCCTTTTGGAGGAGGTATTTTGAGACCATCCACAGGCTTTGATTGAAGATTTGCTATCTTCGACGCTGTTGACGCCGGGAGCTCCTGTTCAGTTGCTGGAGGAGCGAAGTTAGGCCAAACAATATTAAATTGGCCCGAAACTTCATGTGTACTCCTCTCTTGGCTGTCTTGAAGGATCTTTAACTTTTTGTTTGATTCTGATAAGATTTGATTTTTTAGAAGTAGCATTGCCTATTGTGGTAGGCTGCGGCTTCATGTAGCTTTCTTGAGGTTGAAGAGGCAAAGTGACATTTTTTGGTGTCAACAAAGATCATGCCAGGGAAATGGTACAGATGCAAAGACAGTTGTTGGAAGTATTAGAAAGAAGTCCGAACCGGTTCCAACTCAACCACCAGGTACTAAGATTCTCATCAACAATAGGGAAAATGACCCCAATGCCTTGTTTGAGTGTTTCCTGAAGAGAGGTCCAAAAGAGTTCATGGGACAAGAGGACCCATTAGTTACAGATGATTAGCTAAAGTACACGAAGAATATTTATGAAGTCTTCAGATGCATGGGAAGACAACAGGTGCCACTTACAGCATCAATGTTCACAGGCTTAGTGGATATTTGGTGGAAGATAGTCAAGGCAGACTATAGGACAATGGCAGATGCAGTGGCATGGGGAAACTTCAAGAAATAGTTTGGGGACAAGTATGTGCCTGCACATATCAAGAGGAAGAAGGCAATTGAGTTCCAACAGCTCGTGCAAGGAAATATGACTGTTCTTGAGTACCTCACGAAGTTTGAGAGGTTATCCATATACGCTCTGGAGTTGGTAGACATCGTTGAGAAGAAGATAGCTAAGTTCCTTGAGGGACTTAATCCAATCATAGAGAGATGCTACTGGGGTTATGCCACCCGTAACCTTTGAAGAGGCTGTCAAGAGAGCATACAAATTTGAGAGTTTCAATACTAAGATCCTCAGGATTCAGGGAAAGAATCAAGCTCACCAGTAGAACCACCAGCAAAGAACCTAACAAAATAAGAGATTGAGGCAAGAGAAGACTGCTCAGAATCCCGTGGTTTGCATCCACTGTGGTAAGAATCATGTGAGTGCTAAATGTCGTACCCTAACTGGGGCATGTTTCAGATGTGGTGCCATGAACCACCAGCTCAAGGACTGCCCAAGGCTCAAGTAAAATTAGTAGCAACAAGGAGCATAGCGTCCAGCACCACCTCAAAATGCACCTGTTGTTCAGAATCAAGCAAGACCACCTGTCACACCCCGAAACCGGGCCCTACAGTGATCCGACCTCGAGATGCGAAATTTTGGAATTAATTAAAACTTTTGCTTTTCCCAAGATCCGTGTGAATGAGGATAATAAAATTCCATCATGTCCTGAGTATTTTGTAGAAGCTAATCATGGCATTGCGACCTGGAGCCCGTGGCCATCGAATTCTGTGTCGCACTCAACCAATATCATAAAGCCATCAAATGAGCAGACTGGTACAAATCATAAATCATAAAATACTGAGCTGGTAGTAACAAGACTATTTATTTCCCACATATTCAAATTGCAATTAACAAGTGTCTTAATTACAGCCCAGTGAAAAAGGCTAACAAAGCCATACAAAAATATCCAACTAAATAGAAATACTACCCCCCCAAATTTAGATATGAACTCCGATGCCAAACTTGACATCTAGATGATATCAATGGGCAGCCTCTCGCGTCAGACCGGCGGCTCAACCACCTCCTTCGATCAAACACCTAAAAAAGGGAAGAGAAAGAGTCCTGGCACCAAACAAAGGGGGTCAGACACGACGGTCTGGTAAGCAAAATTCAGATAATATGGTAATGGGCATTTGTAAAATATTATGAAATGATTGTAAATCCATTTAAAGAGTCTAAACAATAATAGTAATAAATTATGATAAAATGATTGAAAGACTGAACATAAATATCAAAGCAAATAAATAAACAGTATCTGAAACATAAATATCTTAAAAAGTTAACAGTCTACGTAAACGTTTAATAATTGGAAATACATTTAAAATCCTCGATAATAGAGACAATAAGATAAAAGATCGATTTCTTGAACATAAACAAATCCAAAGACTATAATAAGCTGAAACAAACAAGGATCATAAAACAAAATACCAAACGGATAAAACATTGGAAAACCACATATAGCTATATTCTCCTATTACCGAAGTAACAAGAGCAGACAGAACCGTAGCCACTACTCATGGGACCGGAACGAACAAAGTTGTTATAAAAAAGAACCGTAGCCACTACACGTGGAACCAGAACAAACAGAATCAGAACTGTAGCCACATACAAGTGGGACCGGCAGATCAAAACCGTTGCCATGGTCGGTACAGACAGAATCCAAGCTGCAGCTGGCAGACAAATTAAAGATCCCAAGACGGGTGATCAGACCGACAAGGTGACCTAAGCTTAGTGGTGCCTTTAATTTTCAAAACCTGAACCGATACAAATCAAATCATAAAAGTGATTCATTTCTGAAACCGATAAAAGGACTACTCCTGAACAAATACATACTGAAAATACTGAAAAATCCAACAAATCTGATGAGTAGCCTTATCGATGTATTTCCGAATGTGGAGAACCACTTAAATCCATTTGTCGAACCGATGCATTTTAAATCATCGCAATACATTACCAAAAATCGATAAAAGCAACTACTTGGACGATTTACAGACGAACAATATCAATTAATTCAAAACAAGTAGTTTTATCGATATTTCCAATCGTGGTAAACCACTTAATTCATTTCAAATCAATTTACAAAGAATACTTATACATTTTTCTAACTTGGAATGGAGTAGAACAGTGTATAATGAGTTAATGACTTACCAAGGGACTATCTCAGTACACACTCAACTTTTAAACATTGATTTATAAAAGAACATGTTTGATGGCAATGAAAATCCACAACATTTAAAATGATAAAGTGTGCATTGAGATTAAAAAGATTCCCAGGCAAATTCCACATTAAGTCTTTCTCTCATGTTCCCCATTCAATTCACAAATTTTCAAGTATCACAATTTATCCAAATCTTTCATGGGCTTTTAGGCATTAAAAGGAGATTAATGGGCTACAAAACAAGGAGGAGAAATGAGCTGAAATGGGCCTAAAACAGGCCTGAAAAAGAACCAGAAGACAGACCACAAAATAGCCCAGAAAATGGGCCCTGGACAGACCTGGGCTCGCTCGAGCGACCTAGGGTCCGCTGAGAGAAGCCCAGACATAACCTGGTCCGCTCGAGCGGCCCACTGGGTCGCTCGAGCGGACTGGGCTTTGTCCCAGTCCGGGTCGAGTGCAAAAATGCACTTCCTCATTCCTTTTTTTTTTCCTTTCCCTTCTTCCTTTCTCACATGATTTTACATATATTTGGGCTTCTCCTTGCCAAACTCAAATCCATTGTTGACACAAAAAAAAATGTCACTTTGCTTCTTCAAAATCCAGAAAGCTACATGAAGTCGTAGCCTGCCATAAATAGGCAATGCTACTTCCAAAAATCAAATCTTGTCAGAATCAAACAAAAACTGCAGAATCCTTCAAGACAGCCAAAAGAGGGGTACACAAGAAGTTTCGGGCCATTTCAAAATCATTTGGCCTAACTTCGCTTCTCCAGCAGCTGAAAAGGAGCTCCCGGCGGCGAAAGCATCGGAGACACCAAATCTTCGATCAAAGCCGATGGATGATCTCAAAATACATCTAAAAGGCTCCACGTTAAGTTCCGAGTCAAACCGACAATGTTTGACCCTACATCAATCCTCGAACAGCTAAATCAAGCCTCTCGGCGGCGAGAACCACTGAGTCCATCACTCATCAGATAGATCACATGGATGGCTTCAAAATGCTTACAAAGGGCTACACGTCAAATTTCAGGTCATTTCGACAACATTTGACCAGACTTTGACGCTCGGAAGCCAAATCAGGCCTCTCAGCGGCGAAACTCCCCGGGATCATGGTTTCTAAGACAGGGCCTATGGATCATCTTAAAATAACTCCAATAGGTTCCCTGTCAAATTTCAATTCAATCGGACATCGGTTGACCGCACATCAAGCCGCGACATCTTCATCGCGATAAAAACAAATCTACTAGTGATAAAACCCCAAACGGCTTCAAAAATCAAACAAAAGCCTATGGTTGGTCTTATTTATTGCTCAGGAGGCTTCACCCCAAATTTTAGGTCATGCCGACATCGTTTGACCTAGTTTCAGCTTCTAACGGAAAATCGGCAGCTTTGCGCGACAAAGTCTTCGGCTTTCTTGGAAAATTAGAAACTTTTCAAACCAAAATGCAAGGATTCTCATCAGGTTTTCTACAGGGAAATCAGGCCAATAAATGATAAAAAAATATCAAGAAAAATACAGAAGAAAAAAGAATAAAAAAACATAAAAAACGGACACAAAATGGGACAAAAGGGGGGAAAAACCCCCCAGGGTCGCCGGCGACCATGGAGCCCGGGATCGCCGGGAGGGCCCCGGAAGCCCCGTTTTTCATCGTTTTTCGCGATTCGAAGCATTCGACCCCTGGGATTTTCCAAAATTCATACTTTTGAGACACCAAATCCTTTGACATCCGTCAAAATCATGGGTCAATCATCAAGAGTATCAAAATCAACATTGATCGCCAACCGGTCAACCAAAAAAGTGTGCTTTCTACCCGACCGATCGAGAAATCGACAGGACAGATGGCACCGACCCGCTGTTGGCAAGCAATACCTGAAGTTACATGGTCATCCGATGTCGATCTACATGAAGATCCATCGATACTCATCGCTAGAAGAATCCCAAAAGATGCGGCACGACCCGCGACTCTTCAACTGCTCGGCGACCACTTAATGCGATTAATTGACTAGCTTTATTACAGTCATTAATCCATTTCTTTGGATGGCCCAATCAGAAGCAAGCATCCGGGAGTTAAAAGTCAATTGATTCATGGCATTTAACCCATGAAACTCCTCCCATCATGGCAATTAAAGGCGATTAAATGCCTCAATCTCCTCCGGCCAATCAGAAGCCAAGAAAAAGGAGTTACAAAATAAAGGAATTAAATCCTGTAACTCCTCCCATTATGCGGCTTAATGACAATAAAAGCCCATAAACCCTCCTAAATGGCTACCAAAAAGCCTATAAATAGGAGAGCATTCCAAGAAGAAAGGACAACACGACAGACTGCAGAAAAATCTAGAAATTTAGACAGAAAAAGGCATCAGTAATCTAAGAGAAAGAAAGAGAGAAAACTCTGTGGAAGTTCTACACCGACCACAGCTACAAGGTGACAAAAGTCCCTTGGGGGGTACCCCCCCCCCCAAGGTCCTTGCCTTTTCTTTCTGCCTCCAATGGCTTAGACGTGACTTTTCAGCCCGTCTACTTAGTTTTTTATTGGACATAGGACTTCCTTTTGGTCTTTGTCCTCTAAAAACCTGAGGTTATAGCCAAGCCAAGCAAATCAAGAGCATCCTCTGTTCTCATCTGCATGGATGATGGCGAAGTCCACATATGGCTTGCGACAGTCAATTTGTACGAGTCCCCCACAATCTCCTGAGAAGTTAGATCCTCCCTTTCTTGCTTTTCATTGTAGTTTGTATTTTTCCAAAAGAGACAAAAATCACAACTCTTGTCTTTCATTATTGATAAGAATTGCAAATCGGCTATAAATGCCAAAATCAGCTATAAACGCCAAAAATCGGCTATAAATGCCAAAAATCGGCTATAAACGCCAAAATTGGCTATAAATGCCAAAAAAATCGCCTTTCACGACAAACCAAGACAAATGTCTCTTTTCTTAAATATATGTGCAATGGAAAACTTGAAAGAAGTTGATTTCCATTTTACTTGCGAAGGTCGATCTCCGGATCACCACTTGCAATCCCAAGTAAAATAGAAAATCTGGCACACCGACACAAAAAAAATGTTGATGCACGCCTCTGTCCCTCGGTTACGAAAGGGTCGGACCCAAACGGACTCCCACGTCCGCCGACCTCGGTAGAACTGAGCAAAAGCGCTGTCCATCAAGCTAGCTCCACCCGGTGGGACTTGTTCATTTGAGAACACGATGCTAAAAATGAAATATTTGCATATCATATCTTTTGCTCTATGCTTATACTTATTTTCTCGATTCCTTGGCTACTTTCTAATTGGTGGCCTATGTTGAATTCCGCATCTAAAAAAAATGAGATGAGATTTTTTTAGAAATTTCTAATTCTTTGAGTTTATTTCCACTCTTTCTCTTTTAAAAAAAAAACAAAAAATCAAAAAATCAGATTTCTTAGTTTGGATTCAAAATTGAGAAACTTTGATCCTTTTCGTTTCGTCTCTGTGCTCGTGGAAATCGTTGAACCGGTTCGAATTGTGGAAATGGCCATTGTTTTTCTTAGATGAGTTCATTAGAAATTAGAAAATTCTCATTTTGGATACAAAATTGAGAAACTTTGATCCTTTCCTTTCATTCGTGTGCTCGCAGAAATTGTTGAGCCTGTTCGAATTAGGATTTGGGCCATCGTTTCTCTTCGATGAGTTCATTAAAGATATTAAAAAAACAAAAAAAAATAAATAAAAAAGACATAGACCACTAAGGTTAAACCAACTGCGTTCTTTGATCACGGTTGATTCAAGAAAAGCCTTGTCTAGATAGTGGAGACAGCTTGACTGTTCTAGGCAAGGGTCCTCCAAACGGGTTCATTAAGTAATACTACCCTTACCTGGGGGCAATTCTATCAATCGAGATTTCATAAGACCGGGTTAGGAGGCCTATGTCTACTCTCTCGTCTTTTAAATAAAAGAAAATTTTCAAAATAAAAAATAAAAAAAATTTCAAAAAGAAAATCTTAAAAAAATAAAATAAATAAAATAAAAAAATTCAAAAAAATTCTTAAAAAAAAGATTTTTTCAAAAAAAAATCTTCTAAAAAAAACTTCCGTCATTTTGGGTTTAGATTGGAGAAATTTTGGTCTCATCCTTTCTGAGCACTGGCGCTCGCGGAAATCGCTGAGCCCGTGTTCAGATTGGAATGCCTTTTGCTCTCTTTGATGAATCCGATATTGGCCTTTAAAAAAAAAACTCGTCATTTTTGGATTCAGATCCGAGAAATTATGGTTCATTTCCTTCTGAATACTGGCGCTCGCGGAAATCGTTGAGACCGTATTTAGATCGGAATACCACTCTCTTTGATGAATCCAATCTTGACCTTTCAAAACAGAGAATCTCATCTCATGGATGCGGTCTCAAAACATTTGTGTCTAGCGGTACTAGTACGCCCTTTTAGGGTCTACTGTATTCGCGACCGGCACATTTGTAACTCCAAACTTATATTCTTCTTACATTGAGCAAGCTCTGCTTCTCGATAAGTCGAATTTAGGTTCACAATTGCTTCTAGCAGTCACTGGGACGCTCTGGGCTTACCATACCTGCGATCAGAACAATTGTACCCTCTATGGCGTTTTGCCTTCTTCATATTGCTTGGGTCATCTCCCTCGAGCAATTTGAAAAGACAAAACCATAGAACTTCCCATTTAGGATCATTATATTCTTGTGATTATAATGGATGTGGTCTTGTTTCAGAAATTTTTCAAAAAAAACTAACAATGGCAGCATCGCTTACCATTACTTTCGATGAGAGCAAGCACTAGCTCATGCTTCAACAGAAGGAAACTACGCGCACCTACAAGCACCCTGCCGAAGTGTCAACTCCCTCGGCAACTCTCTAAACTCTGGGTCGACCTCGACTCCCCGGACTATTGTCTTTGGGACACTGGGACTATTCCCACTTCTCGAAGAACAAACTGCTCCTTCCAAGAAGCAGAAGGTCGCCTCTCAACATGTCACTACCGTGACACCAAAGGCGAGCACCGGAAGGCCCGAAGCCCGTGGCACCCCCACGAAGCCTCCACCAGCAAACGACCAGGTCTATCCCAAGACTTGGTCCCTAAGACCTTCACCAAAACAAAGAAGGTCCCAAACATCCACCAAGCCAGCATTCCTGGCCCCACTCAAGGAGAACCAGTTCTACCCTCTTGCTTACATGAAAGAGGAGAGACCCACCTCCAACCTGACTCCCAAGTCAACCCAGCATGAGCCAGCTTGTTCTTACAAGCCCAAAATCAGATCATGCATCACAAGGCCTCTGCAGACACCTGCTAAGGCCTACAAACCTGCAGTTCGACCCTTCATCTCTACAGGGGCCGAACTCCAAGAATTCAAAGCTTTGCTGCAACAGCCGAAGGACAGGGTTCGCATCCTGTCCTTGCCCAGCTACAAAGAAGACAGGCTCGGCTGCTGCGCCCGAGGGAGCACATCCTTCATCGTCAAAGCCCAGCCATAGCTGACCGATGCTCAAATTGCTCGTCGTATACGCCGCCACGCGTCGTATCGACAAAAGAGACTAGAGAAGCAAAGGACCCAGCCTCCTACACTTCAAGTCTCTCACAAATGTGTCGAAAAAGAAAGACCCAACCAAGTTGCTGCTGTCCATATGGTTGGAAAAACCAGAAGACACCAAAAGTCAGCAACAAAAATTCATGTCCGACGTCCGATGACTCGCGGCGTCTCCAGGACAAGAAGACATTCAGAAGAATCCCCTGCTCCTTCAAGCAAAGGACGGCAGAGTGATCCTTCCTCAAGCTCTTCTTCAAAAAGAATGAGCCCCAGCTCAGTTACCAGGACAGTTTCTTCATTCGAATCACGAAGGATGAACGTCTTGGCTACAAATTCTGAGCCACCACCCCGCAATCCACCTCAAGATGATATGATCACATGCATCCAGCAGTTGGAACAAGGCCAACAGAGGATTGAAACTCTGATGGAAAACCTTCTCCTCGCCTTCCAAAATCAGGCGAACAATGAACCTCCTCCGAATCATCAAGACGATGAGGTAAATAGGGAAGAAAATGAGTCACGCGCCCTTACAAAAAAGGACGTAGACAGTATCCTCGCAAAAGCAAAAGAAGAGGATATACTCAAGGAGCATGGGGTCAAACCACCATATCCCTTATGGATGGACTCTCCAAACATATACGAGGAAAGGATCAGCCAGACAGTACGTCGTCCACTTCAAGATCCTAACGGGAGCTATCGAAGATCAAGATGCACTCAAGATCCGCCTCTTTGCAAGTACCCTAAAAGGTACGGCCTTCGATTGGTACTCCAATCTGCCAGAGGACTCCATCCAAAACTGGGCCATGCTAGAGACACGCTTCCTGACTCACTTCAAAGGTGAGGATCATCCCGCTACTATGGCTCAGCTGTGCAGCCTAAAACAGGGGGAGAATGAGTCAATATATGACTTCATTCATAAGTGGAAAGCAATGGCATACAAATGCTCTGATGTATTGCCACAAGCATCGCTAGGCGACATCTGCCGAAACAACATGAGAGCTAGAATCCACTCCATGATTATCGGCAACAAATCAAAGAACCTGGGAGAACTCCTAGAAGCTTCCATGGAAACTGAAACGGTGATTAAAGACCTCAACAGTCAGAAATCATCAAGAAAAGAGCCAACCGCCATTGCAACCTCTAAAACAAAGAAGAAAGATGTCCTCATTGTGCAGACCAAGTCAGCTCCTCAGCCACCAAAGAAAGCTGAAAACAAAGCTGCTGGTAAGAGACCTGAACTCTCAGATGCCTTCAAAGAAAGAGTAGAGAAGAAATACCCGTTTGATGAAGATGTTTATAAAATCTTCGGGGCTCTTGTGACGAACGGCAAGCTCATTTTGCCTGAACCCAAAAGACCGAGTGATGTTGGCAAAACCAATGATCCTCGGTACTGTCTAAACCACCAGATGATCTCGCATCCTCTCAATCAGTGTTTCATTGTGAGAGAGAAAATAAACGAGATGTGGAAAAACGGAGTCATCACCTTTGACAAAAACTTTGGGTCTGCCTCCGTCAACATGTTGTCATGTGGACAAACATCAAAATCACCAAAGAAGAAGATTGCTACTTCCTTCAAGGTGATAAACTCAATTAAAGCGTCCGAGGAGCTGGTTCCTTACCCGACACCAGACGGACAACCTATATGGGTACATCCCGATCTCCTGGAAGATGAAAATTGGGAGGTCATGAAAATAAAGCCTACAGCTCAACAGCGAAGGCAGGCTAGGAAACATCTCCTCAAGCTCAAACGGCAAGAGATGACCCAGCCAAAACAAGAAGTCAGAGAAAAGGCAGAGGCTTCCTCTACCGCTTCACTAGAGGCAACAATAATGTCCCTTCCAGAGACTTCAAAGGGGGCAAGAAAATTCACTCTCAGTGATTTCATGCCACCTCAATTCAAAGAAGCCACGCAGGGGGCATCATACTCTTGCAATTCGGTAGTTGGATTCTCCATTGATGGATACGAGTCTAGCGACACCGATGATGAATTCGGATCCAACTACACCGACGAGTGGGAGGAGTCCCTTGAAACAGGAGAATATCTCTCTGATGAAGAATGGGTTCCTGAGACTCATCTTATGCCAGTAATCTGGTATAACCCCCTACAGCCACAAAGATCCTGGTTTGATGATGAAGAAGACCAAGAGGCTGTACAAGAAAATGTTGTTGAACCAGCACCCCTCATTGCTCCAGTGGAAATCAACAATGTTGAGCCACAAAGAGATGATGAAGAAGAAGATTTGGCTCCTATGCCTGATCTTGAAGAATATGCAAGGATCTTGTAGCGTCACGCTCTAGAGCAAGAGCATGACCGCGTCAACGAGCCTCCTCGTAATCCAGAGTCGGAAGTCCCGGAAGACCATCAGGTACATCCTCCCTTAACTCCTGAAAATGGAGAAAGTTGCTGGATAGACGATCCTTTTACATCCGAGGATGAGTCTGACTCCGATCAGACAACATCTCCTGTCAGAGCTTCTTATAATGTGATAATTTGGGATTATAACTCTTCCGAAGCATCGTCTGATGAGATCACTGACACTCCGACGACTCCCAGTAATATATCCTCTGGAGCCACCTCATCTCACGTGACTTTCACTGAGATGACACCATCTCAGGTTTCTTCTCCTGAGACTGTGACATCAAAGTTCACACCCTTCCTAACTGAAGAATTCCCAGCTATTGATGCTTGGGACGATGAATTGGTCAACGAAGAAGAAAGGTTGCTGGATGCTGTTCCGGACTTGCTCCCGGAAAATGCTCCGTGCAACACAATCACTGAGGATGGCAACTCTGCTGGTGATACATCCTCAGCAAATGAAAAACGACAGCCTCTTGATGTTGAAGACAATCTTCCAAATGAAGATCCTTCTCAAGAAGCTCTCGAAGTTGGTAGAGGCACCCGCTCTGGTCGGGACTACCATAAAAATTACAACCAATTTTCCTTTACATATGTAAATCCTTCGGGAAAAGATGTTGTAAGCGCCTCTAGTGGCAACAATGATGAACATGCAGGCCCTAAGGAGGCTTTCAAGTATGACTTGATTGAACACTTCAAGCACATACCTGCACGTCTGCACATCCTAGATTTATTGCAAATGTCTCCGCACACTCGTGATAATCTCATTTCAGAATTACAAAAGCTGAATGAGGATATCGACAAACATGCCCCACAAGTCCTCCAAATTGAAATGGACTACCGGGTCAAAAACTTAGAAGCTTCCTCAAAGGGAGAAAAGAAGAAAACTAAGGGATCATCCATTGAATGCCTCTCGGTTCAAAAGGCGGCCAGTGCAACTGTCGCCTTCACTAAGGATGACCTCCTACTTGGCGAAACAAGGCACAACCGACCCCTGTACTTCACAGGGTACATCAAGGAAATGCCTATGCACAGAGTTCAGATCGACCCAGGTTCTGCACTCAACCTCATCTCCACTTCGGCTCTCGAAGAGTTGGGCATCCCACCCAGCAAGCTGAGTCACACATCTGTATCTATCTTTGGATACGATGGGAGTACTCAAAGGCCTATCGGCAAAATCAGGTTCAAGTTGTAGATCGGTGATCTTATCTCTGAGGTCACTGTGTACGCAAGAAAAACCCCTTCGTGCTACAACATCCTTCAAGGACGCCCCTGGATCCACGAGAATGGTGTTGTCCCTTCAACTCTACATCAATGCATCAAGTTTGTTGGCGACGACGGCATGATACATTGAGTCTTTATGGACTGGAAAACCCTTCAAAGGTAAAGAAGTCCACTTCGCAGACTCACAGATGTATGAAGGTGAGTAAGAAAAAGAGGAGAAGCAAACAGCACCCTTTGCCGAAAATCACTAGAAAGATAAAGGCAAGGCTCCTCAACAATCACCGGAAGAAAACAAACCATCCGGTAAATCCAAAGAGAGCATTCAAACTCCCTTCATCATCTCCCTCAAACCTTCAAAGCCTTTGGTCATCACAACTAAAGTGAAGAAGGCAAAGCAAAAGTCTGGGGGCAAATTTGTTGTCTCTTTCATGCCTATCATGCAAGACACAGACTCGGATTTAGAGCCAGAAGACGACACATCGTCAAGCCAAGCTGACACTCAGCAAGTTCAGCCTGCTCTTACTCCAATGGAGACAACTTCTTACATAGAAGATCATATGTCAGCTTCCTTCGTTGTTCCAGCAACTTTAGCAAAGGGAAAACCGATCTTCTTCCATAGATTGGATGCTTCTTCATCAAACTCCAAGCTTGAACCTTTCCAAAATGAAGGTATGCCTCAACTATCCTTATATAGTTCTGTGGCACAAGCTATTATGAAGAAAGTGGGCTATGACGCTCAAAACCCAGTCGGTTTGGGAGAAGGCCGCGGTATTCTCACACCATTGGGGCCCGTCTTGACCAAAAGCCAGCTGGAAGATTTGAGACTCTACGGCTATGTAGAAAAGTCTTCACACGGGCTATGGTATGATCTCGACACTCCCCTGAGGCAGTTGACACAAAGGCTTAAAAGTCAATTTACTGACCAAGCCTCAACATCTCGTATCCATGAAGACATCGATCTCCCTGGATATCTCTTCGATGAGTCACCTGACAAAGATCCAGGAAGCTCATCCAATTGGTATGATTTCTCTAACAATGAAGAGGAATTGTCCGATGGCACAGACGTGTGGTCTTCTGACCCAGAAGAATCCTCATCTCCAAAAGAAATACCCTACTTCAACCCGGTTTCAACAGGCGATTGGGATCATCTCATAGCAAACCTTGAGAAAATTACCGATCAAGAAGACCCGTGGAAAGGAACAAAATCTTGGTCTGGAAATTCCCTTGAAACCCCAGAAGGTTTCGTTGAGCTGGAAGCCTCCGAAAATATTGTGGAGGAACCACCTTTGAACCTTCCAACAGAAGATCCTGTTCAAAAGATAGGCTTGGGAACACCAGATAACCACATCCTGTATTCATAAGCAAGAATATAAAGGATGATGAGTTACTCGAGTATATCGCCTTTCTTCGTGAGTTCGTTGATTACTTTGCATGGTCTTATACTGAAACGCCTGGCTTAGACCCCAAAATAGCAGTCCACAAACTCAATTTTCAAGAAGACATCAAGCCTGTCAAACAGGGCCAAAGAAGATTCCGTCTAGATGTGATGGATAAAATTGAACAAGAAGTTTAAAAACTCAAAAGCGTCAGCTTCATCCGTGAGGAACAACATCCTGAATGGTTGGCCAACATTGTCTTTGTGATAAAGAAAAACGGGCAGATCAGGGTCTGTATTGACTATAGAGACCTGAATGGCGCATGCCCTAAAGATGAATTTCTGCTCCCCATACTAGAGGTAATGATTGACAATACCTGTGGATTCGAGCGAATGACGTTCATGGATGGTTTCTCTGGCTACAATCAGATAAAGATGCATCCTAAAGATGAAAAACATACATTCTTTCGGACACTATTTGGCGTGTATTGCTACACTGTCATGCCATTTGGTCTGAAAAATGCTGGTGCCACATATCAGAGGGCTATGGGGAAGATATTCCAAGATATGCATCACAAGACGGTCGAGTGTTACGTTGATTACCTCGCTGTTAAAAGCAAAAGAAAAGAAGATCATCTCGAAAACCTTCGAGAAGTCTTCCTCCGACTTCCAAACACAAACTGCGAATGAATCCTTTAAAATGCTCCTTCGGCGTCTCGTCGGGTAAGTTCCTCGGATTCTTAGTTCGGAAAGCTGGAATAGAGCTTGACCCCATAAAAGTCAAAGCCATTCTAGAAATACTCTCTCCAAGAACCTTGAGAGAACTCAAAGGGCTTCAAGGGAGATTGGCCTACATCAGACGGTTCATCTCCAATCTTTCGGGGAAATGCCGTCCATTCTCCCGGTTGATGAAAAAAGGTGTAAACTTTGTCTGGGATGCTGACTGTGAAGCTGCGTTCCAAGATATCAAGTCATACCTGACCAAACCTCCAGTGTTAGCTGCTCCTACCACTGGAAAACCATTCATCTTGTACATAAGAGCCCTTGATCACTCTCTGGGTGCTCTGCTTGCATAAGAAAATGATGAAAGAAAATAAGCTGCTCTATACTACCTCAGCCGCATGCTAGTAGGTGCAGAGCATCGCTACTCTCCAGTCGAAAAAGAACGCCTTGCAGTGATGTTCGGCATACAAAAGCTGCGTCACTACTTGCTTTCCAACACAGTCTACCTGATCTCAAGGGTCAACCTCTTGAAGGTCCTTGTCACAAAAGCAGGTTCCCTCAATGCCCAACTGGAAAAATGGTCCATCCTTCTTTCACAATTTGATATTAGGTATGTGCTGCAAAAGGCAATCAAAGGACAGCTCTAGCAGACTTTCTCGCAGAGCATCCATTGGCTAAAGATTCTCCACTCAGAGATGATCTCCTAGATGAACCAGTCTACATGTGCAGACTTTCTCACAAAGTGCCTCCTGTGACATGTACTTTGACGGTGCAACCAGGACAAATGAAAAAAGACAGCTGATCTCGGGAGTTGGCATCCTCTTTGTTAGCCCCGATAAATACATGATTCCACACACTTTCTCGCTACTGGAACCATGCACAAACAATGCAGCTGAACATCAAGCTCTGATCCTAGGATTGGAACTCGCCATTGAATCCGGTATCACCATGCTGGAAGTCTTTGGAGACTCTCAACTGATCGTCAACTAGATGAATCAGAAATTTGAAGTCAGAAAGCCTGATCTGCTGCCTTACTACAACAAGGCACAATCGCTTCTGCAAAAGTTTGACATCTGTCACATCACCCACATTCGTAGAGGTGAAAACATACGTGTAGATTCCCTGGCTGGACTTGCCGCATCTATGGCAATCCAGGAAGGGGAAAACATACAAATCACAGTGTGCGAAAGAAGAATCCTTCCTCCTCTTAACACACATCAAGCAGTTGTTGAATGCCACCAAGTGGTTGGAAGTTGTATTTCAATCCTTCAACCTTCAATCGGCGACTGGAGGGATCCGTTCATTGATTACACTATGTTCGGAATCCTACCTGAAGATCCAAAAGAAAGGGTAAGTATTCAAAGGCGAACCCCAAGCTTTCATTTGGATATTCCTTCAAAAAGCCTTTACAGGAAATCCTTCAATGGAGTACTTCTACGCTGCTTGTCACAACAAGAGGCTGAAGAAACACTCAAAGAAGTTCATGCTGGTCTTTGCGGAGCTCATCAGGCTGGTCCCAAGCTCTATGATCAGATAAAAAGGTTAGGTTATTCCTGGCCTACCATGGTAGCTGACACAATGCAATTTGCTAAGCGCTACCAACAATGCCAAGTTCATGGAGATTACATTCACATGCCTCTAGAATGGCTACATCCTACAACGATTTCATGGCCTTTCGAAGCCTGGGGTATGGACATCATAGATCCTATTTCTCCCCCTTCAAGCAAAGGTCATCGCTTCATCTTCGCCTCTACGGATTATTTCTCCAAGTGGTCAGAAGCATTTGTGCTCAACGAAATGAAGACCTCATCAGTCCTTCAATTCCTGCGCACCAGCATTAATTGTCGTTTCTGCATATCCAAAAGATTCGTCCATGATAACGGACCACAATTTCGGGATCATCAATTCTACAGGTTCTGCGACAAATACAAAATCCAAAGCTGTCGTTCGACTCCATACAATCCGGCAGCAAATGGATTAGCAGAAGCTTTCAATAAGACACTCAGTAAAATCCTAAAAAAAATGGTCTCTAGTCATAAAAGAGACTGGAGCGACAAACTGTCTGAAGCTTTGTGGGCCTATCGAACCACCGTTCGAGGACCAACCCATAGCACACCATTCTCCTTGGTCTATGGATGCGAAGTGTTGGGATTGGTGTATGCCCTAAAGCCCACTAGTTGCATTCTCATCTTTTGTTACTGGATATTTACTGGTTATTTAATAGAATGACTCTTTTATGCTTAAACATGTATATATGTATGGTTGTGTAAGGCCCATTGTTTCTAGTAAATGAATTAGGTGTGTAGTGTCTACACACAGATAGGTCTAATTCATGGACACTGGAAACATCATATTTATTCATAACTGAAAGATGGAGCTGGGCACTTCATCTTGGTAGAAGTTATAATGAGATACTCTCCTATATAGGGTGACATACCTAAGTCATGGGAGGGTTTTCCCAGATCTATCTCATTAGTACATGTGTCATGCATTGAACAGGACCGTTGTAGGTGTGATCTCTAAAATAGTACTATCACAGAAAAGAGATCAAGTCACCTCATGCTACTAAGTAACCGGTGCTCTTAATCTTGAGCATTTGTGGATGAACTGACGAAGTCAAGTTCTTGTGCTTTGATTCACTATGGGTGAGATTCTTTTCATGGGTCAACAGCTCTGTGTTTTGGGTACTCGGACTTGATCAGTTGGGACGTGCAAATGCAATATAGAATCTATGCCATCTGATGATGGAATAATCGTCCCCTTAGAATTATCCGATTAATCATCAAAATCTAAGATCTTAGTATATGGATGTTCCATATGAATATTGAACTTGTGGGTCGCTCCCTGGATCAAGAGAATGATATTCAAATGATGATTATGTTTAAGGATATGAAGTTCTAAGGTTTAGATGTAATCGGGAAGGTTGATAGTACATGTGATAACCTGACTCGATTATGGATGTTACATAGAGGGGCATTCAGGTCATTACACTTAGTAGGTCGAAGACAACCGTCATTTTATGACGAGCTTATTATATATATATATTTGTCCTTGGAGTTCAACCATAACTCTTTAGTGGAATGAGTTAAGGTTAAAATGGTTTTAATGTTGCTATGGGTTTAGCATGGACATTTTGGTCATTTTGGGAGCCAATGGCAAATATGTCTTTTGGTCCTTTCTCTAGTCACTTACCAAGATTGGCATGGTTTCCTAAGATGTTTATATAACATAAGGATGAATTATTTTAGTGGAAAAATAATTTTGAGTTTGAATTCAAATAGGCCTTTGATGGCATACATGAATTTAACTCTAGATAAATTGTATGTGGGCCATGGTGTGCATTGATATGTGGGATGTCCATAATAGGATTTCCATGGGTAAGGTTTCCAACTTTGAGTAGGACTCTACTTGGAAAGTTGGACTCCTCTTTGGATTAGTATTCCTATGAGTTAGTTTCCTTCTTGGATTAGGAACTTAAAATTAGTAAGTGTTCTACAACTAGTATTACTAATTGTATGGAAAGTTCCTTTTGGTTTCCTTTTCTAATTAGAGTGTTTCTTAAAGGAAAGAAGTCTTTCCTTTTTGGACATAAATTAGAATAAGGAGAGATAACTTCTAGGAAAGGTTTCCTAAGTTTCTATAAAAGGGAGAGAGCCTTCCCTTGGACGTCCTACACCATAACAAGGAAGCTAAGAAGAATGCCTTTGCAAGTTTCACAACACACTTTGTGAAACAATTTGTGAGCACAAGGAGAGCCCCACACGTCCAGCCTTGGAAAGGTTCTCTTCTTGAGAGAAGAAAGCTTGAGGTCTGAGATTTTCCCTTGGAGAAATAGTTCTTAATTCCTAGATTAAGATCCCACCATCTTAGCCAATCAGATTTGGAAGTGAGATAGAGGAGAAGATCAAAGGCAATACTAGTGCAGAAAATTCCAGCAACTTGTTTGCAAATTGCAAGTCTGAGTTCGGGCCTTTGGATCTATTTTTTCAGAGGTTTGAAGTCTACAAATCTTTGAGGTATGAGTCTTCTTCATTCTCCTTTAATTATACACTTGTTGGTCATGATTTAATGGAGTTTCTATGCGATTCTTTATGGCTGATTTCCGCTGCATAGTGCAGAAATCAGATTTTTTAAAATCTGTCGTGCTTTGCATCAGCCATAGTAGTCTCTTTATGAGAAGTTTCAGATCTGAATCGCGATTTCTTTCAGTGGTATCAGAGCCACTCCATGTGAAATCATGATCCCATGTTGTGTGTAATTAATCCTAGATTGATTATGGGTATGGTGGCACCCTATTAAAGTTATGTTGTGATGCATGTTGTGTGCAAGTTTCATTAACATTGCTGGAATTTATTTTCCAGATTTGTTTAATGATGCACATAGTGAGTTTGCATGCACTAACCTCTTTGTTTGCAGCCATAATTAGCATCCTTGATGGTTCGCATGTATGTTGTGTGGATTTGGATGTTTTTTAATTAGTTGGAAAGTGTACGATTGCGCGGTTAGCAATCATAGGAAGTTGTAAAGTTTCCTTAATTTTATTCCAACTAGTCTTGATGTAAGCTTTCTTGGAAAGCATAGGAATCTCCAATGTAATTTTGGTTTTGTTTCAAGACAAGAAGGTTGCAAGAAATTGGAGTCCTTGGAGATCAAGGAATCAAGACTTCTAGATGCATGAGGAGTCCTAATTCGATTAGGATTTGAAATCCTAAGAGCAAGGAGCCATCAAGGAATGCATACTTTTATTTGCTTTTATATATAGAATGCATGGATGAATGCTTTATATAATTGCTATAATTGTCACCTAGAAACATGGCCACCATTAGGCTCTAAAATTGGCATCTTTATTGTATTAGATTGTTTTTAGTTTGGCAAATTGTTTTAAACGGAACTTAGACCAGCACCTTCTATTTGTCTAAGGTTTAAAATTGGATAGGGTTTAGTTTATCTTGGTACCCTTGGTTTCCAAAGGAGGCTAAACTAAAATCTAATTAGATGCTACCTATGGGTTTTCATAACCCAAGATAGGTTTTTGACTCTTTGAAGGGATTTGCTCAAATGTTTTAAAGCAAAGGTTATTTAATTTTAAGATGACTTAAGTCATGAATTTAATTAACCAAGTTTGCTAGATTTAAAAAGAGCTTTTGAGTAAAACAATGTAAAGGTCAAAAAGTATAAACCCTAGCGATAAATAATCAAGTGGGAGAGGGGTTTTAGGAAAGACCCCACGGCCTTCCATTTTCGGTTCATGTTACCTCATTAAAGTGTTAGTGGGAACGGCCATCCCTTCGGTGGAGTTCTTTAACTAAAGAACGCTTTGATGAGTTAATGGGTGAACTAATGTGAATATTCATAATGAGGTGTTAGTAGGAGCGGCCATCCCTTCGGTGGAGTTCTTTACTAAAGATCACTTCTATAGAATGTCAATGAAGTGTTGGTGGGAGCGGCCATCCCTTCGGTGGAGCTCTTTACTAAAGTTCACTTCTAGGAAGGATAAAAGTCTCTTCCCTTCGGAAGACTTAATCATAGACATTCTGGGAATTTCATAAGAGATGGTTATACACTTGACATAAGACGGTGATGACCTCTACTTAGGAGTTAAGGGTTATTAGTCATATGAGGCCAAACCAATCAGTGATTGGACTACCACTGGATGTGTGTCCAGATAGTGATAATCCAAATAAGTCTGCCTTAATTCAACGTGACTGTAGGCTCGGCCATCCCTTCGATGGAGGGTCTATGAGGAGGTTGAAACACTGATACATTATAATTGGGGTTGAATAATGTAAAAAGTTATTTGTGCTTTGTTTTTCCTTTTGTAGCAAGCACCATATGCATATTACATATATACTGCATGTCTAATTATAAACTGTTTTATATCCAGAAAGAGATGGGAAAAGACTCTTTTAGTCCGTTGATGTGCATTCTTCGTGAGAATAAACTGACTGGCCCTAACTACGTAGACTGGAAAAGAAATCTTGACATAGTACTCACAGCTGAGGAGTACAAGTATGTCTTGCTGGAAAACTGTCCCGAAATTGATGCTAATTCTACTGATGACCAGCGAGAGGCTGAGAAGAAATGGAAGAAAGCGAATAGCATGGCTAAATGCTACATGCTCGCTTCCATGTCCAACGTGTTGCAAACACAGCACGAGCAAATGGACACAGCCTATGAAATCATGATGTCCTTGTCTGAGATGTTCGCAGACAAGAGCAGGCCAGCTAGGCAAGCTGCTATGAGGACCATCATGAATGCTAGGATGGCTGAGGGAACACCTGTCAGAGAGCATATGCTCAAGATGATAGATTGTTTCAATGAAGCTGAGATTCTAGGGGCTGAGATTGATGCAGGGAGTCAGACTGACATGATTCTCGAAACTCTGCCGGAATCTTTCAATCAGTTCAAGCTCAATTTCAATATGAGCAAGATGGACATGACTCTACCTGAGTTAATGAAAGAACTCCAGGCGGCAGAGGCTATCATGAAGCCCAAAGCCCAAGCTCATTTTTTCCAGTCTTCCTCTAAACTGAACCCGAAAGGGAAGAAGTCCAAGAAGAAGCAGAATAAGGGAAAAGGGCAGAAAAAGAACAATGCTGGTAATCAGAAGGACAAGGGTACAGATGGAAAGCCCAAAGGGAAATGCTTCAAGTGTGGCCTGAAAGGTCATCGGAAGAAAGATTGTCCCAAGTTCCTAGCCTCAGTTAAGAAAGGTACATCTTTTTCATACTACATTGAAACTTGTCTAGTGGTTGATTCTACTGACTCATGGATAAGTAGACTCAGGAGCCACTAATCATATCTGCAATTCATTGCAGGGGTTTCAGATAATGCAGAGAATTGAGAAAGGAGAATTTGCCTTTAGAGTCGGAACTGGAGCTAAAGTTTGGGCAGTTGCAGTAGGAGTTGTTACCTTACATTTTCCATGTAATAGGATATTAGTTTTAAATAATGTTTTCTATGTTCCGGACATGAGGAAGAATTTAATTTCAGTTTCCAGATTAATTGAATTTAATTATTCAGTTTCTTTCCATTCTGGTATTGATATCAGTAGAGATGGAAATATTATATGTTCCGGTAGAATACATGACAACTTATTTTATATATATCCTGTTGCTCCTACATTGCATAATGTACAACAAGAAAGCTCAACTTCCCTTAAGAGGAAGGTATCTTCAATCAATGACACATATCTTTGGCACTTACGTTTGGGTCACATTAACCCAAAACGGATTCAGAGGTTGGTAGAAGATGGGCCCTTGAGCTCATTGGATTTCGAACCTTTTCCTCAGTGCGAATCTTGTCTCAAGGGAAAGATGACCAAACGGTCATTCTCTGGAAAGGGACTAAGGTCAAAGGAGTTGTTAGAATTGATTCACACTGATGTGTGTGGTCCTATGAACAAACCGGCTCGAGGAGGGTATGAGTATTACATCACATTCACCGATGATTACTCTAGATATGGATATGTATACCTAATGCGACGCAAGTCTGAGGCGTTTGATAAGTTCAAACAATTCAAGGCTGAGGCGGAGCTACAACTAGGAAAACATATCAAAGCCCTTCGATCTGATCGAGGTGGCGAGTACCTCCTGGGTGTGTTCAAGGAGTACCTCACACAACATGGGATTGTGTCTCAGTTGTCTGCACCGGGTACACCCCAGCAAAATGGTGTAGCGGAGAGAAGAAACCGTACCCTTCTTGATATGGTAAGGTCCATGATGAGTCATGCAACCCTACCGATATCTTTTTGGGGATATGCCTTAGAAGCAGCAGCATACATTTTAAATCTGGTACCATCTAAGTCAGTACCTAGGACACCACAAGAAATATGGACAGGTCGAAAACCTAGTTTAAATCATATCCACATTTGGGGTTGTCCAGCCTATGTACTGAATGATAAAGCTACCAAGCTAGAACCCAGATCGGAAATGTGCTACTTCATTGGGTATCCTAAGGGAACGAGAGGTGGCATCTTTTATCATCCAAAGGAGCAAAAAGTGCTCATCAGCACTCATGCTAGGTACTTGGAGGATGATTGTATGATGCACCAAGAGCTTAGTTGTAAAGAAACCCTTGAGGAGATTCTTCCGGGATCTCCTATAACATCTGTACCAGATCCTGAGACAGTAGATGAACAAGATATTCCTTTGAACACTCCGGAGCCTCGTCGTAGTGGGAGAATTTCTAGACAACCAGAAAGATATCTAGGAGTGTCTTTTAAGACAGACTCTGGAGATCTGGTTGAGGATCCTACTAGTTATGATGAAGCAGTAACGGATATAGATGCTGACATGTGGCAGCAAGCGATGAAATCTGAAATGGATTCTTTGTATTCCAATCAAGTCTGGGAACTTGTAGATGCACCTGAAGGGATCAAACCCATAGGGTGCAAGTGGATCTACAAGAGAAAGAGAGGAGTGGATGGGAAGGTGGAAACCTTCAAAGCAAGACTGGTGGCGAAAGGATATACTCAGAAAGAAGGTATCGATTATGAGGAAACCTTTTCACCAGTGGCTATGCTTAAGTCCATAAGGATTCTCTTAGCCATCGCATGTCATTATGACTACGAGATATGGCAGATGGATGTCAAGACAGCTTTTCTTAATGGAAGTCTTGACGAATGCATCTATATGATGCAACCAGAGGGCTTCATTGCTAGTGGCCAAGATAACATGGTTTGTAAACTTAAGAAGTCCATCTATGGACTTAAGCAAGCATCTAGAGCATGGAACATCAAGTTTAATCAGGCAGTCAAATCCTTTGGCTTTGATCAAAACATTGATGAACCATGTGTGTATAAGAAAGGAAATGGGAAAGCAGTTGCATTTTTGGTTCTATATGTAGATGACATATTACTCATAGGAAATGATGTAGGTTTATTGTCATCCACAAAGGTTTGGTTATCCTCTCAATTTCAGATGAAGGATTTGGGTGAGGCCAACTATATCTTAGGGATCAAGCTTTTGCGTGATCGCAAGAATAAGAAGTTAGCCCTATCCCAATCTTCTTACATTGAGAAGATATTGGTCAAGTTTAACATGCATGACTCCAAGAAGGGCCTCCTACCTTCTAGACATGGAGTACCACTGTCCCGAGATCAATGTCCAAAGACATCTGAAGAGATAGAGACCATGAGGAGAGTTCCATATGCATCCGCTGTTGGAAGCCTCATGTATGCTATGTTATGTACTAGACCAGATATTTGCTTTGCCGTTGGCATGGTTAGTAGATATCAGTCGAACCCTGGACCTATGCATTGGACAGCTGTTAAGCATATATTCAAGTATCTTCGGAGAACGAAAGATTATATGCTAACCTTTCGAGCAGATGATCTAACGCCATTGGCGTATACAGACTCTGATTTCCAATCTGATAGTGATGCCAGAAAGTCTACCTCAGGGTACGTCTTTACTTTGTCAGGAGGGGCTATATCATGGAGAAGTGTCAAGCAATCCTGTATAGCTGATTCTACCATGGAAGCAGAGTATGTGGCGGTATCGGAAGCTGCGAAGGAAGCGGTATGGCTCAGAAAATTCCTATTGGAATTAGGAGTTGTTCCTGCAGTGCATAAACCGATTGTCATGTACTGCGATAACACTGGTGCTGTAGCACAGTGCAAAGAGCCCAGGAATCACAAGAAAGGCAAGCACATTCAGAGAAAGTACCACTTGATCCGGGAATTCATTCAGGATGGAGAGATAGTGGTGGAGCATATTGCTTCAGCAAATAACTTAGCTGACCCATTCACTAAGACTCTTACTGAGAAAGTCTTCACTTCTCATGTTGAGTCTTTGGGTGTTAGGTTAGGAAGCAGTGATCTTTAGTGCAAGTGGGAGTTTGTTGGGATTGGTGTATGCCCTAAAGCCCACTAGTTGCATTCTCATCTTTTGTTACTGGATATTTACTGGTTATTTAATAGAATGACTCTTTTATGCTTAAACATGTATATATGTATGGTTGTGTAAGGCCCATTGTTTCTAGTAAATGAATTAGGTGTGTAGTGTCTACACACAGATAGGTCTAATTCATGGACACTGGAAACATCATATTTGTTCATAACTGAAAGATGGAGCTGGGCACTTCATCTTGGTAGAAGTTATAATGAGATACTCTCCTATATAGGGTGACATACCTAAGTCATGGGAGGGTTTTCCCGGATCTATCTCATTAGTGCATGTGTCATGCATTGAACAGGACCGTTGTAGGTGTGATCTCTAAAATAGTACTATCACAGAAAAGAGATCAAGTCACCTCATGCTACTAAGTAACTGGTGCTCTTAATCTTGAGCATTTGTGGATGAACTGACGAAGTCAAGTTCTTGTGCTTTGATTCACTATGGGTGAGATTCTTTTCATGGGTCAACAGCTCTGTGTTTTGGGTACTCGGACTTGATCAGTTGGGACGTGCAAATGCAATATAGAATCTATGCCATCTGATGATGGAATAATCGTCCCCTTAGAATTATCCGATTAATCATCAAAATCTAAGATCTTAGTATATGGATGTTCCATATGAATATTGAACTTGTGGGTCGCTCCCTGGATCAAGAGAATGATATTCAAATGATGATTATGTTTAAGGATATGAAGTTCTAAGGTTTAGATGTAATCGGGAAGGTTGATAGTACATGTGATAACCTGACTCGATTATGGATGTTACATAGAGGGGCATTCAGGTCATTACAATTAGTAGGTCGAAGACAACCGTCATTTTATGACGAGCTTATTATATATATATATTTGTCCTTGGAGTTCAACCATAACTCTTTAGTGGAATGAGTTAAGGTTAAAATGGTTTTAATGTTGCTATGGGTTTAGCATGGACATTTTGGTCATTTTGGGAGCCAATGGCAAATATGTCTTTTGGTCCCTTCTCTAGTCACTTACCAAGATTGGCATGGTTTCCTAAGATGTTTATATAACATAAGGATGAATTATTTTAGTGGAAAAATAATTTTGAGTTTGAATTCAAATAGGCCTTTGATGGCATACATGAATTTAACTCTAGATAAATTGTATGTGGGCCATGGTGTGCATTGATATGTGGGATGTCCATAATAGGATTTCCATGGGTAAGGTTTCCAACTTTGAGTAGGACTCTACTTGGAAAGTTGGACTCCTCTTTGGATTAGTATTCCTATGAGTTAGTTTCCTTCTTGGATTAGGAACTTAAAATTAGTAAGTGTTCTACAACTAGTATTACTAATTGTATGGAAAGTTCCTTTTGGTTTCCTTTTCTAATTAGAGTGTTTCTTAAAGGAAAGAAGTCTTTCCTTTTTGGACATAAATTAGAATAAGGAGAGATAACTTCTAGGAAAGGTTTCCTAAGTTTCTATAAAAGGGAGAGAGCCTTCCCTTGGACGTCCTACACCATAACAAGGAAGCTAAGAAGAATGCCTTTGCAAGTTTCACAACACACTTTGTGAAACAATTTGTGAGCACAAGGAGAGCCCCACACGTCCAGCCTTGGAAAGGTTCTCTTCTTGAGAGAAGAAAGCTTGAGGTCTGAGATTTTCCCTTGGAGAAATAGTTCTTAATTCCTAGATTAAGATCCCACCATCTTAGCCAATCAGATTTGGAAGTGAGATAGAGGAGAAGATCAAAGGCAATACTAGTGCAGAAAATTCCAGCAACTTGTTTGCAAATTGCAAGTCTGAGTTCGGGCCTTTGGATCTATTTTTTCAGAGGTTTGAAGTCTACAAATCTTTGAGGTATGAGTCTTCTTCATTCTCCTTTAATTATACACTTGTTGGTCATGATTTAATGGAGTTTCTATGCGATTCTTTATGGCTGATTTCCGCTGCATAGTGCAGAAATCAGATTTTTTAAAATCTGTCGTGCTTTGCATCAGCCATAGTAGTCTCTTTATGAGAAGTTTCAGATCTGAATCGCGATTTCTTTCACGAAGCTGCCGTACCCTTGGAAGTACAAATTCCTTCCTTGAGGGTATCCTTGCAAAATGACACGACTCAAGAAAGCAATGTCAAATTGCGACTCCATGAGCTGGACAATCTCGATGAGAGACGGCTCGAAGCTCGACAAAGCATTGAACTTTACCAAGCACGCATGGCAAGATCTTTCGACAAAAAGGTCAGGCAACGCGCCTACAAAAAGGGTGACTTGGTTCTTGCGGTAAAAAGACCAATGGTCTTCGCTCACAAGTCCAAAGGCAAGTTTGAGCCAAAATGGGAGGGACCCTACGTCATCGACAAAGTTTTCTCCAACGGCGCATACGCACTCCTAAACATGGAGAGTGACAGATGTATGCTGCCCATCAACGGCAAGTTCTTAAAGCGGTACTACCCTTGAAGACTTACCCAACTAGGTAAGAACAATGCTTGTACGACCAAAATCGGTTTCCAGGTACACGCTCGCTTAACCCACTCTTTTTAGAATTTTTATATCAAATGTTGAAATTTCTAGAAATTTAAATAATGCTTACTTTCATTGTTTCATTGTTAAAAAAAAAAATCCAAGTTTAGGAACCTTTCCCTAACTTGACCAAAATCTTCAACCCTTGAACCCAAAATTCATGGTTTGAAACAAAATCCGGATTCAGGGATTTCCACCCTAGTCCACCCTACCTTTTACTGCCAAAATGGTTTAGGTCAAAACTTATGACCCTCGTGTCTTTAAACAAAAAAAATGGTTTTTCAAAAACCGCGGGGAAGCGACGCTTAGTCAATACTCGCACAAATCGGAAGCATGCGAACCACGTTCGACACTTCCAAAATTGCAGGGAAGCGACATTTCGTCGATACTTGCAAAATCCAAAATAGTGGAGACACAACATTTCAGTTGATATCCACAACCCAAATTTCAAAGGTTTGAAAAAACCTAAAAAACCATGGAGACGCAACATTTCAGTTGATATCCATAACCCAAAGGTTCGAGAAAACCACAAATTTCAAAAATCATGGGGAAACGACATCAAGTCAGTACCCGCAAAACCAAAATTTTTGAAAAGCAAAGATGCGACATTCCATCGATACTTGCACCCAAATCCACGAGAATGCGACATTCCATCGATATTCGCAATCGAATGAGCAAGGATGCGACATTCCATCGATACTTGCAAGACCATTCAACAGGGAAGCGACTTTTAGTCAATACTTGTATTTTTGAAAACCAAACCAGCTATAAATGCCACCAAACCGGCTATCAATGCCACAAAACAAAACCGGCTATCAATGCCACAAAACAAAAAATTGGCTTTCAAAAAACCCGGCTATTAATGCCACAAACTCGGCTATCAATGCCACAAAAAACTGGCTCTCATGCCAAAAACGGCTTCCATCCCATAAACAAAATCTGGCTACCATGCCAAAATAATCATTTGACAAAAGATTTTCACAAAGTGATAAGCTTTTGATCAAATCCCATTTAGCAATTACTTTCATCAGAAAAAGATTTAAGTGAGCGTAGGGAAAATAAAAAAAAAGCATCCCATTTAGCAATTAATTTCATCACAAAAAGATTTAAGTGAGCGTAGGGAAAACAAAAAAAAAAGCATCCCATTTAGCAATTGCTTTCATCACAAAAAGATTTAAGTGAGCATAGGGAAAACAAAAAAAAAAAGAGTACCAAAAAAATACATGCGGTACCAAAAAAGAAGAAAGTGTTCGTAAACACTACAAAAAAAAAGAGTACCAAAAAAATACATGTGGTACAAAAAAAAAGAAGGATAGCTTCTGCTACAAAAATCAGAAGCTCAGCCAAAGATGGTCTCCAGCCAAGATTTCAGCTCCTCAAGCAAACTTTTGGCCTCAGCCGTCAAGGATTCCAGGGCACGCTTCTTCAGGAACTTGCCATGAGATGCTGGGGTGGGCTGTAACCCTTTTTTCACACCGGGAAGCTTATCCCGAGCAGTTCGCCATTGGTTGGCCTCTTGAAATTTCCTTTCAAGGACTCGATCAGCATCTGCAACCCGGCGAATCAGAGCACTCTCCCTGTCGCGAGCCTCTGTTATAGTAGCCCACTCGGTAGCGACTTGTGCCTTCAAATGCTCATGACGTTTCCTTGCCTCATCGACCTCCCTATCAAGGATTTTTAGGTCATGTGTCAGCCCAATGATGGCTAGCTCTTCTAAGTTTTTCTCTCGGACTATCTGCCTCCTGCTTTGTGTAGCCTCATTCAGGTCAGACTTAGCCTTATCAGCAGGGTCCAGGAACATCTCCTTAAAGAACTGGTCGTCAGCAAAACCCATAGTCTCAAACCACTTGTCACCCAGTGCAATGATCCTATCAACGATCACCCTGGCACCTGTGACATCTAGACCAGCCTCTTCGGCATCACTGAGAATCTCCTGCACATGCTGGATCATGCCAAATCCGGCATCCAAGTGCCTGGAAAGGAGAGTCTCAATCTAAGAGCTCAGAACCCGGGCCACCACTTTCTTCGCAAAAAGAAGAGATGGCCCAGCTGAAGATTCGCCCCGCTCCGTTGGTTGGCTGCTCATGTCATCACCCGTTGGAAGAGTAATAAAAGAACTCTTTCCAGTTGGAGCACTCGGGAAGGAATCTTAGCATGAGGTATCTCCTCAACAGTGTCAGAACTGGTCCCAGGAGTCTCTACCTTTGGATCGACCTCTGGCATCTCTTGCTCTAGTTCTAGAGGAAGCGATGGACTCTCCTCTATCACTTCAAAACCTACCAAAGAAACACAAAAAGGTATGAATATGATCCTGTTTGAAAATCATTATCGGGGTTATTACTACAAAATACCTTCTTCGACGACTGGTGGAACACTCTCTTCCTCCATGAACTCATCGGAAGCATCGTCAACATTTGCATCCATCGATGGTTCAAAGACATCGGAATCATGTGGCAAGTCAGCTGATAAGAAAAATGTTAGCAAACCAAGTCACAGACAATAAAATGAAAAGCAAAAGAAGTCATACAAGTTGGAGATTCTGGAATCACTCCAGAGTCCCTCGGTTCTTCTTCTGGTGCCACAACCGGATCTGTCACCACCTCATCGGTTGGAACCTCAGGCATCGCTAAGTCTTCCTCTCCTAAAAAAAAAAGAAGCAGCAGGGGGAGAAAACAAATCAAGACATGGAAAAATCCCATGAAAAGAAATGGAAAGAGAAAAAGGAAGAATCATACCTTCGCCGACGGTCTTTTCTTCTCGGCTTCTATTTTCCGGAGGCTCATCAGCATTCCCTGGCACCTCTTCATTGATAGTAAGAGGGACTTCTAAGTTAGGAGAGTCCTCATGTTGCCCCTTGCTGCGATGATGACCACTCTTCCTCTTACTTCTGTGGGCCCGCTTCTTAGAAGAACCTGCCCCGCTGTCAGAGTCAGGTCTCCTACTTGACTCCTCATTGGATGGTCTACTCTTGCCAGTGGACTCCACGGAAGCTTGCCTCTGCGCCGCTTGCATCCAAGCATCAAGTTCAGCTTCCTCCCGTTCTAGCTGTTCTAAAGTCTCATCAAGTATTTCTTGAACAGCTTCAGAACCAATGACGCCCTGGTCACCGAGAAAGCCTATCTTGTGCTTCTCTCCAGAAAGGAAGGCCCAAACTTCCTCTCGCCGGATGCCATCCGACTTTCCAAAGCCCTTTCCAGATGACAGCTTCACATCAAGCTCCTTCTTGGAAACCCCCGATATGCCGAAAAGCTCTCCGTGAACCACTTCGCAAAGCCGGCAGTCCGGGAAGTCAACAGCATAGGATAAGAGATCATAGCAGTAGTGTCTTCAGCACTATAGAAAGCCCATGCGTTTCTCCCGTCCTATAAACCTCCAAAGCGCTTCACCATGCTTGAAGGTGCTCCAACAACGCCTTGAGAAAAGCCTAACTGCAGAGCAAAGCGAGAAGGTACATACGACTGGATGTCGACGAAAAGATGTCTGTAGTACACCATCGTGCCGACACGTATGCTGAAAAGCCACTCCTTCTCTGCGTTTGTCAAGGAGTAATGCCTTCCCGACCCCGCCCTGGTAGAGTCTCGGAAGGCACCAAAATCAAAAGCCTTCTTCCGCAACTTCGGAGAAAGCTTCACTAAAGACTGCCCTATATCGACGTCCCTGAACCGTCGGATCCTCATGTGGGCAAACAAAAGTGATTCGGACACGGCTTTGCCCTTAGCCAGCTGAATCATCAGAGGATCATCATCATGTGCAGCACCCAGCCGGTGGAAGTTAGGACAGTGGTACATGTACCACGAATAAAAGATGTGGGCTGAAAATACCCTATTCATAGGGAGCCCAAGCCGAACCAAAAAAGCAGCAGCCTGTAGTTCGGTACACAAGTAGGAGTAAAGAGCTGGCACCAAAGCAAGCTGCTCTCCAAACGCCATCTGACAAGCCGAAAAAATACAATGCGGCCTGATGTGCGTTCCATCTCCTCTAGCAAAAATGGCCTCACCAAGCCAATAAGTGAGGTAAACAGCGAGATCTCTCCGCAGTGCAATGTCAGGACATATGACATTTGTACTTGCACAGAAATCTCTCAACTCTTCTTGCATAGCCAAGATCTTCTTCGAACCCAGATCCTTAGCGCTGTCTTCCCGGGTCATGCTATCAGAAGACTCCCCACTTTCAAAGAAGTTAGGAGAAGATTAGTTAAAACTCTTCCAACTACTGGATCTAACTTTCAAGCCCTCCTTCTCTTTCAAAAAATCATAGAAGGCAACGAGCTGAAAGTACAGAAGCCTGAACTCCTCTGACTGCTCGTCGAGGACGCTGTCGATCGGCATAAACTCCTCATAGAGTTTGCCAAGGATGGGCAATCCAGTAATGGCGCTCAGCTCCTTCAAAGAGAAACCAATCACACCATTCGTCACAATGAAGGTATTGGTTTGTGGAAGGAATGACTCCAACATAGTCATGAAGGCCTCATCGGAAAAGATCACGGTCTCCCTAAAGGCACGGACCGCATCAAAAATCCCGGCTTCCTTCAAAACGGCACCACCAATCAGCAAGACGCGATCAGTCCACGACTTCCACTCGGAGTCAGCACTGAAACGACCACGAAGTCGAAAAGGCTTCACCCAATTGCTGCCATCACCACTGAAAATGCCAAGGCCCACCGGTCCCAAATCAACCGATGGATAATCATAGCCCTGGTAGCCGCTGGCCGGCATCAACATGTCCATGTCAGCAGGCGACTTCTCTGCATAGCTAGGAGAACCGCCAACAAAAACCCCGGTCTTGATTACATTTGTCCATCTCACCCAGCTTGGAGGATCTTCCCTCTTAGAGCACGTGGGGGAAAGGCTCATGATCGAGACAGTGCGATCAAACGTCGACCGGGTAGCAACAGTCTTCTTCTCACCATCAACGGTGAAAGAAAACTGAAAACATCTCCTCTGGTATGTCATGTCATCAGGGACGGCATCACCAAAGAAGAAGGTAGGCTTGGGCAAAACCCTCTGATCGTCTATCACCCATGGACGACTGCTTACCATGATCTTATAGAATTCCTCTCCCTTGAGAGCGATCAGTCGCTGCCTCATCTCATCTTTATTGAGAGAGTTACACTCTTCCAAGTTTCTCTCAACATACTGAACCTTCTCCCAAGCCTGTTGAATAGCCGGATTAGAAGATCTAGCAGATCGATGAGGTACGCTGGTAGCAGGCTCTTTACCTTTGTTCATTCTGGAGGAACCACCTGCAAAGGATGGAAAAGAAAAAGATCAATCATCAAAATGACACGATTTTGCTAAAAAAAAAAAATTCTGGCGAAATTTTGACATGATGCCGGGGCAATTCCGAAGAAAAGGAACTACTCCGAAAGAAATAGAAAGCTTGAGGATGGGCTCGACATTGCTGCGAGCTCCGAAACTCCAAACTTTCGAAACCTAAAAGTCTCCGAAAAATTAGGAAGGGCTCAACATCGCTGCGAGCTCCAAATTCCCAAATTTGCAAAAACTTTCAGGTATGCTATCACATCATGCTACAATTCAATTTACAAAAAAATATACATGCATGAACATCTTGGTTTGCAAAAAAAAAAAATGCATTATCATGATGAGCAAAAAAAAGGAAAGAAAAGAAACTTTCTCAAAAAAAAAAGAGAAAGGAGAAAGAAAAAGAACAAAAAAGAAATAAGAAAAAGAAAACTTTCTAAAAAAAAAGAGAGAGAAAGAAAACAAAAACAAAAAGAAAAGAGAGGAAAAGGGGATGGCCCACAGGCCACGTGGCCGTACGGCCAGATCCGTACGGATCTGTCCATACGGCCCACAAAAGAAAAAAAAACACGCAAAAAAAAAAAAGAGAAAAGAAAAAAACGTGTAAAAAAAAAAGAAAACACGTGGAAAAGAAAAGAAAAAAAAAGAAAAGAAGGAAACAAAAAAAAGGAAAGAAATTTTTTTATCATCCTATTTCCTACAATGGAGTTTTCTTGAAAAAGGGAACTTACTAGAAGCCATTAATGGACAAGAAGAAGAAAAGTCTTGAAGATCTTGAAGAAGAAGAACTCTTGGTCTTGAAGCCCTCTTAGGATTGTTGCAAAAGAAAGCAATAAGAGCAAGAGATCCAAAATCCTCCTTGCTTTTATAGAAGAGAGCAAACCAAAGAAGGAAAGAAGAAAGAGGTAAGTGTTACTAATTAGTAACCTTACCAAAAGAAAGAAATTAGAAAGATTCTTTTCCAAAAGAAAGATTTCTTGAGGGATTCTCTCCCAAAAAGAAATCAATGAGAGATTTTCTCCCTAAGATAGGAGATTTGAGATATTCTCTCCCAAAGAAAGATATCTTGAGATATTCTCTCCCAAAATAAAGGGAACATGAGAGATTCTCTCCAAGTAAAGATATTCTTAGATATTCTCTATCCAAAGGAGATATTTTTAGATATTCTTTACAAAAATGACACCATATGAGATCTAAGCCATTTCAAAAGCTTAAGTTCCCGTGGGTTAGCCCATATGAGCCAGGTTTGACCACCTAGGCACTAAAAAAAAAAAAAAATTAGGCTTTTAGTAAAAGAGAAATCCCTCTTACCAAGAGCATACAAAAATGGTTCCATGACTCTTTTGAGTTGATTGGACCATACAAAAAAGAATTCCAAGCCCCATGAGCTTCCAGAAATCAAACCATCCAGCCTCATATACCAAATTGAGCCAAAATCTTGAAATTGACATTCCACAAAAATCCAAACCAGATCTTAGTCCCCTAACTTGACACATACAGCTTGTTAGGTCATAAGACCAAAACCAAAAACCAAAACCTGATCCCCTAACTTGCCACATACAGCCTGTTAGGCCACAAGCTCAAAACCAAAATCGACCCCCCAACATTCCACATACAGCTTGTTAGGGGTCACACGGTCAAAACCAAACCCGACCCCCTAACCTGCCACATACAGCTTGTTAGGTCACAAGGTCAAAACCCAAATCCATATCCCTGATGTCATCTTCAAAACTTTGCCTTGAGATGGTACGTGATCCCTTTCACTACCATAAAATTCCCCTGGAAGCTCAAAAGGCTACAAATACCAAAAGAATGA
Source organism: Litsea cubeba (assembly GCA_012931725.1). NCBI lineage: Eukaryota > Viridiplantae > Streptophyta > Magnoliopsida > Laurales > Lauraceae > Litsea > Litsea cubeba. Next base: position 56,642,012 of record CM022944.1, read on the forward strand.
CTGCTCAAAGACTCTTGGTCAACTCACAAGCTCTCCTTTGAAAAATCTCTTCGAGGCACATCGACTACAAAAGTTAAGCAGCTTTTCACTGCACCTCGAGGGGGTATTTGTTGACACAAAAAAAATGTGTCACTTTGCTTCTTCAAAACCAGAAAGCTACATGAAGTCGCAGCCTGCCATAAATAGGCAATGTTACTTCCAAAAATCAAATCTTGTCAGAATCAAACAAAAACTGGAAGATCCTTCAAGACAGCCAAAAGAGTACACAAGAAGTTTCGGGCCATTTCAAAATCATTGGCCTAACTTCGATTCTCCGGCAGCTGAAAAGGAGCTCCTGGCGGCGAAAGCATCGGAGACACCAAATCTTCGATCAAAGCCGACGGATGATCTCAAAATACATCCAAAAGGCTCCACGCCAAGTTCCGAGTCAAACTGACAACGTTTGACCCTACATCAACCCTCGAATAGCTAAATCAAGCCTCTCGGCGGTGAGAACCACCGAGTCCATCACTCATCAGATAGAACACATGGACGGCTTCAAAATGCTTACAAAGGGCTATACGTCAAATTTCAGGTCATTTCGACAACATTTGACCAGACTTTGACGCTCGGAAGCCAAATCAGGCCTCTCGGCGGCGAAGCTCCCCAGGACCATGGTTTCCAAGACAGAGCCTATGGATCATCTTAAATGACTCCAATAGGTTCCCTGTCAAATTTCAAGTTAATCGGACATCGTTTGACCGCACATCAATCCGCGACATGTTCATCGCGAGAAAAAAAAGTCTACTAGTGACAAAACCCCAAACGGCTTCAAAACTCAAACAAAAGCCTATGGTTGGTCTTATTTATTGCTCAAGAGGCTTCACCCCAAATTTCAGGTCATTCCGACATCGTTTGACCCAGTTTCTGTTTCTAACGGAAAATCGGCAACTCTGCGCGACAAAGTCTTCGGCTTTCTTGGAAAATTAGAAACTTTGCAAAATAAAATGCAAGGATTCTCATCAGGTTTTCTACAGGGAAATCAGGCCAATAAATTATCAAAAATGTCAAGAAAAAATACAGAGGAAACAAGAATAAAAAAATATAAAAAACGGACACAAAATGGGACAAAAGGGGGGAAAAACCCCCCAGGGTCGCAGACCCCTGTGACCCTGGCCCATGGTCGCCGGCGACCATGGAGCCCGGGATCGCCGGGAGGGCCCCGGAAGCCCCGTTTTTCATCATTTTTCGTGATTCGAAGCATCCGACCCCTGGGATTTTCCAAAATTCATACTTTTGAGACACCAAATCCTTTGACATCCGTCAAGATCACAGGTCAATCAGCAAGAGTATCAAAATCAACATTGATCGCCAACCGGTCAACCAAAAAAGTGTGCTTTCTACCCGACGGATCGAGAAATCAACAGGACAGATGACACCGACCCGCTCTTGGCAACCAATACCTGAAGTTACATGGTCATCCGATGTCGATCTACATGAAGATCCATCGATGATCATCGCCAGAAGAATCCCAAAAGACGCAGCACGGCCCACGACTCTTCAACTGTTCAGTGACCACTTAATGCGATTAATTGACTAGCCTTTTACATTCATTAATCCATTTCTTTGGACGGCCCAATTAGAAGCAAGCATCCGGGAGTTACAAGTCAATTGATTCATGGCATTTAACCCATGAAACTCCTCCCATCATGGCGATTAAAGGCGATTAAATGGCCTCAATCTCCTCCGGCCAATCAGACGCCAAGAAAAAGGAGTTACAAAATAAAGGAATTAAATCCTGTAACTCCTCCCATTATGCGGCTTAATGACAATAAAAGCCCATAAACCCTCCTAAATGGCTACCAAAAAGCCTATAAATAGGAGAGCATTCCAAGAAGAAAGGACAGCACGACAAACTGCAGAAAATCCGGAAATTTAGACAGAAAAAGGCATCAGAAATCTAAGAGAAAGAAAGAGAGAAAACTCTACGGAAGTCCTACACCGACCACCGCTACAAGGTGACAAAAGTCCCTTGGGGGGTACCCCCCCAAGGTCCTTGCCTTCTCCTTCTGCCTCCAATGGCTTAGATGTGGCTTTTCAGCCCATCTACTTCGTTTTTTATTGGACATAGGATCTCCTTTTGGTCTTTGTCCTCTAAAAACCTGAGGTTATAGCCAAGCCAAGCGAATCAAGAGCATCCTCTGTTCTCATCTACATGGATGATGGTGAAGTCCACATATGGCTTGTGACCGTCAATCTGAACGAGTCCCCCATCCTCCTTTTCTTGCTTTTCATTGTAGTTTGTATTTTTCCAAAAGAGACAAAAATCACAACTCTTGTCTTTCATTATTGATAAGAATTGTAAATCGGCTATAAATGCCAAAAAATTGCCTTTCACGGCAAACCAAGAAAAACGTCTCTTTTCTTAAATATATGTGCAATGGAAAACTTGAAAGAAGTTGATTTCCGTTTTACTTGCGAAGGTCGATCTCTGGATCACCACTTGCAATTCCAAGTAAAATAGAAAATCTGGCACACCCATATAAAAAAAATATTGATGCACGCCTCTGCCCCCGGTTACGAAAGGGTCGGACCCAAATAGACTCCCACATCCGCCGACCTCGGTAGAACCGAGCAGAAGCGCTGTCCATAATCCATTAAACACACTACACACTAATTCCTCCCATCCATTTCATATAAATCAAATGTAAACATAACTTCTCCATTCAACAAGACACTAAACATTTGCAATGTAGCTAGCTCATCATAAGATAATTAAATAAGAGACCAAAATCCAAGACTTTTGTGAAACAATAGTTTAAGAAGATTAAGCATAAATCACTTACATAAACACTACAAAATTAAACCCATAGACTTTAAGAAAACATAACATAGAAATGGAAATATCATGTAAATCATTTACATTAAGCATTAAACGTCATACTAGCTGAATTATTTACTTGCCTTGGTCAAGAGATTCACAAAATCACTCCAAACACAACTCTCTAGGGTCCAAGGTCTCAAGCTTCCAATCTACAAAAGCCCTAAAAATAACCCAAGAAAATCCCTAGAAATCAATCATTCTCAAATCTCTATGAAACTCTTTGCATAAATGATAAAAATGATCCAAATGGTTTGAAAAACCAAGATTTGAAGAAAGAAAAGCTTTTGCTAACCTTTGGTAGCTCAAACAAGGAAGAAAGGCTTGGAAGAGGGATCTTCTCTAGCTCAAATCTCTTGAAAATGGCATCTTAGGATAGCTTGGAAGGTGGGGAAGAAGGTTTGGAGATCATTCCCCCATTTAGCACACAAGAGGAAGCATATAATAGGAGAGAGAGTGGCTGGAAAAGGGTTTCAGCCACAGCTGGAATCGTTGCAGAGAATGGGAGAAGAAGAAGAGGATTCAACCCCTTTTATAAAGTGGGCAAGTGGGTCCCATGGGCCCCAATATTACAAAGGGCTGGAACTAACATTTGTTGGTCCCGGATGAAAACGACGAAGAAGACAAAAATGTTCGTCGAAAAATCTATTTTCTAAAAAGTATATTTTCCCCAATTTCTGAAATTTTCAAAATTTATGGACAGATTTAGTGAAAATGTCATTTTTGCTCCTTTTTCTCGAAAACCGCGATTTCTGAGCATTAAATCAAAATGGTCAAAACATGAAAGTTTCTAAACTTAATGAGATGAGTCAAAATAAACCAAATTTGGGATTTTTAGAAATCAAGAGTAATTTCTCATAAAAATACATATTACAAAGGACGGGTCAAACTAAGGTCAAAGGTCCTCGAGATTTTCCAAAGTTATGAAAAACCTAGTCAAACTCAAAAAGAAGGTCAAACCAACTCTAATCTTGCTTAAAAAGATAAGCCACGATTAAAATATCACTAAACAAAAGAACTGGGGGTCAGGGTCTTACACCACCTCAGCAGTATAGACCCCAGCAGCAACAGCAGCAGGCCCGTCAGCAAGGGCAGAATCATAATCAGTGTCCTCCGCAACAGAACAGGAATCGACGACAAGGTATGTAGCAGCAAGCTTAGAATGGGCCACAGTAATGAGGACAAGTCTATGCAGTCAATCGGGTTGATGTAGAGGCTGCAGGCAATGTAGTGAAAGGTACACTCCTTATCTATGGAATTGAATCTAGGATTTTGTTTGACCCTGGCTCTACACATTCATTTCTATCTCTTAGATTTTCTAAGTTGATTGATGTGCATGCTAGAGAACTTGAGTTTGTTTTGACTGTGGCTACTCCAGTAGGTAAACAAGTCGTACGTGTGTATGACTTTTTACCCTAGTTGTTCTGTCATGATAGGAGAAGCAGTGTTACCGGCAAATCTTATTTTATTGGATATGCTTGATTTAAACGTCATCCTAGGGATGGATTGGTTGGCAAGGTACCATGCCATGATGGACTGTTTCCATCATGTTTAAACTAGAGGAGACACCAGCAGCGGTGTTGTTTCAGGGAGAGAGGAGGAATCCTCGTGCAAAGTTTACTTCAGCGTTGAAGGCTGATAGACTTCTGAAAAGTGGATATGAGGCATATTTGGCGTTTATCACGGAGGATAAACGGTACCAAGGGGTGGAGGAGATCCCTATTGTTTGGGAATTCCCGAATTTTTTTCCAGAAGATATCCCAGGTTTGCCACCCATTAGGGAGATTGACTTCACTATTGAGTTGTTACTAGGGACCGCTATGATTTCTATTGCACCCTACAGAATGGCTCTGGCGGAACTGGGAGAATTAAAATTATAGTTGCAAGAATTGCTGGAAAAAGATTTTGTTAGGCCTAGCATTTTGCCATGCGGAGCTCCATTTTTGTTTGTCAAGAAGAAAGATGGTCCAATGAGGATGTGCACTGATTACCGGAGATTGAACCAAGTGACCATGAAGAACAAATATCATTTGCCAAGGATAGATAAACTTTTTGATCAGTTGCAAGGTGCTAGATACTTTTCGAAGGTTGATTTGAGATCCGGTTATCATCAACTGAGAGTTAGAGAGTCAGATGTACCGAAGACTTCTTTCTGGACAAGATATGGACAATATGAGTTTCTAGTGATGCCATCTGGATTGACTAAAGCACCGGTGGTATTCATGGCCTTGATGAACAAGATATTTTCACAGTACCTGGACCAGTTCACAATAGTGTTTATTGATAACATCTTGGTGTACTCCAACACCAAAGAAGATCATGAATAGCACCTGAGAATAGCACTGCAACTTTTGAGAGATAACCAGCTATATGCAAATCTCAGTAAGTGTGAATTTTGGCTCGAACAAGTAGCATTCTTGGATCATATCATCTCCAAAGAAGCATTGTCAATGGATCCAGCCAAGATTGAAGCAGTTATGGATTGGGAAAGACCAAAGAATACAATAGAGGTTAGAAGTTTTCTTGGGTTGGCAGGGTATTATCGGATGTTTGTTTCGGGATTTTCTTCGATTACGTCGTCATTGACGAAGTTGACAGGGAAAACTGCACCATTTGTACGGACAAACCAGTGTGAGGCTAGTTCCAAAGAGCTAAAAAAGAGATTGACTATAGCACTGGTCCTCACTTTGCCGACCGGAAGCGGCGGTTTTACTATATCTACCGATGCTTCGAATATAGGACTTGGTTGTGTATTGATGCAGGATGGAAAAGTGGTTGTGTATAGATCTTGTCAGTTGAAAGATCACGAAAAGAACTATGCAACCCATGATCTTATGTTGGCGGCGATTGTTTTTGCATTAAAGATGTGGAGACATTATCTCTATAAAGAGAAGTTAGAAGTCCACTCCGATCACCGCAGTCTACAGTACTTGTTTTCTCAGAAAGACCTGAACATGAGGCAGAGAAGATGGATGGGTATATATCAAGGATTATGATTTTCCAATCAAGTATCACCCGGGGAAACTAAATGTAGTTGCCGATGCCTTGAGCAGGAAATCAATAGGCTTGGCAAATCAAAGTGGTACTTGTGTTTTTCAACAGTTGGAGGAGTTGAGAGTAGATCTACATCCACTAAGGAAGGGTGTGATGTTAGCCAACATTTCTGTATCAGAACCTTCTTTCATTCAGAAGATCAAGGATAGTCAGTTGCAAGACCCAGAGTTGGCTAGAGTTTCAGAGCATATAGTAGACCGCCCAGACTTTCGTATTGTGGATGGAGTCTTGTACTACCATGATCGTCTATGCGTGTCTAACATTGAAGACTTGAGGAATGACATCATGATAGAGGCTCACAGTACCAAGTATTATATGCATCCGGGCAGTACGAAGATGCATCAGAATTTGAATGGCAGATTTTGGTGGAACAACATGAAGAGAGAAATTGCAGCATTTCTCTCTCAATGCATGACATGTTAGTTAGTAAAAGCAGAGCATCGAAACCGTATAAAATATAGTGGAAGCAAATGTAAGGTATCATATAAAAACTAAAGCATTTGTAGCAAGGCTGAAGTCCAGCCTATTATATCAGTGTACGATTATCAAATGTTTATACATATTGGACTATCTCCCTGCTCACAACAAAGTAACTCAAAACCCAAGAAAAGATATACTCTCAAACCGCCGGTTCAAGCACTCCATCCTCCAGCTCGACCTCTTGGTCCGCTGGTCTCCAACCGTAGTCACCAACTATGGGCGCCTCAACAAGCACGAGCGCATCATCCTCGTAGTCGGGGTCAAAACCTAAGCACCAAGAATGGGTCAGATCCAAAGATCTGACAAGACACAATATACAAGTAACATAGGATGTATGCATCAAAAGAGTAGAGACGATCCTAATAATCAATGAGAATAACAATGATACATAATCTAGGCATTTGAGCATGATAATAATCAGAATCAGGATAATTGAGTAATCTATTCAAACAGACATTAAAGTGACACATTCACACAAGCTGGATACCGCGGGATATTATACCGCGGCCCTCCCATACTGAACATAGTTGCGGTGAGAAAAACTCATCAGCTTTAGGAAATGACGAGCCCTGTAAATAACACTCATGCCTCACCACACTCATCGCTCATTACTCAGAAGACCGAACCCGGTATCACACCGTCCGTCTAAAACATAGCTCATCATGATAGCCCACTCATCACTCAACACTCATAGTAGCTCCTACCATGGATTTAAAAATCGGCCGATATGAACCGGTATCAGCCCATACCGGATCGATATATCCCAGTGATATCGGTATCGGTATTACAAGGGAAAAAACCTCCAAAAATATATCGGTCGGGAGGAAGTTCATCTCGACCTTACCGAGATCTCGGCCCGAGATCATTTAAAAACACCCAAAACCCTAATTTTTTTTTAACTTTTTCCCCATCTTCATCTTCTTCTCCTCTCCTCTCATCTCCTTACTCCTTTAAGCAGCCATACCTCCATCACACATTCACACATCCCTCTTTCATATTTTCTTCAAGAAAATATTATTCAAGGTAAGAGAAAATCAACTAAAAGCATTTTATTATGTATTTATGTGTTTTTTCTTTCTTATTTTTAGATGAAGCATAGAAATCATTGGGTTTGTCACTTGTGTTATGTTCTTCACTTAGAAGTTAGATCTACATACTTTCATGCTAGATCTACTCATACACATAATTTTTTTTTTCAATTCTTTTATTTTGGGATTATTTAATATTTGAATTATAATATATCATTTTTTTTGAAATTTCATCACAAATATGTTCTTTTAATGATTCATGATCATTTTATGGTGAGTAAATAATTGATCTACGTACTTTTATGCTAGATCTATATATTTAGGATTTTGAAAATGATTTTATGAAATGTTTATTTTTTTAAAAAAAAATTATTGTTACTTGTTAGAGTATTTATGATACCAAAGGCTTATTAATAATGTGTAGATGATAGATCTATATCTACTCATAGTCATAAACATGATTTAGATTTTTAGTTTATTTATCTTATTTTTGGATTTTCTAATATTTGAATTATAATATATCATTTTTGGGGATTTCATTATAAATAGGTTCTTTTAATGATTCGTGATCATTGCGTGGTGTGTAAATGATTGATCTACATATTTTTATGCTACATCTATATATTTAGGATTTTGAAAATGATTTTATGAAATCTTTTTTTTAAATAATTGTTGTTACTTGTTAGAGTATTTATGATACCAAAGGCTTATCAATAATGTGTAGATGATAGATATATATCTACTCAGAGTCATAAACAAGATTTAGATTTTTATTTTAATTATTTTATTTTTAGATTTTCTAATATTTGAATTATAATATATCATTTTTTGGGGATTTCATCATAAATATGTTCTTTTAATGATTCATGATCATTGTGTGGTGTGTAAATGATTGATCTACAATTTTTTATGCTAGATCTATATATTTAGGATTTTGAAAATGAATTTATGAAATCTTTTTTTTTCAAAAAATAATTGTTGTTACTTGTTTATGATACCAAAGGCTTATTAATAATGTGTAGATGATAGATCTATATCTACTCATAGTCATAAACATGATTTAGATTTTTATTTTAATTATTTTATTTTTGGATTTTCTAATATTTGAATTATAATGTATCATTTTTGAGGGATTTCATCATAAATAGGTTCTTTTAATGATTCATGATCATTGTGTGGTGTGTAAATGATTGATCTACATATTTTTATGCTAGATCTATATATTTAGGATTTTGAAAATGATTTTATGAAATCTTTATTTTTTCTAAAAATAATTGTTGTTACTTGTTAGAGTATTTATGATACCAAAGGCTTATTAATAATGTGTAGATGATAGATCTATATCTACTCATAGTCATAAACATGATTTAGATTTTTATTTTAATTATTTTAATTTTTGATTTTCTAATATTTGAATTATAATATATCATTTTTTGGGGATTTCATCATAAATATGTTCTTTTAATATTTCATGATCATTGTGTGGTGCGTAAATGATTGATCTACATAGTTTTATGCTAGATCTATATATTTAGAATTTTGAAAATGATTTTATTAAATCTTTATTTTTTTTTTAAATAATTGTTGTTACTTGTTAGAGTATTTATGATACCAAAGGCTTATTAATAGTGTGTAGATGATAGATCTACATCTACTCATAGACATTTTTATGATTTAGGTTTTTATTTATTTTATTTTATTTTCAGATTTTCTAATATTTGAATTATAATATATCATTTTTTGGGGATTTCATCATAAATATGCTCTTTTAATGATTCATGATCATTGTGTGGTGTGTAAATGATTGATTTACATACTTTTATGCTAGATCTATATGTTTAGGACTTTGAAAATGATTTTATTAAATCTTTAATTTATTCTAAAAACAATTGTTCAAGTGTATTTAATATTTATGATACTTTAACTACCAAAGGCTTAGGACTTTGAAAATGATTTTATTAAATCTATAATTGTTGTTAGAGTATTACTATTACATGAATTTTTTATTTTATAGGAACAATGGTGCGTGACATAGATCCGGCATGGAGCCACGGTGAAGCAGTCGAAAGGAAAAGTAAAGTAAAATGTAATTATTGTGGACGAGTTCTCAATGGGGGGATTACCCGATTGAAAAAACTTTGGCACATGTATCAGAACAGGTGACAAAATGTCAGAAAGTGCCACCAAATGTGAGAGCTGAAATGCAGGGGCTCATTAATCATCTGCACAAAAAAAAAATTGTAGAAGAAAGAAGAAGAACCGATGAACTTGATGCATGCAGAGAAGAGATATTTGGTTCCTCCGATGATGACGATGAAGACCTGGAAATGAGGAGGGCTAGGAGAGAAAGTGTAAGGTCACTTCAGGAGGAGGAAGAGAGGAGAAGAATACAATATGAAGCAGCCACAAAGGTAGCCAATATGAGCAGGGTGGGTAATCCGGACTGGTGGGAGCGAGTTTGCATCGGGCATTTAGTAAAAAACAACCCCGTCAAGATCGAGACATTGGGGAGGTTGAAAGACCTCCTCACATGCACCTCGTAGGCAGATGTGGTGGGGCCAACTGACCCATTTGCTTATAGAAAACCAACATCAAAGCAGTCCAGCATCATGAAAGCACTAAAGGGCAAGTTCGGTAAAGCAAGAGAAAATCTAGTGAGAGCTGCTGGGAAGGTTTTTTTGGATGGAGGCATTTCACCCAACAAGGCATCTTCTCTTTATTTCACCACTATGTTAGATGCAGCTACAGAACATGGTCCAGGTATAAGGGCACCCACCCCTTACAAGATTGGGCATGTTTGTGTTGAGAAAGAGTATGAGGAGTTGAAGGCTTGGGTGCAGACTTTCAAATGGGCATGGAATGAAAGAGGTTGCACACTAATGTGTGATGGGTGGACGACCATCACACATCGTCATCTCTTGAATTTTCTAGTCTACTCGTCTATGGACATGATGTTTATCAAGTCAGTTGATGCAACTGATTACATCCAAGATGCAAAATATATTAAATAGTTTATTGAATGAGGTGATTGAAGAAATGGGGGCAGATTTCGTAGTTCAGGTGGTTACCAACATTGCTACAAACATGAAGGCTTATGAAACAAAGGCCAAGGATTTTCTGATCTCCATGTGCAGCACATTGCCTGGATTTAATGCTTGAAGATATTGCAAAAGGAAAAGTCATGTTGCAAGTGATTGGTAAGATAAAGAAGATCACCATTTTTTTATTAGTCGTATAGACTCATTTCCATGATGAAAATGCATACAAACAACCATGAACTACTGCGGCCTGGCATCATTAGATTTGCCACCCACTTTATTGCCATCGAAAGGGCTTACAGGTATAGAGAAGGACTTCTCCAATTGATAAAATCACAGGAGTTCATGAATTCAAAATGGGGAAAGTGGCCAAGTCCCATTACAAAAGAAGTATGTAAAATAATTGAGTCCAACAAATTCTGGCCTCATGTGAATGGTGTTTTGAATGTTTTTTTATCCCCTAATAAAGGTTCTTCGATTGGTTGACGGCGATGATAAGCCAACAATGGGCTTTTTACATGACGCCATGGAGAGATCAAAGCCGACTATTCAAGCAGATTGTACATATTACAAAACGTTTTGGAAGATCATCGACGATCGATGGGGACGGCAATTGAAACATGATTTAAACACTGCTGGAGAGTGAAGGCCATTTCCTTTAATACTTGAATTGTTGTATTCAATTTGGCCTCACTATATTAATTTATCATTGACTAAAATTCATTGGTACTTTTACAGGATACTTCTTTAATCCACAATTTACGGATGGACGCATATCTGATGAAATCCATTTGGGATTAAAAAATGTAATTGAAAGACTGGCAGAGAGTACAGATGAAGCAATTTGGGCTACTAATCAGGTAGGCTAATTTAGGGAAAAAGTATAACAATGTAATTTCTCCAATTTATTTTCATATGTTAATGTCTTCGGATTGACATATACAATGTACATGCTGGAAGCTTTGGAACGACGATTGCATGGAGAGCTATCACACAGACCAATCCTGGTATTGATTGTAATGTCATCTCTATATTATTCAAGGACTTATTATTATTTTATTGACTCTAATATCATTTCTATTTTTTTTAGCTGAATGGTGGTTGAATTATGGAGAGAGTGCTCCTGTACTAAGGATGATTGCTATTAAAGTCCTTAGTCAAACTACATCGTCTTCCAATTGTGAAAAAAACTGGAGCACCTTCTCGTTTATCCACACAAGACCAAGAAATAGATTAACAATGTAGAAGCTAAATAAATTGCTCTACATCCACTACAACCTCAAGCTCCGGAGTAGAAATATAAGGAGAAGACAGTTTGAGGAATAACGGGATTATTTTTGTCCAATTAATTTGGACTATATCTTTTCAGAAGAGGATATTGTGTTAGGTGAATGGCTGGAGGAACAAGAAGAACCGGTGTTAAACCAAGCCCCAGAGTTTGAGGGGTCGATGGAGGAATTGACTGGAGATAGGCTTGAGCCAGTGAGTGCCTCAGAAAGGATAGAAGAAATAAACTTGATAATGCAACAGGGGCGCGTACCTAATACAAGTGAGCCAAGGGGAAAGGACGTGGACGAGGGGAGTGAGTCAAGTATTTATACTTCTTCATCATCAGCAGGAATTCCACCCGACTCTCCCGGGGATAGGGGTCATTATAGAGATGATGAGCCTATCACTTATGAGACAGTTGAGCATTTTCCCGATGCTACGGAGTTAGATCTGTTGGGATTGGTGTATACCCTAAAGCCCACTAGCTACACTCTCATCTTTTGTTACTGGATAATTACTGGTTATTTAATGAAATGACTCTTTTCTCTTTAAACATGTATATATGTATGGTAGTGTAAGGGCCCATTGTTTCTAGTAAATGAATTAGGTGTGTAGTTGCTACACACAGATAGGTCTGACTCATGGACACTGGAAACAATTAAAATTGTTCATAACTGAAAGATGGAGTTGGGCACTTCATCTTGGTATAAGTTATAATGAGAGACTCTCCTGTATTCAGGGTGACTTACCTAAGCATGGGAGGACTTTCTCGGATTTATCTCATTAGTGCATATGCAATGCATTGAACATGACCATTGTAGGTGTGATCTCTAAAATAGTACTATCACTGAGAGAGATCAAGTCACCTCATGCTACTGGGTGACCAGTGCTCTTAATCTTGAGCATTTATGGATGAACTGACGAAGTCAAGTTCTTGTGCTTTAATTCACTGTGGGTGAGATTCTTTTCATAGGGTCAACAGCTCTGTGTTTTGGGTACTCGGACTTGATCAGTTGGGACGTGCAAATGCAATAAAGAATCTATGCCATCTAATGATGGAATGATCGTCCCCTTAGAATTATCCGATTAATCATCAAAATCTAAGATCTTAGTATATGGATGTTCCATATGGATATTGAACTTGTGGGTCGCTCCTTGGACCAAGATAATGATATCTGAATTATGATTAAGTTAAGGATATGAAGTTCTAAGGTTTAGATGTAATCAAGAAGGTTGATAGTACATCTGATAACCTGACTTGATTATGGATGTTACATAGAGGGGCATTTAGGTCATTTTACTTAGTAGGTCGAAGACAACTGTCATTTTCAGACGAGCTTATTATATTATATATTTGTCCCTGAAGTTCAACCATAACTCTTTAGTGGAATGAGTTAAGGTTAAAATGGTCTTAATGTTGCTATGTGTTTAGCATAGACATTTTGGTCATTTTGGGAGCCAAGGGCAAATATGTCTTTTGGTCCCTTCTCTAGTCACTTTCCTAGATTAGCATGGTTTCCTAAATTGTTTAGATGACAAATGGTTGAATTATTTTAGTGGAAAAATAATTTTGAGTTTAAATTCAAATAGGCCTTTGATGGCATACATGAATTTAATTCTAGATAAATTATTTGTGGGCCAAGGTGTGCATTTTTATGTGGGACGTCCATAATGGGAATTCCATAGGTGAGGTTCCCAACTTTGAGTAGGTCTCTACTTGGAAGGTTGGACTCCTCTTTGGATTAGTATTCTTATAGTAAAGTTTCCTTTTTGAATTAGAAACTTAAATTAGTCAGTGTTGTGCAACAATGATTACTAATTGCTAAAGTTTGTGGGATGTTTCTTTAGTTTTCTTTTTTAATTGGAGTGTTTCTAAAAGGAAATAAATCTTTGGATTGTACTTTCCTTTTAGGACATCTAAGAGAATTAGTAGGGATAACTATTAAGGAAAGGAATCCCAAAGTTTTCAATAAAAGGAGGAAGCTTCCCCCCCCCCCTGGACGTCCATAAGAAAAAAATCCCCTATCCCACACGTCCAGCCCTCTTTTCTTCTTTATTGAAGAGAGTTTCAGGTCTGAGTTTTTTCCATAGATAAAAGTTCTCAAATTCCATCTAGAAATCTAGATTAAGATCCCACCATCTTAGCCAGATTTGGAAGTGAAATAGAGAAGAAGATCAAAAGTAATTCTACTGCAGAAAATTCCAGCAAGTTGTTTCCTAATTGCAAGTCTGAGTTCAGCCCTTTGGATCTTTTATTTCAGAGATTTGAAGTCTACATATCATCAAGGTAATAGTCTTCTTGAATCTCTTTTAATTATACACTTGCTGATCTTCGCTGCCCAGATCAGATTTTTAAAATCTGTTTTGCTACAAATCAGCCATGGACGTCTTCCCCTAGTGATGTCCAGATCTGAATCGCAGTTTCTTTCAAGATCCTCAACATGGCTATGTCAGACATGTTGGACAGACAAGGAATAGTAGTGGCGCAGCTGAGCAAGGAGTGGGGGAAGGTACTCATGGTCATCATGGGGGTTATGTTGGCCAACAAGGTGCCATGTATGGACAGCATGGAGGTTATTCATATGACCCTAATTGGGTACCCCCTTTACCAACACCGATAATTTCTATCGAACAGATATTAATTGAGCAAGGGAGGCTTCCCCCACTACCACATGATCCCCAATGACCTTTACATGCTCCTCATACCTATTTCATGCCATTTTAATATAGTTACCGGCCATCTCGATCTACAGGGGATCAAGATAGTTCATCATCTGATCAAGAACAATCTGAATATGGTCATGGGTATGGTAGTGCTGCGCAACAGTATGGAGCATATCTTTTTAACCAATACCGAATAAATGATGATGATGATGATATTGAGCCTGGGCGACACTCCACTTGGAATTAGACCGTCAATCTGTCATACACTCATACTCATCAATCTCTCTCTCTAGTTTCTACTCTCTAGTCCCCTTTAATTTCAGGTAAACCATGAACCTTTTGATGCCCAAGTGCTTTATGATTTACTATCTCACTATCATGTTTCAGATTTTAATATGTTATCTTCATGGTCATGAATTTCACAACTCATTTGATGATTGAGTTAGTACTAAATGATGATTGATATGTTATCTTTATTTTCTTATATTTTACACTAATAAATTGATCATGAACATCAATAATGGTTGCATTATATGAAATACTGGAGAAGAAAGCGAACAGCGACACAGACAGGACTCATAACTTAAGGTGACCGAGATTTTGACTTATTGTACTTACTAATGGAAAAAAGTATTATTTTCCAGCATTTTCTAATATTCTGGATTTTTTTGGATATTTTTGCAAGTTTTTTTGGATTGAAACAAAATTCACACCGCGACGACCGCAACAGATCGATATTCGCGACCGATGCCGATATCATATCGGTTTTTCGGTCCGGCCGATACCATGACCGAGATTTTAAGCCATGGCTCCTACCGGTGATGATCAGTTAAAAGGCTGAGCTTAAGACAACTGAGTGAATGTTCATGCCGACTTAAGGAAACAATGTAAGTCTGTATCTGTCAAGGCTTTGCCTTGCATCAACAAGGTCCTAACCAAAATCCCTAACAGGTCTAAGTACCAATTCAATCCATGGAACACAGTCCAGGTCCAAGTCCAATCATTGGATCCATACCAAGGCCCACCAAATACATGGCCTGGTCTAAAAAGTCCAGATGAGGTAACAAGTCAATATCCATCATCAATCAGTCCATTCTCATCCATAATGAGTTACAAGTCCATCATAACCAACCTCTCCATCCTAGGGTATCACACATCCAAACTACAACAATGTGCACGATACAATTTGCCGGCAAAAAAGAGGTACCGCCAGGAAAAATCTATACATTGCCGACATTTTATTTCACCGAAAAAAGAGGTTTATTTCGCCGGGCAAAGACTTTTATTTTTTCAATAATAAATTCTCAAAAAACTTTTGCCGGCATGTTTTTGCGCCAGGAAAAGATGTTTATTTTTCAATAATAAATATAGAGAACTTTTGCCGGAGTTTTTTTCGCCGGGAAAAGTGGTTTATTTTTTCATAAATAAATTTAGAAAAACTTTTGCCGGCGTTATTTTGCGCCGGGAAAATATTTACAAATTACAAAAAAAAAATCAAATTGTTTTTGCCGGCGTTTTATCTCGCCGGGAATAAAAAAATTTATAAATATATTTTTTTATTTATTTGATTTTTAATTTTCTTTTCCTGTATATACATTAGTTCATTACAACTTCCAACCTGTGTTACATGAATAAATTGAAATTGCTAATTCCATTATCCAAGACCGAATCTACTACAATACACACCCAAGATCCATTTCCATTCCAAAACCATCAAAAAATGAAACAAGAAAACTCATTCCACTTCACATTAATATTCAAACATCCTTTCAACATTAAAAGAACTTTACCATTACCATTACAAAATTAAAACAAATGCTAACATTCTTGCCGTTGTACCAACATTCAAACACCAATGAAAAATTACATATTCATATATGATCATTTCATTGTTGCACCATTCCATTGTTAGTTTTATGGACTCAATCCAGTAGATGATATAATAAATTGATTAATTTCTTTATTTATCAGTATATTCATGCTTTCCTTTCATGAGATGAATGGTGATTTATTATATACTTGCATATAACCAATACAAATGACATGATGGTTCATGAGATGAACCGGAATCCACAAGTATATTAGATGTAACACATGTATATGGATGAGATCCACATACGGGAGACATGTGTGACAAATCTTATACTTAAAATATATTCACAACCAGTGATGAGACTGGACATCTCATACTGATATGGTTGCAGCACTTTGATCACTATGAGATAGTGTGATTTGTCTCGATCATCAGAATGGAAGATTCTGGATCATAGTGCTGGTACATTGGATGCATTGAAGGACCATGAGAAGCACCTTATAAACTCTGTCTTTACTTTAAGGTCTGCTCTCATAATTCCCTAGCAATAGGCTCTCAATCCTGAGACATTAATGAACTCAAGTTTCTATCTATTCATTTGCTTTGAGTCACCAATGAGTGAGGCCAACTGTAGGTCAACACCTCGGTGATTTGGGTACGTGGTAGTAGAGCTGTGGGAACATTCTATGGTCAAGATGGAATCTATCTCTGATATCCCCTTGTGCCAATTAATGGATTTATCATTGGTAAGTGCGCACCCATTCCGATTAAGAGTTAATTGGAAAGGTACCTATGATCATTATAATTAATTGGGGCTCAAGGATAATAAGATATGGATCTAGTTTGGAAGACAGGTCCAATTGATCCATGGATATTGATAGAGGGGTCTACTTGTGGTAATGTGGAAGTTTAGGGTCTTCTATGTAATATTCCTAAGACTGGAGTTCAATTGCATTTATATAGTGTAGTTATTTGCAATTAATTGTGGGCCTGGATTACACATGAGATGTGGGGTCGCGAGTCCCAGTTGGAGCCAGCTTTCTAAGGAACCCCTAGTGGTCCCCACGCTAGCCCAATTATTAGAAAGTATCTAATTCTTGTTGAACTCTAAAAGGAAAGTTACTATTTCTATTTAAAGTGAGACTTCTAATAGTGGTAATAGTAGACTTACTAATTTTAGTAGAAGTGAGACTTCTATTTTAATTAGAAAGGAATTGGAAAGTTACTAATCATATTTGAAGTGAGACTTCTAATTATGATATGGTAAGTTACTAATTAATGGAAGTAAGACTTCTATTGTAATTAGTAAAGAAGAGGTTACTAAAAGTTATAAATATAGAAGAGGAAAAGGAGCCTGGACGTCCATGAATAATTCCACCCTAGGGATTCACGCCCAAGGCCCTTTTTTGCAATAGTTGCACATGCTCCTTCTTCTCTTCCCTCTTCTAGTTCTCTTTCTAGTTTCTCCCTAGAGTTCCTAGTAGTTTTCTCTTGGAGGTCCCACCATCTTCTTGAAGAAAAGGAGAATCTGATACGGGTCATAGCATGGAAGATCAAGAGGTCTTGAAGACTCCTATTTGATTAGTGAAAGCGTTTCATCATCAAAGAAAGACGCAACTTCTCCATTAGAGCACAACCGAGCTCCAAAAGTATAATCCACTTCCTTGCATGTTGTAGATTATTATGGATGCTTATTAGTTGTTGTTTCTATCTTATAGATTGATTGTATTTACTGATCATGATGACTAAGATTGAGGACATAGATCTTGGATTGGGTTTTATACCCTTCTGGATAGTTGATCCCTGCGTCAAGTGGGTCAAAAGTTTTTGAAACCTATCCTAGAGGCCCACCCTATTTCCAACATCCGACACCTGCACCATTGTTTTAAAAAACTTCGTGCATCCCATTTTAACATATAGCAATCCGTTACTCTGCATACTTGGCTTTCATGTTAACTACATCCTAGCTGCATGGACTCTTTCAACAAAATTTGTTTTTCAATTTTCATTCAATCTGCATACAAAAAAAATTAGCAAGGCTAACATATAATTAAGAATGTCATATGCACAACTTTTAGTGAAACTGCAGCATAAAGCATGACTCTTCGAGTATTAAAGTTCCATGTGTTCTTAAATAGGTTTGAAAAGAGCGGATAAAATACAGAGGCTACCACTCTCTGCATTACAGGAGGTGAAAATATGGAGATAGTTTAGCAAGTTATATACTAGTATCATATGCGCATAATATTATAGGAAGGAATGATAACCAAATTATTTGATTGAGATAACAGTATCTAGATGATGATATTCTACTGATTCATCCAATATTTGTCAGGTCAAATTACCAGGAGGGCACCATCATGTATGTTCTCTAATCCATAATCAAGTTGGTTCACATATCTGGTGGCTCACACTTGTCTGAACTAAAATATGTGTTTTTGTTGGTAGATTGTTTGAGTTAGATGGAAGATTTAACATAACTATCCTATTGTCCGCATTCAATGTGTACAGCCCCTTGGATGAGTTCTCTACCTAGTTTTGATCCAAGTAAATGTGACTTCTTCAGTAAAAGGGACATCACTGCCACTCACCCAAATAAATTGACACTCACCTCGGTCTTACACTCATTTAACAAAATGCTCACAGAAAAACGTAAACTAGTTTTACACTCATTTGACAAACTGCTCATAGGAAAATGTAAACTAAAAAGATATTCAAATTCCAAGGCCCCTAAAACTTAAGAGATAGGCTGATCTAATGGGGCTGCTTTCTTGCTCAAGCGTAATCCACAATGAGACGAATAAACCCTCCAATCCCACTAATTAGCATGCATCTAGTTTAGATGTAAAGGGACAGTAATCTTTGCACAAACCATAGATTTTCTATATGTAGTTTCCAAACTTGCCTCTTCATATGCTACATGTCTCCTCCTCTCAATGAAACATTCTACTATAAACCAAAGGAAAAACAATGTAGAAACTGCTACATTGATGGCCAATATAAACACCTCCTAAGCTTCATCTTGAACAAAACTAACACAATTAAAGAAAAAAAAACCAAAAATAGCAGAAATAGAAATCAAAGTCAATGAAACATGAAACCAGAGAGGTTTTTCGTCTCCAATTATTGGCCAACTATGCATTATGCAATCAACCAATCAAATCAAACCAGAGAGGTTTTTCGTCTCCAATTACTGGCCAACTATGCATTATGCAATCAACCAATCAAATCAAACCAGAGAGGTTTTTCGCTAAAATGAAATAGAAGAGTAAGAAAAGTTTTTAACAAAATCTTTAATACTCAAACCATTCCTCGGCCTTAGTTTTCTTATTTTTGCAAGTGCTTAGTTGAATCTGAAGATGGGATTGCCATGGATTTTGGTATTCTTAATTTGGTTGATGTGGATTTTTAGTTCAGGGATTTTTGGACTGAATCTAAATATTTTCATATAGGGACTGAGCTGAAGTGTTATTTTCATATACAAACCTAGAGAAGTCGCATCCTAAACTCCACCAGACGTGCCATCCCCACCAACAGCGTTGCCTGGATCAATTGCATGCTCAGCTAATTGGAGGACTAAGCCCTCAAGGAATATGGTTCTCTTGGTAAACTCCGCTACCTGCTGCCGCAATTTTAGTACCTCAAAATCAGGGCCCGTCCGATTCTAAGTTGAAGCTAAAATGGACTTCGTACGAATGCCATCAGGTATTCCGATCTTTGCCTAAGCACCTTAACAGATACCTGTTCCTCGGTCATCGGAGATGTGATAGAGGGTTGGATTGTTCGGCGCTCACTCGTACTAATTCCTCCTGCCATTCTTAATCATGTAAAAATCAAATAAAGTGAGTTTAACATATGTATAAAAGCATATTTGTATTGATATATAAAACATGACTTAGGCATATGTACATGTGTCTTCTGAGCCTCCGCATATAGTGGGTGTCATGGTAGAAATCGAGAAAAGGTTGTGCATGCCCAGCATTATGTGCTCTCTGTTATGACATTAGATATTTCTTTAATAGAAGAAATTTAATTTTCATAACTTAGTCAAATGGAGAAAATTCTTAAATCCACACTTACGATTATTGAACTACATGCTAGGAACGATCTAGAGCCGCTCGAATGATTCCACGGCATCTTCGATCGACTAACTCTCACTTTCTTTGACTTCTCCTACATAGAAAAATAAAAAAACAATATATTAGTCCAAATAAATTTTAACTAATACAATGATCTTGATCAATAATTGAAGCAGACATATACACAAAACCATTAAAAGTTACCTTCCACTCCATATTCTCCCACAAATTGTCAATCATCCAGGTCCAGTCATCTGCCTTACAAGACTTTAGTGGGTGGCTCTTTGGATCGGGCACCTCCGCCTCCGAACGAGACAAATAGTGGGTATGTAAGTCACACTTTCAGTCCCTGTACAACTTCTGGCACTTCGCATCAATGACAACCTTGATGATCGGATTGTTCACATAGTCCCCGAACTCAAAAATTTGATGCAATTGCAAACATAAACATGTTATGTGAGATAACAATTAAACATTAATGAGTCTAATTGAATCTGCATTAATTTATCTCAAATGAAATTACATGAACTCTCAAAACCACCAACCTTTGATCCCCTCAGGAATAAACTTCCAGCCTTCTTTCCGAATAGGTACCTCATCTCGAATCGTTTCCCTGAGAAGGTTCGCAAAAGTAGTGGCAGATTCGCCCTTTGGCGCTTGGCTCAAAGCTGACATCGAAATTATGATGGCATGGCCAAGTTGCCTCCTCAGCTTGGCCACCTTTAGCCCTTGTTTTGAGCCCCGTACACGGTAGGAGCCCTCTCCTGCAGCTGATGCTGTCATGACTGTGTGGGGAAATTTCCAGAGCTACAGGATTAAGCTAATCACAGCCATCAGATGGGTCTAAGCGTTCTCACGTGCCATTCGCATGCCATCTACGTGGCACCGATCTCATCCCGGCCACCAGGGCAGAGGCCTTGGCCGACATCAAACATCTCCAGGCCACAAGCGCCGAACTGGACCACCTCGGGCATCATCTCGGCAAAGAGTCCACCTCGGCAAGGCCACCCCGGATGCTATCTCCGCAAAGAACCCTACCTCGGCTGAAGAAGCCAGGACAGTAGCCGAAGCAAGAAAGAACCTTCGCTTGGGCCCCTCATCCCCCACGTCATCAGACACGTGGAGGGATAGGGTCACGAGCTAGTGGGACAGACGCGACATCCAGCCGCCCACTATCTTCACCAGATCGCCACATGGCAGCATCCAGCGGCTGAGGCCACATCAGGGCAAGGCCCGAGGGCAGATCCGCTGGTACTCCTACCGCCAAAGGCGCCCAACACAATCTGGCCCAACAAGACACGCATTTAATGCAATGTGGGCTGACCCGACTAGCATTAAATGCTGAGTGGGCCGGATTAGACTGCATTTATTACTTTGTGGGCTGATCATGACTTCCCAGTCAGATCATGGGACCCACACCAAGATATTCTCTGAGAGATACGATCCAAACCTCTATAAATAGACCTTCATGCACCATGCAAGGTACGCATAATTCCATTCAGAGAGCCCTTACTCTGTCTCTCTTCTCCCTCTCCTTCCATTGTTCCAGTTCACATACTGACTTTGGCATCGGAGAGCCTTGCGCCGCCCAGGCCAGGGTCCTCTGACTGTTTGCTACTCTCTTTCAGGCTTCCGGACGGCACCCAGACATCCCAGACACCATCATCTTCCCGGATAAGTCCTGTAAGGCACCCTCTTATTGTGGGTCATAATTTTCTGCACCTACAATTGGCACCGTCTGTGGGAAAGTAATATCCCAGCCTCTCAAAACCTCCCCAACCTTCTTAACCTCATCCTCTCAGAAGCCATGCCTCCGAAAGCTAAGAAGGGCGTAGAATCCTCAAGAGCAGCGCTCGAGCTGCCACCACCGCCAACGGACGTCCCTCCTCAAAGACGCTCCCGTACGGTGCATGGCACGACTGCAGGCGGAGGCCGCTTAGGCTCTCAGCTCTTTATCGAGTTCCCACTCCAGGAGGGACTCGAGGCCTCGACATCGTCAGAAGAAGTCGCGCCACCCAGACGCGGTGAGCGTCAGCATGAACGTCCCCGGAAGGACAAAGCCGTGGCCGTAGGAGAGACGCGCCACGTTCAACCCCCTGCCACTGGAGAGGTTCCTGAAGCCGCTCTCCTCCAGAAGCAACTCCAGGAGCAAGGGCATCTGATTCGCGAGCTCCAGCAGCAGCTGAGGGCAGTGCAAACTGCCTCCTTGAGGGAAGTCTCTGAGCCTCAAGGGAAAAAGAAAGACGCTCCCAGCAGGGCAGCCCAGCCTCCTCGAGAGGAACTCAGACATCATCTGGACCAGAAACGGAGCCAGATTCGTGACGAAGGCTCGAGCAACAGCCGTAGTCACCATAGCTGCGATGGCCGACCTCATAGCCATCGTAGCCCGAGCCATCCCAAGCGAAAGCACCGAGCTCAGACTCCAGAGAAGGACGACGAGCAAGAGCGATTTGACAAACGCGTCAGATTGGCTCTACAGCACAACTTGGAGATGCGGGACCAGAAGCAGCTCTGTTGCCACACTGATCTCGGGGGCTCTCCCTTCACAAAAGAGATCGAGCACACCCCCTTGCCCAAGAAGTTCTCCGTCCCGCGGTTTGTTCCCTATGACGGACTGTCCGACCCGTCTGCACACCTCCGACACTTCTCCCAGAAGATGTCCATCTGGGGAAACGAGGGTCACCTAAACTGCAAAATCTTCTCCTCCAGTTTGGGTGACCTCCCCCTGAAGTGGTTCTGCTCTCTCCCAGAGCAGTCGGTTTCCAGTTGGAAGGAGCTCCAGCTCTCCTTCCTGAA
This sequence comes from Litsea cubeba, assembly GCA_012931725.1. Lineage (NCBI taxonomy): Eukaryota > Viridiplantae > Streptophyta > Magnoliopsida > Laurales > Lauraceae > Litsea > Litsea cubeba. The sequence continues at coordinate 56,665,093 of CM022944.1, forward strand.
AAAGTTCCAAGCATACGCTGTCGTCCCCAAGAAGGAAGGGGACCTCATCGCCCTCAGAATGAAGCAGGGCGAAACTCTCGCCAAGTTCACCCACCGATTCTGGGCGATCTACAGCCAGATCGAGGGCGCAAGGGAGGCGATAGCCATCTACGCCTTCCAGCATGCCCTGATCCCCGGCAGCGACTTGCGGAAGGACTTGGCCGGGGACACCCCAGAATCCATGTCAGAGTTGATGTCCCGGGTGAAGCACTTTATCGCCCGGGAGGAAGACGAGATCCGAGCTAAGGATCAGGACGGGCATCCAAAGCCCGAACAGAAGAATAGCCAACCTCGGCAGAGAGGTGGGAGGCCCTCCCAGAAGCAGGAGCCCAAGCGGGATTGGGTCTCCAGTTCGGCAAAGCCTCCGTCGTCCAGGTCTGGGGGCACTTGGAAGCCCAGACCTCCCTCCAGCGCCAGTCAGAGCGTCAACGTCGTCTTCAAGGAGCCGATCTACCGCATCCTGGCCAAGATCAAATCCGAGCCATTCTTCAAGTACCCTCCGCCCCTGAAGAGTGAACCCACCGAAGGCTCCCGGAGCAAGCTCTACTGCGCCTTCCATAAGGGCAACGGGCACAGGACTGGAGAATGCAGGACCTTGCAGGGGTATCTAGAGAAGCTGGCCGAACAGGGCCACATCCAAGAGTTCGTCAAGGCCGGTGATGCCGGCGGCAGCGAGGGCCGGGTCCACCAGAGCACGGCCCAGGCTCAAGACAGCGAGGACTCAGAGAAGATCATCAACGTGATCCATCTGGCGTCCTCGGCTCCCGCTTCCTCGTCCCGGGGAAGCTCTCAAGCCCGTGCCGAAGCCAGGCGAGCTTCGCACGAGAAAGAAGTAATGAAAGCCGACCTCGCTCCGGCGTCCAAGAAAGCCCGCCGCGACAGACCAGCCATCGCGTTCTCGGATCGAGATCTAGAGGGAGTCCAGGTCCCTCACAACGACCCCCTGCTCCTCACCATGAAGCTGAGAGACTTCACCGTAAAGAGGATCCTCGTCGACTCCGGCAGCTCCTCCGAGGTCCTCTACTACGACTGCTTCAAACGGAATGAAACTCTCCGAAGCAGACCTCACGGAGGTTCGTGCACCTCTGCTAGGGTTGTCCGCCACACCAGTCTACCCCAAGGGTAGAATCACCTTGGAAACCCAAGTTGGCGGAGCCTCCGTGTCAGCCGACTTTCTGGTTGTGGACGCCCCTTCTCCCTACAATGTCATTCTGGGCAGAACGTGGCTCCACAAGCTGGAGGCAGTTCCTTCTTCCTTCCACCAAAAGCTGAAGTTCGTCCATGAGAACGAGGAAGGCAAGATGGAAGTAGTCACAGTAAAGGGAGACCAGCAGCAGGCTAGGCAGTGCATGCTGGCCGCAGTCCCAGCCGTGAAGGAGCCAGAGCGCGTCAACCTGGCCGAGTTCGAGAAAGGCCTCGATGAGATCGGTCGGGACCCTGAGAAGAAGAGCATCGAGGACCTGGCCGAGGTCAGGCTAGATCCGACAGACCCAGACCGTTTCTTCCTGATCGGCACCCAGCTGTCGGACGAAGAAAGGGCCGAACTCTCTCGGTTCTTGGTGCAGAATGTGGACGTCTTCGCTTGGAACCCAAGTGAGATGCCCGGGGTCGACCCTGAGGTCATGTGCCACAAGCTCAACGTCGACCCCGACCACAAGCCAGTAGTGCAGAGGGCCCGCAGAACCGGGCTGCAGCAGACAGATGCGGTCGTGGAAGAGGTCGACAACCTGCTAAAAGCAGGGGCCATCCGGGAAGTCCAGTACCCGGTATGGCTGGCCAACACGGTGGTCGTCAAGAAGAAAACTGGAAAGTGGAGGGTGTGCGTAGATTTCACCGACCTGAACAGGGCTTGCCCTAAGGACAGTTTCCCCCTCCCGAAGATTGACCAACTGATTGACGCCACCGCTGGTCACGACCGAATGAGCTTCCTTGACGCCTACCGAGGCTATCATCAGATCCCGCTTTACGAGCCCGACGAGGAGAAAACATCATTCATCACTCCCCGCGGCACTTACTGCTATAAAGTAATGCCCTTCGGGCTGAAGAACGCGGGGGCGACCTATCAGCGCCTCGTCACAAAGATGTTCCAGGCCCAGCTCGGCCGAACGGTAGAGGTGTATATCGACGACATGGTCGTCAAATCTGTGCGCTCCAGCGACCATCTGGCGGATCTCGGCCAAGTCTTCGGCATCCTTCGCGCCTACAAGCTCAAGTTAAACGCTGCCAAGTGTGCCTTCGGCGTAGCCTCTGGCAAGTTCCTCGGCAGCTTGGTGACGCGGAGGGGGATAGAGGCCAATCCAGAACAGATCACCGCCATCCAGGGCATCCAAAGTCCCTCTACCACAAAGGAAGTTCAGAGGCTTACAGGAATGGCCGCCGCACTCAATCGCTTCATCAGCCGCTCGTCAGATAAGTGCAGGCCTTTTTTCCAGCTTTTGACGAAAAATTTGAAGTTCCAATGGACCCCTGAGTGCGACCAGGCATTGGCCGCACTTAAAACTTATTTGATGTCACCCCCATTACTCTCCACCCCAACTCGGGGGGAGATCCTGTATCTATACCTTGCGGTCTCGGATCACGCAGTGAGCTCCGTCCTCATCAGGGAGGACGAGGGAGTTCAAAAGCCAATCTATTACACGAGCAAGACCCTGCTCGATGCCGAGACCAGGTACCTCCTGTTGGAGAAGCTTGCGTTGGCTCTCGTTACCGCCTCCCGCAAGCTCTCCCATTATTTTCAATCCCACACTATTGTGGTGATCACGGAGCACCCACTCCGTTCATTGTTCAAAAAAGCTGACTTTTCAGGGCGCATATCAAAGTGGGCAGTTGAACTGGGGCAGTATGACATTCAGTACCGTCCCCGAACTGCGATCAAAGCCCAGATCCTGGCAGACTTCATTGTCGAATTCGCCTCCCCCAACCCGGCTCCGACCCAGCTCGGCACGGCACTGGGGGGCACAGGGCAAGAGCCAGTAGAAAACAGAAGTCCAGCAGTCTCCCACCATCGGCATGGAAGATCTTTGTCGACGGGTCGTCCACCTCCAAGAGAGCTGGCCTCGGCATAGTTCTCCAATCGCCAGAGGGACTGGTCATAGAGCAAGCCTTCACCTTGGACTTCAAAGCGACGAACAATGAGGCAGAGTACGAAGCAATGATTGTAGGGTTGAACAGCGCCCGAATCCTCGGAGCCCAGCATCTGGAGATCTTCAGCGACTCTCAACTGGTAACTAGCCAGCTCGCTGGGGACTACCAGGCTAGGGACGACAGGATGGCGGCCTACTTGGCCCTTGCGAAAAAGCTACTCTCCCAATTCCAGAAAGCCGAGGTCAGGCAAATCTCCCGAGATACCAACACGCACGCAGATGCGCTTGCAAACCTGGCCTCCGCTGTTGAAGCAGGAAAGAAGAGGACCATCGAGGTCGGGTCAGTATCAAGGTCAAGTCTAGAACTACATTCATCTCGGCTTGTCCTCTGTGCTGACCTCGGCCCCCAGCTGGATGGATCCAATCGTCGCCTACTTGAAGGATGACCAGCTCCCCGAAGACAAGACAGAAGCCCACAAGATCAGGCTCAAGGCAGCACGGTTTTGGCTCTCTCCAGAAGGCAAACTCTACAGGAAATCCTTCACGGGTCCGTACCTCCAATGCGTCCACCCGTCCAAGGTGGACGACTTCCTGTACGAGATCCATGAAGGAATCTGCGGCAGCCATATTGGAGGTCGGTCATTGGCCTACAGAGCAATCAGCCAGGGTTACTGGTGGCCCTACATGCAGAAGGACGCCCAGGTCTACGCCAGGAAGTGCGAGAAATGCCAGAAGTTCTCCCACTCACTCCATCAGCCAGCACAGGATCTGAGTCCCCTCTCTAGCCCATGGCCCTTCGCTCAATGGGGCCTGGACATTGTGGGGCCTCTTCACCGAGCTCCAGGGAACAAAAGATGGCTGATAGTGGCTACGGACTACTTCACGAAGTGGATAGAGGCTGAACCGTTGTCTTCCATCACGGACAGGGACTCCAGGAACTTCGTTTGGAAAAACATCCTTACGAGGTTCGGCATCCCCCGGACCCTGATCTCGGATAACGGGACTCAGTTCGATTCCAAATCCTTCAGAGACTTCTGCCAAGAGCACGGCATCAGGAACCATTACTCCACCCCGGCATATCCACAGAGTAATGGCCAGGCAGAAATCTCCAACAAAGTGATCCTGGACGGCCTGAAGAAGCGACTGGACAAGGCAAAGGGCAGATGGACAGAAGAGCTTCCGAGCGTGCTGTGGGCGTACAGAACAACTCCAAGGAGGTCCACCTCGGCGACACCTTTCTCTCTGGCCTACGGGATGGAGGCGGTAATTCCCTTGGAAATCGGCCTCCCTACCCTGAGGACAGAGCTGGTCGACCAAGGCCGAAACGAGACGAACCTGGCGATGGAGCTGGAGCTGGCAGACGAACGACGAGAAGCAGCAGCCCTGAGACTGACCGACTATCAGCAGCGGTTAGCCAGGGCATATAATCAAAATGTCAAGGAAAGAAGGTTCACCATGGGAGAGCTCGTTCTAAAGAAGACCCTGCCAGCTGACAAGGAACCAAATGAGGGGAAGCTTGCCCCGAACTGGCATGGCTCGTTCAGAGTGGTCTCACTGGCAGGAAAATCAGCCTACAAGCTCGAAGACTTGGATGACAAGCCGCTGCCAAGACCGTGGAATGCATCCCACCTGAAGAAATTTTATTTCTAAGGATGTAATGAACTTCAGAATCAATAAAAGCAGCTTTTGCCTTGTCGTCAATCTGTCTCTCTGGTCGACTCCGGCAACACAGGCTCCACGCCTTGGAAACGGCTTCGAGTTCCTACACTCAGCCTTTCCTAAAATCCCGTGTCTTAGACACACAGGCTCCACGCCTTGGAAACGGCTTCGAGTTCCTACACTCAGCCTTTCCTAAAATCCCGTGTCTTGGACACACAGGCTCCACGCCTTGGAAACGGCTTCGAGTTCCTACACTCAGCCTTTCCTAAAATCCCGTGTCTTGGACACACAGGCTCCACGCCTTGGAAACGGCTTCGAGTTCCTACACTCAGCCTTTCCTAAAATCCCGTGTCTTGGACACACAGGCTCCACGCCTTGGAAACGGCTTCGAGTTCCTACACTCAGCCTTTCCTAAAATCCCGTGTCTCGGACACACAGGCTCCACGCCTTGGAAACGGCTTCGAGTTCCTACACTCAGCCTTTCCTAAAATCCCGTGTCTTGGACACACTCAGGCTCCACGCCTTGGAAAAGGCCTGCAGTTTCTACACTCAGCCTTTCCTAAAGTCTGGGTTCATAAACCCCTCAAGGCAGTCCGGCCGAGGACAGTTTCCTGAAGTCCGGGTTCATACACCCATCAGAAGGCCATTGCCGAACTCACTTTCGCCGAGCCGAGGCCAACGGAATGGGTCCATCTCGGCACAATGCAGCTCGTCTCGGCCAAAGCCAGCCCTTTCGGCCGAGGTCAGTTCCAGCATTCAAACACAAATCCAAGCATTCCGGAACAGCGCAAAGTAATGAGAAAAAGAACTCAGAAGCACTGTACACAGCTTGGGTAATCAGAGAATTCCTTTTCATTCATTGCAAACTGCTTCGTTACAAGAAATACATAACAGAAAGCAAAGTACAGAAAGGAGGACCACAGTCCTCTAAAAACAGAAAATAGATAAAGGCCAGGAGACTCTGATCTCCAACGACTCTTCAGGCAAAAAGGCTCGAGGACGCCGGATCGCCGCCTGGAGGTTCTGAGCGATCCTGAACCTCGCTGGGCCCTGCAACACCCTCGGTGGCCAGAGGGACCAGCCAAGCTTGAAGAAACCTCCCGGACCAGCAGAGCCTCAACCCGCCTGCCGTACGACGGGCGCACAGGGTCGTGTTGGACGAGAATGCGCCACCGTCCCCCTGCAGCGCATCCTCACTCTGTCTGGCCAAGGGCCAATGGCCATGGACCCGCGTTCAGAGAGCACGTGGCCCACGGGGAGTTCCTTCAGAGAGCGCGCAGACCACGACAGCCTTCCCCCCTCGGGGGCAGCCGTCCAACGGCGCAGGGTTTTCCCCCGGATCAAGTAATTTCAGGCACCTCCCAGACATGGATCCTACAACTATGTTCCTTCTTTCTCCCATGGCGAGCCTGCTCCCCCTATTTATAGGATGGAAGAAGGCTCAGTCTCCAAAAGGAGTTATGGGGCGAAGTCTCCCACGCGTTGTTGGGAAGGCGCGACTGTCGACCAGTGATCCCTATGGCGCCACGTGGAGACATCCGTCAGACTCCCTCGTCAGCCGCGCCACCATGTTTATTGCTATTCAAGATCGCCCAAGATACGGAGGATCAGCGCGAATACCAATGAAGATCACCTAAGATACGGAGGATCGGCGCAAATATCAAAAAAGATCACCTAAGGGAGCTTTCTACCAAACTCAAGCAATCGAAGAACTCAAGCTTAAAAGAGAGAAGCACAAGTATTTCAAAAAACCTTCATTTGTATTAAAGTTTCACTCATTACAGTGTTCAGCGAATACAAATTGAAGAAAATTACAGAGCAAAAGCAAAAGAGCAAATATCCCGAGGTCCCGAGGTCATCGCCGGTCAGTTGCACGGGCTGCGGCGTCAGAGGCTTCGCCGGATGGACGGGCAGAGGTCGGCACCGGAAGCGGGTACGGAGGCGGCTCCCGAAAGGAGGGGTGGCCCTCCGAGATCCCGACCTCCTTCAGGCCGGCAAGCCACCCTTTCGCCCAGGCCTTATCCCTCACCACAAGAACCCTTTCCTTGTAGTGGGCGGTGACCTGCACTTTGGCATCCTCGAACGCAGCGTCGCACTCGGACTCGAGCTTAGCCTCGGCTTCATCCGCCCTCTTGGACTCGGATTCAAGCTTCGCCTCGGCCTCGTCCGCCCTCTTGGACTCGGCTTGAAGCAGGGCCGCGTAATCGTCTCCCATCTTCGAGATTGAGACCTCGAGCTCGGCCACCTTGGTCCGCTCCGCCTCGGCTTCTTCCCTTACCTGCTCGAGCTTCGCCGCGTACTCCTCTTCCACCCTGGCTAACTTCTGGCTAACGGCGTCAAGGGATTCCTGCAAGCCGTTCTTCTCCACGGACAGCTCGGCGACGTCCGCGCTGTAATTGCGGATCCTATCAGCAACGGCAATGGACTTCTGTGCCGCCTGTCAAAGAAACGAAATGTACGTGTTAGATCAAAAGTGCGCCAGACGCTAAATCGCTGGTTTGACGAAGGGAAATGAAGCTTTACCACGAAGTTGGACTGCAACATCGACAGGATCAGCTTCTGGTCGCTGTACTTGTCCAGCCGCTCCATGTCCCGGGGAAGGGCGCAGGCTCGCCCTAAGGCCTCGAGGACCGGGAGTTCGATCTTGTGAAGAATGCAATCCTCCATCGTCATCGGCCTCCCCGGCCCAAGCATGAAGCTCGGCTCCCATAACGGCGGCCCCTGGGGCACCGAGGCAGCAGCCGAGCTAGGGCCCGCGTCGGTCCTCGCCATCTTCAGCGACCGAGTTTCCTCCTGCTCAACCTCAGCCGGGGGCAGGCGTACTCCTGGATCAACAGGGCTAGGGGGCGCGTGAACCTCCGCCACCTCTGCAGTTGAAACCACCCGAGCCCTCGAAGACGGATGCCTCGCAGAATTTACCGGCTCCTGGGGGGCTCGGACGTCCTCCGCTCCAAGTGCCAAAGCCTCGAGATCCTCGAAGGACAAATGCCTGTTGTTCCTCATCTCGGCGCCTGGCGAGGGAGATCGGGCTGGTTGACTCGATTCCCTTCCAGAGACCTGGGGAAGTCTCGATCCCGATGTGGAGGCTAGGGTTCCAGACGTCGCCCTAACGTCAGATGACACCCGCGAGGGCTCTGCGACCTCCGGAACGGCCTGCTCCTGACCAACCCCGGATCCGGCACCTTCACTCTGGATCGGCTCTACGGTGCCCCTCAGATACCCGCGGTACTTCGGCTTATACCCTAGCAGCGACCAAGCCGCCCTGCCGTCGTGACCGCTGTATCGCTTCACCAGACGGAGCCAGGCCTCGTTCCTCTTCCAGATGAATCTGGCAGCCCGCTTCCTCTCCTTCAAAGCTGCAGCAATCAGAAGCATAAGCGCGGCAGAATAAAAAGAATCTTATGAAAAAAGAAAAGAAACGAAAGGTGTTTACTTGGAATGGTACCGAAGTGGCGAGGGACCTGGTAGCCTCTATCGGTGTCGGCCTCCCCAAACTCCCAGTTCCCCGAGACGTATAGAAGATCGTCTCCAGCATACTTGCTCGAATCCTCCAAGTATCGGACGAAGCCGTCCCGGCCTGGCTTAGCCCGGAGATAATAAGACTCTCCGGACCTGCATATGTCATAGACGTCCTCAAGGTCGAAGACGCCGAAGTCGGTGCCCAGGACCTCATTCAGCTTGACCGTGCCCATCACGATCTTGAAGGCATTCGGCAGCAGTTGACAGGGGCAGAGACGCCACTGACTAAGGCACCTCCTGAGAAGTGGGTGAAGGGGGAATCGGACCCCACCTTCTATCACAGCCACCAGCGGAAAAGGCATCCAGCCTCCCGAAAAGTCACGAGGGTTGTACCCAAGGGGTTCAGCGCCCCTGACTCGGACATCAGCAGGGATCCTAAAGGCTGACCTGAAGCCCTCGATCGCTGCCTCGCCCTCTAACCAGTGGCTGTAAATCCCCATTCCTATCCCAATCTAAAAACAGAGGAACCCGCGGAAGAAGAAACAAGGCAGAAGGAACTTACGGAAGCAGAACGAAGATGCTGGGCAGCAAAGCGACTCAACTTCAGCAGCGCACCACTCCTCGGATGAAGCTCCCTCGACAGTAGCCTGCCCACCTCTGATGCTCGCCTCTGATTCAGAATAGCAAACGAAGGATAAAATGAACATCGACTGCCCTATATATAGCAGAGAGGCCCCCCTTTTCCAGAAGCCCTAATGGGCGTGCCAAGGGGCGCCCCCCTGGGATTTCGCGCGAATCATTTCAAAAGTTAATCACGCCCCTGACGAAACGGCACGTAAATCATTTCAAAAATTGATTGCGCCCCTGACGAGACGGCGCGTACGACCTCGAGGAGACAGACAACCAGCCAGGAGATGACGCGTGGAGCCGTCGAACTGTCTTCAGCATTGAATAGGGGACGCCATTTATTATCCCGAACATCCAAAGCGACAGCGAGTTAGGGCCGAAAGAGGCTCTCCTCCAGATAGACCCGGCACATAGCTCCCGACCTCACGGCACTGACGTTCTACGCGAGCTCAGAAGCTAGGGGGCAATTGTGTGGGGAAATTTCCAGAGCTACAGGATTAAGCTAATCACAGCCATCAGATGGGTCTAAGCGTTCTCACGTGCCATTCGCGTGCCATCTATGTGGCACCGATCTCATCCCGGCTACCAGGGCAGAGGCCTTGGCCGACATCAAACATCTCCAGGCCACAAGCGCTGAACTGGACCACCTCGGGCATCATCTCGGCAAAGAGTCCACCTCGGCAAGGCCACCCCGGATGCTATCTCCGCAAAGAACCCTACCTCGGCTGAAGAAGCCAGGACAGTAGCCGAAGCAAGAAAGAACCTTCGCTTGGGCCCCTCATCCCCCACGTCATCAGACACGTGGAGGGATAGGGTCACGAGCTAGTGGGACAGACGCGACATCCAGCCGCCCACTATCTTCACCAGATCGCCACATGGCAGCATCCAGCGGCTGAGGCCACATCAGGGCAAGGCCCGAGGGCAGATCCGCTGGTACTCCTACCGCCAAAGGCGCCCAACACAATCTGGCCCAACAAGACACGCATTTAATGCAATGTGGGCTGACCCGACTAGCATTAAATGCTGAGTGGGCCGGATTAGACTGCATTTATTACTTTGTGGGCTGATCATGACTTCCCAGTCAGATCATGGGACCCACACCAAGATATTCTCTGAGAGATACGATCCAAACCTCTATAAATAGACCTTCATGCACCATGCAAGGTACGCATAATTCCATTCAGAGAGCCCTTACTCTGTCTCTCTTCTCCCTCTCCTTCCATTGTTCCAGTTCACATACTGACTTTGGCATCGGAGAGCCTTGCGCCGCCCAGGCCAGGGTCCTCTGACTGTTTGCTACTCTCTTTCAGGCTTCCGGACGGCACACAGACATCCCAGACACCATCATCTTCCCGGATAAGTCCTGTAAGGCACCCTCTTATTGTGGGTCATAATTTTCTGCACCTACAATGACCACAATATTAATTAAGTTACTAAGCATATAACATTAAAAGAATGCACATTTTAGACGTAAATAATTCTATATTTCTCACCAACACTGCTGCTTGGGGTATGCGGACTCAAAACCTGGTCAAGCTGGCTAGAAGAACTGGCAATCCGTGTAGGATCCATCGGTCTAGCATTAGTCGCCACCTCAGGCATGCTATCCGCATGAGAAGACCATGTGAGTTGAGGCTGTGCCGGTGTAGCTTGGGCCGCCCCCTTAGGCGTTCTCTCTGCACGAGAAGACCATGTGACTTGAGGTTATGCCGGTGTAGCATGGGCCAATGCAGCTGCTACAACGCAAGCTTGTCTACTTCGCTTCCCTCGATTCATATGAGTAATCTGTCACGACACAACAATGAAGTATTAGTATACAAATACATCAATAAAGTGGATGAAAGATGTTTTACAACTAGAATGGCTTGTCATAAATCAATAGACACAAATTATCGTGTTCGCCTGAGACCGGAAAGACTCATCACCCTCGTCAACACCTGTATCTTCATATGAATAAACCAACCCAAAATCACCATGGGGCGGTCGATACTCCTCGTCGTCGTCGTCGTCGTCATCTTCACCCGATTTTCTATTTCCATCTCCACTTTTCCTTTTACTCGTTTGACCCAATCCAAAAATAGTGTTGGCTATGTGCTTTGCCCCCAAAGCATGACATCTCTCGTCTCTTTCCATGATGTTCTTATTTCTCACCTTCTCATATTCTGTCAACTTTGCCTGTTTGGCCACCCAGCCAGGCTTGACATATGTTTTACCTCCCTTTGGCATTTTTGAGAACTATATATGACATATATGAGAATCAAGGCATATAAAATGAAATAAAATGAGATATATATATAGTTCTTCAATTTAATAGCTTCCTTGCCCTACTCTGCTTTCCTGCCTAGCTTTATTTCCACTTAAGCTTCATTGATCCGGTTTGTGTGTGAAAAAGGTACAGTTGCCCACTACTTTTGCCTCTTTGAAGCGAGTAACTTACAATGCTCCAATGAAAAAAAGATAGGGCTATCACAGTAAAGCAATTGTCCTCACTCTCTTTTGCATATATATGAACCAAAGATGTTTGCATCCAATCCCATTTGGGACTTTACCACAGCCAAATCTGAGTTGAGTATTTCTAAAGGAATTCAAAAATGAAGTTCCATTATTTAATCATAAATCTGATAGCAAGCTAGACATATATATATATATAATTTAACAGGATAAGTTTGTGGCCACATCCATCATGGTCATGCCTGAATACAATCCACATCAAATTCAAAAGCAATGAACAACCTTTATCACATCTTACTTCTTCACAATAGCACTCAACCACGTGAAAGTTATAATCATGATTGAATCGGGCTTAAGCTCTAACAATATCATTTAATGTAAAAAAATGAAAAGATTTTTCAAGAAGACCCAATTGCGAAAATCCCATAATTATCACATTACAAGATGTAACATCTCTTTCAGGCATTCTTTTAAATAGAAAAGGTACACTGTCCAACCTACAACATTTGATGTGCCTATCAATCATTACTGTTTGCACGAAAATATTTGACGAAGACTACAACCATTGTCGACATATGCTCTGATGTTGGAGTTCCATGAAGCAACAGTTAAAGATTTTGAAATACTGTTAAGAAATCGGGTACTAGAGCTCATAACACATAATCATGCAAACGTACATTTTGTTCCGACATTATATAACAAGAAAAAGAAACATAACTCAAATAGGAAGTCTATAAAGCCCTAAAAAATCAAATACCTAGGAGATGCCAGAGAGACAAAGACAGAGGAGGTGGCACACCAAGAGAGATGCCGAGGGAGATGACGGAGATGCAAAGGTCTTCTGATGAATGGGTTGTAGGGATCGGCCTTAGGTGATGGGGATAGAGGAGAGAACGAGGTGGGTGATGCAGATGTTTGATGCGTAGGGGAGGCTGTGAGATGGGTCGGTAATGGAGAGACGGACGTGGAGAGGGTGAGGAATGGTGATGGAGAGGTCTGTGCAAGGAGGAAGAAGATGGAGATGGAGATGGGGGGCTGCTGGGTGTGGTGATGAGAGGGATCATGAGATGGAGATGATGAGAGAGAGAGGGGGATGAGGTCACCTGGGAGATGTAGGAGATGGCTTGCATGGGAGAGAGAGTTGAGGGATGGAGACGAGATGGGCGCACAAGGGGTTTGTCGATTGAGAATTACAAAGGAAAAATAAATGGGTGTAGAAGGGGTTTGTGCATTAGTAATAAGAATACCGGCGCAAATAGTGTGCCAGCAAAAATAATTTTGAAAATATATTGAGAAAAAACATTGCCCGGCGCAAAAGAAAAATAAAGGCGCGATCATTTGGCAGAGTTGGCGGGGTGACATTTGCTGGTGAACTATTTAGATCGCTGGTAAAAAATTGACCTTTGCCAGTGAAACAAATGAAACGCTGGGAAAACATCGACCTTTGCCAGCGAAAAAGGCAAATTGTCGGGAAAAATCAAACCTTTGCCGGCGAAAATCTGTCGCCGGTAAAACCCTAACTTTTCCCGGCGAAAAAAGTTTTTGCACCAGTAAAAGTTATACTTTCCCCGACGTTTAATGATTGTGCCTGTAAAAAACGCCGGTAAAAGTGCAAATTGTTGTAGTGAGCCAGCCACAGACATGGGTCAATGTTCACCCAATCACATCACCAAGTCACCTCTAAGTAATCCTAAGTTCAGTCATCCATTTTCCATTTAATTAATAGTTATAAGCAAGAATGAGGATAAAAGAGTGATAGTAATGTATTAAGTGAAATAAATCTCCAAGTAAGAGAATCAACAGGAAATAACGAAAGTCCATCCTAAGTAATGGTCCACATTCAGGTCCAGGTCCATCTCATGTAATTTGATCTCTAAATGAAATCTCAGATGCCAATGGATACTGTGTTTGGTGCTCTAGAAGTTTCGGGCATCTCTGATGACGTTTAAGGATTGAATCATCATCGAATCCACAACCTAGGCCATACTTGGTGGTCCCCACGAGTCAAGGTTGAGCCACACCTTCGACTCGGGCTTGGCACATCAATGGAAGTCTATTTTGATGGTCAATGGGCCCCACAAACGATCACAACCTCAGAATGTGAAAATTGGAAAATCACATAATACAATGTCTTCAGTCGACTTGGCACAGGGCTCGGTCGACCGAGTACACTGGATTGTCGGGATGTTGACTCCCAGGTCGACCCTCTGCGCAATGTGCTCGGTCGATGTCCTAGCCTAGTCGGTCGATAGAGTACTTTGGAAAATGGGTTCAGGCACCTGGCAGGGATGACCTGATCTCAGGAATTCTTTATGCGCTCTGTCAACCTCCTGGCCTGGGCAGTCGATCGTGTATACTAGAAATCCTGGAGAAATGATGTCCCAGGTCTCAGCCATTTTCATTGAAATCCCCGTGTTGTAGGTTGACCGAGAACAGGGTCCAGTCGATCGAGAACACAGGACTGAGAATTTCTCAAGAAAGCTAACTGAGACCTGTTTTTCTCAGATTTCAATGTATCCGGTCAACCGCACTGCAAGTCGGTTGACTGGGTACACACACCTAATGCCAATTCCAAAAATTTGGATTTCTGCCTCTTCAACCCAATTTCGAACCAAAACACATCTAAACCGTCTCCAATCCACACCATTCATCACATAAACATAATAAACAATAGAAGCACTTCTATGACCCGTCATCCATCATCATACCAGGCCATTGATCTTCCAAATGAGAGGACTCATCCATCAATGGCTAAAAATCCATGAAAAGATGCTCAAAGGTAGATCTATTAATTCTAACATCATTTGAATGGAAATTACATAATAAACAACAGTAAACATGCATTCTATACTAAGTAAGTATATTGCACTTGCCTCAATCCAATAGCAATGGAAATAGAGAGAAAAAGAGAGACCCAAGCTCTAAAATCAAAATCCCAGCTCCTATGTCTTTCCAATCACACAAACCAGCCTAAAACACAGAATTAAAGAGATCTCTAACACCTATACCCAAATCCATAAGAGAATTGCTAAGAGGAAGGGAAACTAGAGAGAGAAATAGGGAATTCTAATGAAATTGAACTAGAAGGGAATGAGGAATACCTTCATTAAAAGAGAGAGAATAGATGTATAAGATAAAGAGATCCTTAGAATAAGTTGTAGATGATCTTGTTGTAGATGATAGTCTCCTTCTTAGAGTTCTATAGAGAGAAAGGGAGGGAGATGAAAGAATTGGAGGGAGAATGAGAGAGAGTTGCAGGGAAAATGAGGGAGGGAGAGCAACATACGTATGAGATGGGGGGTTTAATTATATAGGTTATGTTGGGTGGCTAATGACCAAAGGGTCCTTTTACTTTGAATAGAAATTAGGATAGGGCCATGGGTAGTTTGGTCTTTGGGAGGGATTCTAGAAGCTTCTCAAGTGGAAAACCCCTCCTATCAATCCTAATTACTAGATAAGGCCACTAGCTAACTAATTAACTCAAATAATTATAAAAGACACCCCATAGAACTTATAAAATACACAACATGCCTAATTTGACTAAAACTTAGGAAAATACCTATCTACCCTTACTAATCTCTACTAATTAGTATAATTAGATACTATATGCTAAAATATAATATTCAAATCCAAAATTGAGGGTTCATAAGGGGTGGGGCCTCACATCTTGTCTGTCATGAGGCAATTCTGTATAAGAGATTTGCCTGAACATTACATTTTGAAGCGATGGACGAAGAAGGCTAGAGTTGAAACATTTGTTGATAAAGATGGGTTTGAGATAGGATCTTATTCTGCCGACTCGTTTATGGCGAGACATAGTCATTTGACTTGTATTTTCATATACCTCATCTAGCCAGGGCCAAGAATATTCCTCACCCAGAAATTGTTTTCAAAATGACCAATGCATGGCATTTGGTCTAGCCAACGGCCCCACAGTGTAAAAGTGGGCCTTGATTCTCAAAATGGCCCTCTAGTGGTTTTGGGAAATTAGACAAGCATGGCTTGGGATCCGTTGTTCCACCAAATTAAGGAGTAAAGTGAATTAATCATCTACTAAATCATGTTTGTGCAACACCAAAGATTCCACATCCGTGTGAAAAATGCATTGGATATCCACCACTGTTACATAATAGCCTCTTTGTAATAGAAACAGTTGTACAATGTATATCTATAGAAAAGAAAAACATACAGTGTTACGAATTTTACCTTTATGAGCCTTTTTTACAAGTAGCCCAATTAATTCATTTCCCATCCACAGCACAAGAAAGAAAATAAAAAAGCAAGCCCCTCACTCTAGACCTAAATTCATGTTGTGTTCATTCAGTCCAACACTCCTTACCATAATAATCCACCCTTCAGTAATCACTCCATTTAATCATAAACTCAGCCGTTAATCCTTGTTTATCAATTTCTGTGAAATAGAGAAATGCAACCATCTTCTGGCTTCTTTTGTACCCATTAAGTTTTCCCCACCCATTGTAGAGTTTGTGCATTAGAATATATTCTAAGCACATAAGTGTCAATTGTGTGTGGCACATGTGGAAAATGCAAATTAAGATGATCATGTGAAAAAAATACAATAAAAAAGGAGCTTTGATTCAAGGATCCAATTACTATAAGTAACACCTTCTAGTCTTTGATACATTCATTATTCCAAATGAGACTCCCTAAGGTTTAAACAAGAAAAAAAAAATAGTTCTTGTGCCTCCCACAACAGAACAATGTCTACATTACATAAGACAAATAGGCATGTCCACCCTTCTATCCACGCCACATGTACGCAACAAAGAGGAGGAGAATCGCAATCAAATATGCAAGGCCTTTTTTGCTTCAACTTCCCATGATGTGAGTCTCCATGTGTTCACTTAAACGACGTATTTCTAGGCACAACTCTTTGATTGAGTCTTTCATTTCTTCCATTTTCACTTCAATTTAGCCTCGACTTAAAGTTGACATCGGCATAGATTCTAGAGCAACTTCATTCATCCAAATGAAAAGTCCACAACCTCTTTCTCCCTGCAATCAAATTCATAATGATATAATGAATGTTATAGCGAAAAATAATAAGATTAGTGAATGAAGTTGAAATGTTTTGAATATAGAAAAAAAAATCAATAAACGAATTTGTGAAGATAGACGCTTACATGTAAATCTGGACATTTCCAAAATTTACGGCCATGGTTGGATGTAGTACGAGACGTCTTTAAAATCATATATCCTTACCCACATGGGCATTTTGGAGACCATTCTATGTTTCAGAATGGAAACGAAGATGACTTCCCTATATATTCTTGACCTGAGATCCCAGACGAAGAGATGAATTCAAGTTTAATTAAAAATACGTAATATTTGTTTTAAAAAATAGTTAATCTTGGATCACATACTTGAAGATGACATAGCTCCGCCCGAGGATAAGGACTCATATTGTTTTGCCTCAGATTAGTTACTATGCAAAATCACAGTAGTAGACCTCGTTCACAACCACAGTAGTAGAAAGCAATGAGATTAAGGAGTCCCGTATGACCACTGTGTAAGAGGTGTACACAACACATGGACACTCCATGTGTTGTTTATACTTCAACACATGCACTTCAACACATGGAGTCAGGCATCAGAAAGAGGTGTGCACTTCAACACATGGAGTGTTCATACAGATATACAATAACGACATATCTTCGATCTAACCCCCATCGGATCAATGGCCTTAAATAAAAAAAATGTGGGCCACGCTTGCAAATAATGGGCCAACAGCACCGACTGAATCCAATCCAATCTCGTCCGTTGATCGAATCAATCCCTTCCCACTCTCCACTGCAGTGTAGGGCAAGAGCAAAACAGGAGTTTTTTTTTGGTACCCTCCTAAACCTGCCGGAACCCATAATTTTTTTGGAGCTCCCAATCATAAAAATGCAATACTGAAAGCAATCAATCTAACCCAACAATACCATGAATCAAAATCATTAGCATACAAAACCCCACAAATCACAGAAGCTAAATGGGCTCCAAAAGAAAACAGAGGAAAAAAAAAAAGAATGAAGGAAGAAAAGGCATACCTCGAAGAGACGATCGCTGGCTGGAGATTGGGTTTGAGGCTAGGTAGGGGAGGTGTTACTGCAGAGAGATCATCGCTGGAGAGAGATTGACACGTCATTGCTGGAGAGAGATCGTCGCTGCAGAGAGATCATCGAAGAAGAAAATGGGTTCCAAAAATGGAGAGAGAGATAGGACATAGGGGAAGGGCAAAGTCGCTGAAGAGAGGAGCGTCTCGCCGGAGATGATCGATCGCACGAGGATGAGGATTGTGCCGGGCTGAAGGAAGAGAGAGGAGAGCCAACAATGGAAATGGGGAGATGGAAAATGGGGGAAGGGCAAAGTCGAGAGAAGATGAGGCCTGAGGAGAGGAGTGTCTCACCGGAGATGATCGATCACGCGAGGATGAGGATAGTGCCCGGCAGAATAGAGAGAGAGAGAGAGAGAGAGAGAGAGAGAGCCAGGGCCAAATTAGATTCATTTTTTTTTATTTTGGCCTCAAATGGAGAGCGGGGAAATGAAAATGTTTTGGGTGGGCTCCACGCATGAAACACTTGACATCTCATTCCGCCTATGCACGTGGTGAGCGGACGCTCTCCTCAGCGTTAGCTGAGGAGAGGAGCTCGCTATATATATATATACATACATAGAAAACTTAAAGCCTCGAAGAAATCTAATTAAACTAGAAAAGTAAATAAATTAGAAATTTATTCCTAATTACAATAAAAGTTAGAAACCTGTTTGACCTCGAACTCGATTCTTTCTCATGTTGCTTCTGTAGATATGGTGTACGTGAAGTACTTCCTTCGTAGCATGGACCATTGATATATTCGTTGGTGATTCTGGTTTCTTTGGATGGAGTGTAACTTCTTTTCCACCATGTATAAATGTGTACGTGTTGTCTCGCATCCCATGAGCAACATTTTTGTCATACATCCAAGGGCAACCCAATAAAATCTCACTACTATCCATTAGGAGTACATCGCACCAAACTATATCTTTATAATCATTAAGAATGGCAAAAGTGTTAGGAACTTTGTGTGTTGCAATTTGATGGATGCATATGCATTTTCATTTAAGCATCACTTGAATTTTCACATGTGCATCAACTTTGAAAACCTTGAAATATTGACTTAATCATGCATGGCTTTATAACTTTTAGAACTTGATTTTTCATGCATGTTTTGGACTTTAAAACTTGGATGCATTATATTGAAATTTTGATTTTGATTTTTTCATGCCTTGTTTTTATAGTCAGATCATCTTAGGCATGTTGTTATTTTAATCATGCATGCCTATGATCTTAGATTTTTAAAAATCAGATTAGGTATATTAGGTTCAAGTCTTTGAAAAACACCTTAGATTGATTCAAACATGAATCTAAGCATGATTTCCATGGACCTTAGAACCCTTAGTTTTATTGAAAGATTTTATAGGCTTTTAATTGGACACTCATTTGACAGATTTTTACAGAGTGTCTGCTTTTAGTAAACCATTCAGTCCATGTTCGGTCAGCCTAACTAGCATAAGTCGGTTAACCTTACCTTCACCGAGCCCATTTCGATTGAAGTTACTGTTGCTCAAAACCTTTAGTTTCCCAAGTAAATGAGTTTGGTGAACACTTCGGTTCAAGTTCGGTTAACCGAACTATGGAAGTCGGTTAACCGACACTCAACCAAATCTCAAATATTTGACTATTGCATATGACCATTGGGATTTCGGTTAACCGAACATGGTAGGAGGTTAACTGACAACTAGCCATTTGAATTTTTTTTCTATAAAAACCAGCTCATTCCAAGGCCAAAATTGAGGAACCAAGTGGTACTCGTAGAGGTGTTTTGATGGCAAACAAAGGGGAATGAGCTAAAGAATGCTATACAGTCAAAAGGAAAACTAAAGCTTGGAATCATGAGTTAAATCATTCTAATAAGGTTCGTTTTCCTCATCATATATTTTCATGCTTTGTTTAAGTTATTGGTAAAACTATTCTAGCATATTAACTATGATTTGTCTATCATCCTATTGCCTGTTTATTTGCTTGCCAGACTATTGTGTCTGACACCTCTTGTTTGGTGCCAGGTCTCGACTTCTTTGCCCATTTTAAGTGGTTTGAGTGGAGGAGGCGGTTGAGCCACCGGTTGGACGCGAGAGGCTGCCCATTGATGTCATATAGATGTCAAGATTGGCACCGGAGTTCGTAATGTTATTTGGAGTAGTGATTTGTTTAGTTGGTTATTTGTTTGGATGGCTTCTATTAGCCCTTTTCTTTTAGGATTTTAACGAATATACTTTTAATTTGTAACTTGAACATATGTGGGAAATCAGATGTCCTGTTACTACCAGCTTATGATTTATGATTTATGATTTGTACCAGTCTGATTAAGAGCCTTAGATTGATGGCTATATGTTATTAGTTGAGTCCGACACTGAATCCGATGGCCATGGGCTCCGAGTTGTAACGCCATGCAAGCTTTCGCGAGATATTCAGATTGTGTGGAAATGTGTGATCCTCATCCACGCGGGTCTTGGGAAAAACAAAAGTTTTAATTAATCCCAAATTCCACTTCCCGAGATCGGATCACTATAGCATCCCGATTTTGGGGTGTGACAGATTGGTATCAGAGCTAGTCAGTTTCTAGGAAATAAAACACTCTAGAAACATTAAGACGTGTGGTGAGGACTCATTAGACCATGTAGATTTGTTTTCTCTAGTGTTTGTTTCTTTCAATTTGAGTTTGCCTTTTCTTTTGTGAGGGAAACTCCGCCTGTCTTCTCTTTTGTCCTTGTTGTTTGAGAATTTGGATGACCGAATTTCCTCTTTTGCGGGGGAGAATTTAAAGTCTCCATTCCCATCTTTAGTGTCTTTTGCCTGTGTTCGC
Organism: Litsea cubeba; assembly: GCA_012931725.1. NCBI lineage: Eukaryota > Viridiplantae > Streptophyta > Magnoliopsida > Laurales > Lauraceae > Litsea > Litsea cubeba. The sequence continues at coordinate 56,685,320 of CM022944.1, forward strand.
ATCGGAGACTGAGAACCTTGTGGACTTAGTGTGTTGCTTTCGAAGAACATCGACAGACTTTCAGCCTTTCAGCATCACCAATGTGGTTAGTGAGAGAAGATGTGTGCATTTTCTTGCTAGAGAAGAACATTAGTAATACTTGAAGACCCCCTTTCAGCTAGTCAAGAATCGTCATGCAGCATACCAAAGTAAGTAAGTGTGGATTCTTGGGTGAACTTTGACATTTTCTGAGATGAAGGACTGCAGAAGCGGTATTAGTTGTTGACTCTATGAAGGGTGAGGTGATTTTTCAGTTAGTAAGGCTAGAAGTTAGTGCCAGAAACTTAGGAATTTCTCTAATTCAAGGAGCTTCTGTCATAGTTTTGTTTGACAACTTTTGTAACTTGCAGCTATGCCGGTGCAGTCGACTCAGCAACAATGCCAAGTTGATGGTTAGGTGTATTCAAGGTCAATCTTCAGCAGTAGAAGAAGAAGTATCATACAGAAAGAGCCAGACTTGATAACATGATAGAAGAGATTTTGTGGATTTTATCGATTTACGGGTTATTGGATTAGACAATGTACAGATACAAGCTGAAGAAGTGTCACAATTTAGTTATAGTTTTCTCTACTCTATGGATGGAGGTACCTTGATCGCATGGAAGAAAGTTGGAAACAAATTTGGGTTTTTGAGGCAGTGGACAGAACTTAAGGCATGACATCCGGATATAGATGAGATAATTGTTCTTGCAACGACGATAGAGCATGAGACAGAGGCAGATAAATTGAGCAAACCCCAGATTGTGAGATTCTGGTCAAGCACCATTAAAAAAAGACTTTACCTCGCATCGAGCACGGATTTGGTTATTTTGATGAACCTTGGAGAACAAACATGAAGCAGTGAAGTTGTCCCGAGCTTGGATTGAAAGTTTTAGCTTTTCACGGGATGATGTCAGGTTGGTAGATATATTTTGTTGATAACACAGTATCAGGCAGAAGATCAAGAGCAGCAAGCAGTCAAAATCAGGGCGAGCATGAACTTCTGAGTACATCGAAGAAGATTGGACTTTAGGATTTTAAACACATGGATTGGATTTCCAAGATAGGTCATACTTGTCAAGGGTAGGAGACCTGATAGTGAAATCTGAAGGAGACAGGCCATGCGAAGTTTTGACACACAGAGCAGCATAACAGGTTTGTAGCAGTTTAGCAATTGGTTTATAGCAGCGTAGTGTCTTGTAGCAGACCAAGTCAGAGGCAGGAGACCTGCGGAATTTTAGAGTTTGTGATTTCAGAACAGGAAAGGATTGATGATGTGTCAGGAGGACCGTATAACCATTTGACTCAATCAGTCTATTGCTTATGAGAGAAGACAGATGATGCATACGAGGAATCAATGGGTGGCTAAGTTGCTCACTTCAAAGATAATATGTTGACATGGGACTCTTGTTTTAAGAGCTTTTATAAAGATGACATCATTATTTCAAAATTTTGAATGACATTGATGGAAGAGACTGGTACTTAGTAAAATTTCAGTTTCGTCGATTCTTCGAAGACAAGACCGAGTAGAAGGGTTGAACCAGAATCCTAATGGCATATTAAGAGCAGGCATATGGAATTCCAGAATTTTTCGAGATGGAGATTTATTTCAATGAAAGCATGTCTAGGACCACAACTTCATGCAAGTGTCAAGATCATCGTGTACAGCTCAGTATAACTTTTGGCACAGAATTCCAGGGTGATAGAAGGAGACAGAACTTGCAGTTTCTTGGACTGACAATGATTGACAAGGCAAGTAGCAGAAATGATCCAGTGTAAGGAAGGTTACCAGAATATAGAGAATAAGGGTGCTTGGACCACCTTCAAGCAGTAATTCAGCGAAAAATGTGTCCCTGCTCATATCAAGAAGCTGAAAGCAGCAGAGTTCCAATTACGCAAACAGGAGGACACGACAGTTCTGGAATATCTTACCAAGTTTGAGAAACTGTCCCGATTTGCACCAGAGCTTATTGACACAGGACAGAAAAAGATCAACAAGTTCCTGGATGGACTTAATCCCATCATTTTGAGAAATGCTTCGGGTGTTGTGCCACCTGCTACTTTTGAGGACATAAATAATCAAATTATTAAGGATGCGTGGAGGAAAAGACAACAGCATCAAGGACAGAGATCTCATCAAGGCAAGAGGCAGAGACAATATCAGAACCCTCAAACACAGACTACTTGTATAAATTGTGGTAAGAATCACCCATCTCAGGAGTGCTCTAGGATTATGGGTGCTTGTTACAAGTGTGGTGATTTTGACTGCCTGGTTAAAGATTGCCCGAAAATTAGGAATCAAAGCAATAGGTCTCCGCAGCAACCAAGACAGGCACCTCATCAAAATCAGTAGACAGCTTAGAATCAGCCCAACACAGCCATAGCAGCAACCTCTTCAGCAACCAAAGAACCAGAATGCCCGTCCATCTCAGCAGAATAGGTATGTACAGCAAGGGATGACTAGAGGAATTGTTGAATACTGGTTTTGTCAGAAGAGCATGTGGTTGAGTAACAGTGTGCAACAGTGTGAAACTTTTAACCGAATCAAGTATGTTATTTGCAGGTGCACCTCAACGCCAGGTTTGATCAGAGGGTATCACAGTTGCCGAGGATCAGCGTAAGGCATCAGAGTTTTCTTTGGACTTTTGAGTTTTCGATTTTTATTTGGTTTAGATCAATTGGAGGACCAAATGTTCTAAGGGGGGGAGGATGTAAGACCCCACCCCCAATCCTCGTGTTTAGTGTTGTCTTAGCTGTGGTTTAGCTTTTTGAGTGAGTTCAGTATTGGTTTAGCTTCATTTGTGAGTTTAGATAGATTTTTCATAGCTTTGGAGATTTTTGTTGAGCCATTGACTTTAGTTTGACCCAGCCCGGGTGATTTGTATTTCTGTGAGAATTTATTCTCGATTTCCAAAAATTCTAATTTTTATTTCTTTTGACTCATTTTATTAACCCTTTAACAATTTTCATATTTTATCTGTTTGGATTTGAGGCTCAGAAAATACGTTTTTCGAGAAAAATGGCAAAACTGACCTTTTACAAAATCTGTACCCAAATTTCAAAATTTACAAAATATGGTAAAAATATACTTTTTGGAAAGTAAATATTTCGTTGAATAATTTTGTCTTTTCGTTGTCTTCATTCGGGACGCGCAAATGCCTTTTTAAGCCTTAAGAAGATGGGGACCCACTTGCCACTTTATATAAAAAGGTCTCTTCTTCTCCTTTTTCCCCATTTCATTTCATGTAATCTTGAAGAGAGCCTAGGGCATTTTCAATCCCAGCACTTTCTCTCTCCTCTTGTGTGCTCTTTTCTTAAAGACGAAGGGGAGGATTGATCTCCTAGACTTCTTCTTCACTCTCCAAGCTTCTCAAAGATGTATTTTTCAAAGGTTTCGAGCTAGGACAAGGTTCTTCTTCAAGCTCTTTTTCTTGGTTCAAGCTACATAAGGTTAGCCATTTCATCTTGACTTGAGGCAAGTGAATAATCAGTTAATTTGATGTTTGTGTCTTATATGAATGATTTTACATTATTTCATTCTATTTCTTGCTTCTCCTTATGAATCATGGATTTATTCATTTAATGTTTTAAGCTATGGTTTTGTTTATCTCTCCTGAAGATATTGTCTTGCTAGAATCTAAATCTCCATTCTCTATTTAATTATCTTGATTCAACTCTTGTTCTTCAAGAATTTTAGTGTCTTGTTGAATGGAGAAAAGCTTGTTTTTATGTGATTGATTTGGTTTAATTGGAAGGTTTAGTGTATGGATGATGTTAATGATGGTTTCTAGAGGCAAGGAGAGGCCTTTTATTTGTGAAATTATGCTAGGAAGGAAGGAAGGGAAAGAAGGGCAAAAAAGAGGGCTGAAGAGTGCATTTCTACACTATTCACAGACCCAGCAGAACTGGGTCTGCTCAAGTGACCCAATGGGCCGCTCGAGCGGCCTAGGTTCTGGATGGGGTCCGCTCGAGCGGACCCTGCCCAGTTATGGGCCCTTTTTAAGGCCTGGTTGGGGGGACTGTTTGAAGCCTTTTTCAAGGCTGTTTGTGGGCCTTTTCTAAACCTATTTTAGGCCCGTTTTAGCCCTCCTTTCCTCTTCATTTTAAAGCCCATTAATCTCCTTTTGAATGCCTAAAAGCCCATGAAAGATTGGGACATATAGTGATACTTAAAAATTTGAAAAAAAATTTGAATGGGAACATGAGAGAGCTTTGATATGGAATTTTACCCGGGAATCTTTTTAGTCTTAAAACACACTTATTAATCTTAAGTGTTGAGGATTTTCATTGGTGCCAAACTTATTATTGTAAATTAACATTTAGATACTAAGTGTGCATTGAGACTTCCCTTGGTAAGACATTAACTCATCATACACTATTCCATTTCCAAGTTATCGAAAATATATATGCATTCTTTTGTTAAATTGATTTGAAATGAATTGAGTGGTTTGCCACGTTCGATGACATCGGTGATTTGAAATGTATTTAAGTGGTTCGCCACGGAAATTGTTATCTTTTCTACAAATTGAATTGAAATTGATTTGAGTGGTTCTCCACGTTTCAAAAGGATCGATTGTATGAATTTTACACAAATGGATTTGTAGTGTGCTTGAGTGGTTCACCCCGTTTGAAATATCAATATAACTACTCATTTGAATGAGTGATATTGTCCGTGTGCTAATTGCCCAAAGTAGTTACTTTTATCGATGAAAATGTATCGAATGATTTGATTGTAACAATTTGGATTTCGTTCGGCACCACTAGGCTTGGGTTCCTCTTCGGGCTGATCACCCGGCTTGGGATCCTTAATATTATTTGCCAACTGCAGTTTGGACTCTATTGAATGAACTCCTTTGAGTGAGTGTTTCCGGCCATGGCAACGGTGAGATCTTTTCTTCCATTTTGCATGCTTTAGAATTGATCGAGTACTCTTGTTACTTCGGTAATAAGGTACGAGTACCTTTGTTACTTCGGTAATAGGTATGAGCACTCTTGTCACTTTGGTGATGAGATACATTTCTGAGTGAGTGTTGTTGTTACTTCGGTAATATGAGAATATAGCATATATGGTTGCCAATGTTTTAATCGAACACCATTGATTTATTTGATCATCATGGATTTTTTGATTGTTAATGTTTTACTCGATCGTCACTTATTAATTCGAATACTATTGACTTATTTGTTTATCATTGATTTATTCACCTTGTCATATTTTTTCATATTGTCAATGAATTAGAAAGTGTTTTCTTTACTCCAGTGATTATTTATATCTCAAACCTTAAATGTATCAAGATTGATTTTATATTGTTTTATAAATGTCTATCATCCTATTGCTTGTTTATTTGCTTGCCAGACCGTTGTATCAGACCCCTCTTGTTTGGTGCTAGGTCTTGACTTCTTTGCCCATTTTAAGTGGTTTGAGTGTAGGAGGCAGTTGAGCCGCCGGTTGGATGTGAGAGGTTGCCCATTGATGTCATATAAACGTCAAGATTGGCACCGGAGTTCATAATTTTATTTGGGGTAGTGATTTGTTTAGTTGGTTATTTGTTTGGATGGCTTCTATTAGCCTTTTTCTTTTGGGATTTTAATGAATATACTTTTAATTTGTAACTTGAACATATGTGGGAAATGAAATGTCCTGTTACTGCCAGCTTAGTGATTTATGATTTATGATTTGTACCAGTTTGATTAAGAGCCTTGGATTGATGGCTATATGTTATTGGTTAAGTGCGACACGGAATCTGATGACCACGGGCTCCGAGTTGCAACACCATGCAAGCTTCCGCGAAATATTCAAATTGTGTGGAAATGTGTGATCCTCATCCACACGGATCTTGGGAAAAAAAAAATTTTAATTAATCCCAAATTCACATCCCAGATCGGATCACTGCAGGATCCCGATTTCGGGGTGTGACAATTGATTTATTATTTTGGATGCTTTAATTTGATTCACATCAAGTTGGACACAAATTGGTATATTTTATTGAATCATGTTTTGCAATCACTTTTGAAATCACATGTAACATAATTCATATACTTGGTTGAATCTTTGGTTGTTGTTTTCCATTACAAGAAAATTACTTTCAATTTATCTTATATTTTGGATTCAATAATACTAACATTTCATATGTATTAGCTTCTGAACTTTCACACAACTTCCTTATCATTGATAGTCATATCTTTTTCAAATTGTTTTTAAACTACATGTGATTTGTATTTTACTTCAATCAAATCTCTTTTTGCGATGTACACTTTCAAATGCTTTAAGCTTACATTTATGAGCTAGATCTTTAAATTTGATTGAAGATCTTCATGCATCACATGTTTTGGTCTTGAGACTTCACAACTTGCTTGAACTAGATAGGTATATCTTTTTCAAGTTGTTTTTAACATGTAATTAGCGTTTTTCATTTCAATCAAATCTTTTCTATGTTTAAACTTTCAAATTCTTTAGGCATACATTATTGAGCTTTCACTTTCAAGTTTGATAGAAGTTTTCATGCATACACAGTGAGCATTCATCTTTGCATTCATAGAGTGTATGTGTGATTTGTATTATCACTTTCATATCCACCTATTTAGAGGCGTTGTATTGAGCCTAAATCGAAGCTCTTCAAGTGTACTTTAGACATATTTTAGAGAGACAGCCCTTAGGGTTATAAAGGTTATTGCTTAGCCTAGAAAGGCATATTGTAGAGGTTATTACTTATCCTATTGAAAAGCATAAGTGTAGAGGTTATTGCTTAGCCTATTGAAAGCATATTATAAAAGTTATTGCTTAGCATATTGAAAAGCATAAATAGATAGTGGAATGCCGCTGGGGTTAGGAACACAAGCCAGAAGTGGGTGTGGGCAATTGGTTGAACCACTATACATAGTTGTGTTATGGTGAATGATCTGTGCTGATTTATCTTCATAGCTTACGCGCTTTATTTTCATAGAATCATCACTTTTGCCCATCTGTCTTAAAGAAGTTAAGATCTGGCATAATTGACATAAAATTAAGCTCACCCTATTCACCCCCCCTCTAGGGTTTAGATCCCGGACTTTCAAAAAGGGACTTCGCATATATGTTGCACTTGTACTTCATCACCTATCATGAGCCATTTTACAAAATGGGAGCGATTATGCTTATAAACCTTCAACTTCAGGCGATCAACAAAAGTTTGAGAGATGATCTTTTCACAACTGCCGCCATCAATTACTACTATGTAATATTGCCATGTACTATACCTGTTGAGTGAAAAAGATTTTTTTGCAACCATTTCTTCTCAACAATTGGTGTAGACTTCTGTAGGACCAAGACAGCTTCGCCATCCTTTTTGACTTCTATTTCCTCCACTTCCTCAGATTCTTCATCTTTAGGATCATCTTGTGTGTTCGGTTAATCGAGTGCACCTTTCATTAAGTTTACTCATTTTGGACATTCAAATGAATGGTGCCCCTTTTGCTTACAATGAAAACATGCGAACCTATTCTGATCTTCAGACTTTTTTGTATTTATAAATCTCATACTACTATCATATTCTATGGAATTAATGGGCCCAATATCCTAGTAGAAAACATAGGTATATCATCATCATCAAAGCCTTTTCTAAACTATATTTGGAAGATAAACTATTAATGTAAAGTTTATCTAAGCTTGTCCCAACTGGGAAAAAAAAAACAGCTATAAATCCATAAAAAAGTGAAATCCTTTATGATGTAGACTTATGACAAGTTCACGAAGCCTCGCTAGATTGGTAACTTCACTATTAAAATGAAGTTAAGTGAATGGTCAAATTAAGATACAATAAAAAGAGAGTTCAAATAAAAAAGTGATGACCTTTTGTCATTTAGTGAAATGAGAATGTAATGTTTCACTATTTTTTAAAAGAAGATATTTTCTTTTATTTATCATTTAGTGGCATGGTGTAAGACCTCGACCCCCAATCCTCGTGTTTACTGTTGTCTTAGATGTGGATTAGCTTTTTGAGTGAGATTAGAGTTGGTTTGACTTCGTTTGTGGTTTTGATTAGATTTTTCATAGCTTTGGAGATTTTTTTAGAACCGTTGACTTTGGTTTGACTCGACCCATGTGATTTGTGTTTTTGTGAGAGTTTACTCTTGATTTCAAAATTTTCAAATTTTTACTTATTTTGACTCATTTCATTGAGTTCAACAACTTTCATGTTTTGACCATTTGGGTTTTATGCTCAGAAATCACGTTTTTCGAGAAAAAGGAACAAAAATGATATTTTACACTAAATCTGTACCGAATTTCAAAATTTTCAGAAATTGGGGAAAATATAGTTTTTGGAAACTAGATATTTCGATGATCATTTTATCCTTCTTCGTCAATCTCGTCCGGAGCCCACAAGACCTTGATTTTACCATTTTAAGTTTCAGACATGTTGGGCCCCATTTCCACCTACTTAAGTCATCTCCTTCTTCTCTCTCTCCCATTATTCACAAATTCCTGCAACTTCTTGACCTAGAGCTGGGAGGAGAAAACCCATTTTCCCTCATCTTCTTCCTCTTGATTGATCTAGCAAGAGAACTCCAATCTCAAATCTAAGACCATCATTCTTTTCCTCTCATCTCAAACTTCAGCTGGGCATGATTTTGAACCAAATCCTTGCAACTTTTCATCTCTTTTTAGTGGTCTTCTTCTTGTTTGACTAGCTACAAGTAAGAGCTTGAACCCATCTCTTTCATGAAGTTTACTTAGCTCATAAAGAGCTTGTTTTTCATACTTTCAAACCTATTTTCTAAATGGGGATTTGTGATGACCAAAGGTGTGATTTTTGTGTGTCCTATTTTGGGGCTTTTGTGTAGATTTCATGGATCAACCCTTTGATTAGGATTTGTGAAAGATTTTCTTGGCATTTGGACAAAGGCAAGTAATCATTTTGGATTTTTATGATGCATTGTGATTTTTGAGCATTTTGCTTTGAGAAAATATTGCCATTGTTACCAAGCTTTTCATTACATGTTTGTTAAACCTCTCTTAGTTTGTTTAAGCATTTTCAAGCATGATTACTAATTATTTTCCCAATCTTGAGATCTTGTTTTGAATGGAAGCATATATCTTGTTTAATGCTTTACAAGTTGTTTAATAACATGATTTCATAATGAAAGATTTTGATGTTGGAAGGTTTTGATTGTTACATGGATGTTTAAATGTTCAAATTTTATCCCTTGGAAAGCATGGTTGCTTGGGGAGTGCAGGTGGTTCAGAAATGGGAATGAAGAAGGGAATGAAATGATGAAAAATCGGACTTCAAACGTACTATCCGCAGACCGTCAGTCAAGTTTCGTTAAGCTTTCAGCTAACCAAAACCCCCATCTCGGTCAACCGACAGCCAACCGAACTTTGTCGGTCCCTTTTCCAGAAGCGTGCATTTTATCAAGTTTCATCAGTCAAATCTTCAGTCAGCTTGCGACTAACCGAACGGCATTCTCGGCTAGCCGACAACCAACCGAAATGGTTTCGGTCCCTATTCCTGAGAGCAACATTTTTCTGTCACGGTACTTGACGGTCAACCGTCGGTCAGCTATTGGCTAGCCGACAACCCAACCTCAGCTGACCGACAGGTGACCGAGAGGCTGACTGAACCTACAATGTGAACCATTTTGAAGGATTTTTGGTGGAATGAAAAACTAGATTGTGCTAAGAACCTTTATATTGACATTGTGCACTTGAAATTTTAAAATACTTTCTTAACTTCGAGGGCACCAATCCATTTTATTTTTCCGGTATTTGGATTTCAATTACACAAGGGTCAACGAATGGTCTTAACATATGCTTGATAGACTTTGTTTTCGAACCTCATTTTAATACAAGAAATAGCATCGTGCACTTGTTTTGAATTTCAAGTATAAGCTCGTTCAAGATTTGTTTCAAGAACCAAAAAGGGGATCACTTCTTAAGTTCGTTTTGCATATAATTTTATGCTATCTTGCTAGTTTTGTCGTGCTTGTGTGCAAGTGATTTTCCCCTTGATTTCAATATGTTTAGTATGAGTATCGCCGTGTTTTGTGCATTCATGAATTTAAGTAAATTCCACTGAGCATGGATTGCCCCTTCAATCTGATCCACTAGCCGGGGGTCCTTAAACATATGGACTATCTGCAAATTAGTCATGTATTCTATACAAATCGTGCGTGTTCCGGTTCCGCGGCCGGCCTCTCCATCTACCTTGTGTGGCGTGGGATCGTGCTTTACGTGTTGTGCTTGTCGTGCGTGCTTACTCTTATCATCATGTATGATAGAGAAAGGATGGGCTCTTTGTGGATTTAACTTTTCATGATATTATATGTATTCATGTTAGTTTCATTTCGTATATTGTTCATGGACTCTTGTTTTCTTGATAAGCATCTTGTTCATGCATTGTTTTAAACCTTGTAAATCTGTTTCAAGTTCAGTAAAATGTTTTAAATATCGTTTCTTCTAAAGCTTTGATTTTTACTTATGTTCTTGCATAAATTGATCACTTGTCAGACCGTCATGTCCGATATTCTATCCTTTGGTGCTCTAGGTAGCAGGTCTTCGTCTTGAGCTAGCTCATGTGCAGTTGGCTTTTGAGCCACGAGTTTTGCAGGCTTGTTGTGTCGGCGATGTCATGTAGACGTCATGCTTGACTCCAGAGTTACGTTACACTTGGGTAGTATTTGTTTTAGCTTGTTATTTTGTACGGCTATTGTTAGCCTTTTTCTTGGGAATGTAATTAATGCACTTGCTAATTTATAACTTGAATATGTTCAGGTAATGATCAGCCTATTACTGTCAGCTCTGTATATTTTAATATCATGATTTGTTCCAGTCTGTTATGATCATTGACATGATAGCTATACGCTAGCGGTAGAGTGCGACACGGAATCCAATGGCCACAGACTTCGGGTCGCAACTCTACGAAAGCTTCCGCAAAATATTCAGAATGTGTTGGAACGTGTTATCCTCACACACAAGGATCCTGGGGAGATATGCAATTTTTAATTATCCCCAAATCATGCTCCCCGAGATCGGATCGCTGCAGGATCTTGGTTTCGGGGCGTGACACATGGAAAAGTAACTTTTGACTTTTTTAGTAAAAAGTATAGGTGTTTTTTGAAATATGGTACTTTCTAATTTGACCCCTTTCCTTTATTGTCTCTTGAAATGACCATTCACCCTACTTCAGTAGTGAAGTGAATTTACCAAATGGCCCCAATTGTTTGGTTTTTGTGAAAATGATTCAAATGTGTAAATGATGCACATGTGAATCATTTTCAAAGGCAAATGAAATACATGTGAAAGAAATTTCATTGTTTGTCATTTTCACGTCTCTTCATTTGCGAATCTAAATACATTTAACGATTCATTGTTTTTCACACATTTCTCAAAATTCATGACAACGGTTTAGATCATGAAAATGGGTCAACATAAGTCAATAGTGGCATATTTTATTGTAAAGGTTTTTTTTTTGTAAGTATTGCAAAATCTGTGATGAGTCAGTTGATCAAATTTGACCCCTTGGCATTTTTGGCATTCCGAAGAGGATGGACAATTCAGATTATTATTTAAGGGCCCATAGGAATAAGAATTTTTTTTTAAAAAAAGGACAAGGCCCAATGGATGTTTCTAGCCTATCATTTACTCTATTTATATTGACCAATGATTTTGTCACAAACTTCTCAAGATCCACAATGAATTAATATCCGAACCACAACTATTTTGAACTTCTAAGGAGGATTAACGACTCAGATAGGGAAGATGGAGCCCAAAGAAGTCCAAAATCGCATATATTAGAATTTGGACATTTTCATAAATATCTAAAAATCTATGATGAATCAATGAATAAAATTTGATCTCCTAGCTATCTTTTGGCATTCTGAAGATGACAAACGATTTGGATCTTAAGTTTCCTAGCCTGCAATGATTAGAAAAATAGAAAAAGGGTAACCCTATATGGGGGCACCCAAAACACTATGGCTATGTCTTTTCTTGTTCTAATTTTACATATATTGTGATTCTTTTACCGTGGTCGAAGGTGCGCAAATCTTCATGCAAAAATTGCTTAATTTACACACAAGTTTTATACTTAATTTACTTATCACGTAAATGAACACAAACAAACATAGTAGTGAGTAAATGTTATGCAATTGAGTCATTTACCTATGTAATTAGCATCTTATAACCCCTAATGGTGTGTAACCGTTACACATGTAAATGACTGCATCTACAACACATGGTAGGCTTAAAAAATTAAATACCCCGTCACATACGCTCTACTTGCACAAATTTCTACAATTTGGGTCCATATCTAATTATTATCTTACAGTCGATCAACTTGATGGTGCCCTAAGTTGTGAAATTTGTTCGGCTCCATACAGGATTGGGCCATTAACTTTAAGCCATCCAGATTTTTAATTAAGTGGCCACACGTCTAAGGAACCGCAGGAATTTCTCGTGCGTCCAACCCAAACGAACCAGATTCAATTCTCTTTAAATAAAGGGGATTGAACGGCATAAACCCTCCTATGCAGCCTATTGTTGCAATTGGCCCCAATAAAAAACATCAGACAGATTGGGCCTTGAATCCACGTTTCTCTTTTTTGTTTTTGTCTTTTAGCGCTATAGTCGATATCGACTATCCCCGTGTGTCTACTGAAGGCCGAAACCCCTTTATTCCCCATTCATCTTCTTCTTTTTTTCCCCCTTTTCCCCTTTCACCTCTTCGTATCTCTCTTGTTCTCTCTTCCTCTCTGCTACTGATCTCAAATCACAATCTTTGAGAAGGATGAAGAATGAAAGAGAAAGTTGGTGGGTGTGTGCAGATGAGATGAACGGAGATGGAGGTCTTGGAGAGGAGGGAGGAGATTCTTCGGAGGAGGATTGTTTTCTTGAAAAGGAGATTGGAGTCTGATTGAGGGAGGAGTGAGATGAAAGTGCATGGAATCCAGTCGTCGATTGATTGGCGGAGAAGGAATTCAAGGGTCCATGAGGAGATGTTGGAATCCATTTGGATTAAAAAGAAAAAGAAGAAGAAGAATTGGTTTGCAGCAGAGTTAACTTGGGATTCGATTCCGCCGTCGTCGTCTCTTCTGTAATTGATGATAAGGCATTGGTGGAGGCAATAGGGGTTGTTGGATTGAGAACCCAAGAAGGGGTGGGTTTGGGAGAATGGGTTGAAAGGTGAAATGGGGTTTTGGGGAAGAAGATATTGGAATTGGAGAAATGGGTTTTGGGTGTGGAAGAAAGAGGAAGGTGGGCAAGGGTTTTGCATTTGAAAGTGAGGGTCTCCATCGTGGCAGCCGTCTGCATCTTCATCCCCCTCACGCTAATCACCATCTCATGGGGATGATGCAAATGCAGTGGGTGTATGCTGGGAGGAGGAAGGAAGGAGGAGAAAAGATAAGGAAAAGAAAAAAATGGAGAAGAGGAGATTTTGTGACTTCTATCTACACATTTTTATTGGAATTGTGACATGCGGTTTTGGAGGGTGAATGGAAGTCGAAAAGAGGGGATTTTGTTGTTTGGAGAAGCAATGAGCCACAAATATGTGTTGGGGTAGTTTCCATGAAGGTGTTCAATGAAATGACGAAGAGAAAGGAGAATGAAATTTCACGCTCATTTCTCTTATATTTCTCATGGGAAAGAAGTCTGTTGTTGTTGTGGGGTTTGTCATTCATTGATTTTGCTCACTCGGAGATATTGGAGGAGAGGAATTAGAGAACATGGGTGGAGTTTTCATTCATTGATTTTGTAATTTTCAAACAGATTTCATGTATATATTTTTTGAAATGTAAGGTCAAGACACACTGAACTTGTAATGTTCTGAATGGTTTTCCCCTATTTGAGATGTTTGAAATGTGTTTGAGGTGTTTGAAATGTGTTTGAGATGTCCGGACTCTTGAGGTTTTGAAATGTCTAAGTGAAGGCTGAAACCTTCCCCACCAAAACTCTCTACTATGACGTCCAAAGATGAAATTGGTATTGGTTGAATCGGTGGAAGCATTTTTTGGAAAGGGGATGCAAGAGTTAATGCGAACTCCTCTTTGGTTGGTGTTAATATTTGGTGTTAATGTTATTGAAAATGATTAGCCAACCCCATCTAGAGCTACACTTAGTAAGTTAAAGTATTATAACATAGTCGATATCGACTATGACTGTGTTTTTTATGTTTTAGCTAAATAGTCGATATCGACTATGACTGTGTTTTTTATGTTTCAGCTAAATAGTCGATATCGACTATGACAATAGTCGATATCGACTATTACTGTGTTTTTTAGGTTTCAGCTAAATAGTCGGTATCGACTATTGGTCATGTTAAACAAACTAGACAATGGTACATTCCATTGTACTAAATATTGTTCTAAATATATTGGTACATTCCATTCACACATTCAATTAACAACCATACATTAACAAACCATTCAATTTCAAATAATGGTACATGAAGTTCCACAACATAAATCCAACTGCCCAAAACCATAGAAGTTCCACAACCACTGCCCACAAGTCCCACAATTTCAATTACGAAGTAAAGAAAGTAAGCATCTATGTTTGGCCTCTCCGTCTACTACCCAAAAAACCTTCCCAAAACTTTTACTAACTAGCTAAGAAAATTACATCAAACCGATAGGTTCAACAACTCAGGAAGATTCAACCTATTAGCATTCACTTGCCAACTTCACTTGAATAACTCAATGAAAATTATGCTACAGAAGTAAGGGATGTCGGACTGTGTAAATGTGATAGGATGGCGGTGAACACAATGCTCCGCGAATGCCATAGCGAAGACTATACATTCCTTTTTTAGATGATTGTACATATTGTAATTGATCCATGATTAAGTTGATTAGAGCCTTAATTTTGGCAACTGAATGTATATGTATATATATATATGAGATTGATGGATCACAAAGATCATTCAGTTTCCACAAACAACAACTTACTGGATCCCAATCTCGTCACTTGCATCAAGGAATCCTGCATCAAAATTTCTTCTTACAGATCAAGGATCTGTATCTCTCAAAGAAGAAATTGTTACCTGATTGTCACATTTCCAGTTCTGATCAAAGGTGGCCACTTCTGATCATCAAGACAGCACCCAAGATTTGTCACACCCTGAAACCGGGCCCTGCAGCGATCCGACCTCGGGATGTGAAATCTTGGGATAAATTTAAAACTTTTGCTTTTCCCAAGATCCGCGTGAATGAGGATAACAAAATTCCATCACGATCAGAATATATTTTTCGCGGAAGCTAATCATGGCGTTGCGACCCAGAGTCCGTGGCCATCGGATTCCGTGTCGCACTCAACCAATATCATAAAACCATCAAATGATCAGACTGGTACAGATCATAAATCATAAAGTACTGAGCTGGTAGTAATAAGACTATTTATTTCCCACATATTCAAGTTACAATTAACAAATGTTTTAATTACAAACCCAATGACCAAGGCTAACAAGGCCATACAAAACAAGGATAGTAAAACAAAATATCTAACGGATAAAACATTGGCAACCCACATATAACTATTTTCTCCTATTACCGAAGTAACAAGAGCAGACAGAACCGTAGCCACTACACGTGGGACCGGAAACAGAATCAGAACCGTAGCCACATACAAGTGGGACCGGCAGATAAAAACCATTGCCGTGGTCGGTACAGACAGAATCTAAGCTGCAGCTGGCAGACAAATTAAAGATCCCAAGCCAGGTGATCAGCCCGATAAGGTGACCTAAGCCTAGTGGTGCCTTTAGTTTTTAAAACCTGAACCAATACAAATCAAAATTATAATCCCTTTGGCTCATGGGCTCACACTACAAAGCTCTGGCACCATCTTGCCTCGAGGTTTTATCCTCAAAATAATAGTCTCTTTGGCTCACGGGCTCGCACTACAAAGTTCTGGCCCCATCTTGCCTCGAGGTTTTATTTTCAAAATAATAGTTTTAACGATGTATTTCCGAACGTGGTGAACCACTCAAATCTCCTTCCAATTCGATTCGAAGAGAACATACGAATTTCCATGGTAAACCGCTCAAATACACATCAAAGTAATTTGTTTAAGAATCATACGGTTCGAACATGGAAAACCACATGATTCTATATCAAATCACTGATGCTATATAAATTAGTTTACCGAAGAATACATATACATTTTTCTGATCTAGAATGGAATAGATAATGTAGAATGACTTAATGACTTACCAAGGAACCATCTCAATACACACTTAGCCTTTAAACATTGATTAATAAAAGAATATGTTTGATGCCAATGAAAATCCACAACATTTAAAATGATAAAGTGCGCATTGAGACTTGAAAGATTCCCGGGTAATTTCACATATACTCATTCTCTCATTGTTCTCCTTCCATCTCACAAATTTCCAAGTATCACAATTTACCCAAATCTTTCATGGGCTTCCATACATCATTAGAGGCTAAATGGGCCTCAAACAAATGGAGGGAGATGGGAGGGAAAAGACCCTGAAACAAATGGAAAACAGCCCGCGATTCTGGCCTAAAAAGGCCCTGGACCAGGCCCAGGTCCGCTCGAGCGGCCCAAGGTTCACTCGAGCGGACCCCTAACATAACCTGGTCCGCTCGAATGGACCATGGGCTCGCTCGAGCAGCACTGTTCTGTTGGGTCCGAGTATTGAGTGCAAATTTCACTCTTTTCTTCTTCTTCTTTGATTTTATGTCCATCCTTTCTCTTCCATACATATTTCAGATAAAAATTGGACCTCTCTTAGCCTCAACAAAATTCCTTCAAATCCTTGATCCACTAATTCCATTTCGTTTCCATCAAAGAAATCAAACACAAACATAAATTCCTTTCATTCATCAAGATATATATAGTTCCTTAAACGTAAAGGTGGGTTCAAGATGAATCATTCCAAAAGCAAAACATATACATTATGGTAAAACAATGTCTTAAAGAGAAAAAGATAAATCCATACTAAATCATTTCTAGGTGAATCATAGTAAGACATATTAAAAGTGGAAATACCAAGAAATTTCTCATATTGCATAAAACCATGAAATTAACTGAATATTCACTTGCCTTGGGTCAAGAGGAGATGCAAATCACTCTATGATGGTCCTCTTATAGTCCCAAGCTCCAAAATCACAAAACCCCCAAAAATAGCTCAAGAAGAAGCCCTAGAAACCAACCATTTTCAAATCTCCATGAAAACTCTTTGTATATATGACAAAAATACTCCAAATGGTTTGAAAAACCAAGATCTCATGAAAGGAAAATCATGGCTAACCTCTTGTAGCTTGAACAAAGAAGAAGGCTTGGAAAAGTGGTCTCTCCTAGCTCAAATCTCTTGAAAATGGTGTCTTTGGAAAGCCAAGAGAGAGGAGAAGAAGATTGGGAGATCAATCCTTCATTTAGCACTCAAGATGAGGGGTTTCCAAGAGGATAGAGAAAGTGATGGGAGAAAAACCCTAGGCTCCCCTCTTGTTGCAGGAAAATGAAGAATGGGGAAGGAGAAGAACCCATTGTGGTTTTATAAAGGGTAAGTGGGATGGGCCCCATGGGCCCCAACATAATAAAGGCTGAAACTAACATTTGTGGGTCTCGAATGAGATCGACGAAGAAGACAAAATCGATCAACGAAATATTTACTTTTCAAAAAGTCTATTTTCCCCAAATTCTGAAAATTTTGAAATTCAAGTATAGATTTAGTGTGAAAAGTCAATTTTGCCTTTTTTCTCGAAAAACGCGATTTCTGAACATCAAATCAAAATGGTCAAAACATGAAAGTTGTTCAAATTAATAAAATGAGTCAAAAGGAGAAAAATTTGTAATTTTTCAAAATAAGAATAGTTTCTCACGAAAATACATTTTACAAAGACCGAGTCAAACTAAAGTCAATGGTCTTCAAAATCTCCTAGGCTATGAAAAATCTAGTCAAACTCAAAGACAAAGTCAAACCAACTCTAATCTTGCTTTAAAAGCTAAACCATGATTAAAACAATACTAAATAGAGAAATTGGGGGTCGGGGTCTTACATCGTCCCCCCCCTAGAACCCATTTGGTCCTCCAAATCGTCTAAACCAAATCAAAATAAAAAACCCAAAAGACAAAAGAAAACACTGACACCCTACGCTGAACCTCGGCAACTGCGATGACCACTGGTCAAACCTGCCGTTGAGGTGAGCCTGTAGACAACATTCTGATTCAGTTGAAGGCTTCACACTGTTCCACATATATGCTCAAAACATACTTCTCTGACCAAACTAGTGCTCAACAATTCTTCTAATCATCCCTGGTGTCATCTGCCGTTCCTGTACTGGATCATTTCTTTTGCCTACCTTGTCAGTCACTGTCGGTCCAAGAAACTGCAAGTTCTGTTTCTTTCTATCAGCTTGGAATTATGTGCATTAAGTCCCACAAAACTATACACGGTGCTCCTGACGCTTGTACGAAGATGTGATCGTAGACATGGTTTCTCTGAAATAATCTCTACTTCAAAATTTTCTGGAATTCCATATGCCTACTTATACTGTACCATTCTGATTCTGGCTTGAGACTCTTCTATCTGGTCTTGTCTTCGAAGAATTAGTGAAATTGAAATCCTACCAAGTGCTAGTCTCTTCATCCACTGAAATTCGGAATCCTGAAACAATCTATCATCTCCATCAAAGCTATCAACGCAAGAGTCTCATGTCAGTACGTTAACTTCGAAGTGAGTGACTTAGAAATCTGTTGGCTCCTCGAATGCATCCTCAGCTTCTGGCCTCCAAGTATATCGTCAATCCTTCTTTGTCCTGAAATCACAAACTCCAAATTCTATAGGTCTCCTGTCTCCGACTTTGTCTGCTACAACCCAGATGTCATACTGCTATACACCAAATGTTAAACTGCCATAACCTGCTGAGTTATTCTGTGTTGAAACTTCGCATGGCTTGCCTCTTCAGATTTCACTCTTCAAGTCTTCTACCCTTGACATGTAAAGCCGACCTTGGAAATCCAATCTATGTTCACAACTCCATATTCCAATCTTTCTGTGCTGTACTCAGAATTCCTGCCCACATATGATTCTATCTGCTTGCTGCTCTTGATCTCTTACCTGATACTGTATTATCAACAAAATAAACCTGCCAAGCTGGCATCATTCCCTGATAAGTTAAAACTTTTAGTCCAAGTCTCGAAGCAATTCCACCACTTATAGTTTGTCCTCTAAGGTTTACCAATTAACTAAATCCTTGCAAAAGTGCGGGTAGAGTCATTTTCTTGAATGGTGCTTGACCGAAATTTTTCACAATCTGGAGTCTGCTCAATCTTTTGTTTCTGCCTTATACCCTACCTTTCCTGTAAGAACAATTGTCTCATCAACTTCCGAAGGTCACGTCTCGAATGATGTTTACTCTCTCATAAATCCAACTTTGCCTCCAACTGAACCAGTACACGTCCTGACATCCATCAACCCTTCAATTCCTACACCTCCAAACTCCAACCATAAGCTATTACAACTCATTCCCTTCAATGCAAACAAATCTTAAAATCTTAAACATAAGGACTAAAATAATTACTTAGTTGAATTTCATCATTTTAAAACACAGTAGAAACTGAACCTCCAAATTATCAAATAAAGCTTAAATGAATAAAGTTTATCAAAGATTGAGTATGAAACAACATTATTCATTTTGAAATTTATATTTTCATAACCAAACAAATCATTGAAGCACTCAACAATTTCAAATCAGGATTTCAAAAATAAATCAGGTTCATATAGTATGACTATACATCAAACTTTGTTGAAATCTGAGTGTTAATTAAACACTAAACCTTGTTGAAATCTGAACTCATTCGTTCATAAAAATCTTGTAGAAATCTAAGCACAGCTGAACGTTAAAACAAATGTAGAAACCTGCATATAATCTGAACACAAAAACCCTTAGGAAATTCATTTTGCATAGCCAAAGAAAATGAATCATTGAAATAGAAATTTCACATCGTACTTTGAAAAAGAAACACAATTTTAGTTATATGCTTTTAAAGATCAGTTGATCCACTAGTCTCTACAATCCATCATTAAAAAAATCCGTCCATTCCCAACCAAACATATACAAAATTTTGAAATCTTTTAAGGTTTTGAAATGTAGATGTCAACATTTAAGAAAATTAAAACAAGAGCAAAATTTCAAGATCATTGTAAAACAATATCTTAAGAAGATTAAACATAATCCATTGTTTAAACACTGCAAGGATAAATCATAGACGTTAAGAAAAACATAACAAAAGGTAGAAATATCATGAAAATCATTCTCATTAAGAAATGGACATCGCACTAACTGAGGTATTCACTTGCATCTGCATGTTGTCCAATCCAATGCCCTGTAAGTCGGTAAAATCCCCAAGGTTTCCTTTGCTGCCGAAAATTGTCTTGACTATAACTAACCCATCCACTTCGTATTACCGCCGAATCAACTATACTGGCTAAGCTGCAAGTCACGGGAATTCTCAACCAAAACTATGACAAGGCTCATTAAATCCGGGAATTCCCTGAGTCTCTGGCACCAACTTCCAACCTTACTAACTAAGAATCACTTCTCCCTTCGTAAAATCAACAGCTAATATGCCTCTTGCAGTCCTTCATCTTGGAAAGATGGTCTGAGTTCACCCAAAATCCACATTTACTTACCTTGGTACGCTGCATGATGATCTTCGATTAGCTGAGAGGGGATCTTCAAATACTGCTCAAGTTCTACTTTGGCGGGCAAATGCACATGTCTTCTCTAATTAACCACAATGGAGATGCTGAAGGCTAAAAGTCTGCTGATGTTCTCTGAAAACAACATACTAAATCCAAAATGTTTCGATCTCCGACGCGAACACGAGCAAAAGACACTAAATGTGGGTATGGAGACTTTAAATTCTCCCCCACGAAATAGGAAATTTGGTTGTCCAATTTCCCTAACAACAATAACTAAAAGAAAAGACAAGCAAAGTCTCCCGAACTAAAAGAAAAGCGGACTCAAATTCAAAGAAACAAAGACAAGAGAAAACAAATCGACACAATCTAACGAATCCTCACCACACGTCTTAATGTCTCTAAAGTATTTTATTTCCCAGAAACTAACCAGCTCTGATACCAAACCTGTCACACCCCAAAACCGGGCCCTGCAGCGATCCAACCTCAGGATGCGAAATTTTGGGATAAATTTAAAACTTTTGCTTTTCTCAAGATCCGCGTGAATGAGGATAACAAAATTTCATCACGATCAGAATATATTTTTCGCGGAAGCTAATCATGGCGTTGCGACCCGGAGTCCATGGTCATCGGATTCCGTGTCGCACTCAACCAATATCATAAAGCCATCAAATGAGCAGACTGGTACAGATCATAAATCATAAAGTACTGAGCTGGTAGTAACAAGACTATTTATTTCCCACATATTCAAGTTACAATTAACAAATGTTTTAATTACAAACCCAATGACCAAGGCTAACAAAGCCATACAAAATACCCAACTAAAAAGAAATACTACCCCAATATTTAGATACGAACTCCGGTGCCAAACTTGACATCTAGATGATATCAATGGGCAGCCTCTCGCGTCAGACCGGCGGCTCCACCGCCTCCTCCGATCAAACACCTAAAATAGAATGAAAGGAATCTGGCACCAAACAAACAGGGTCAGACACGACAGTCTGGCAGGCAAATAAACAGGTAATATGGAAATGGGCATTCATAAAACCTTATGGGATCATTGTAAATCCATTTAAAGAGTCTAAACAATAATAGCAATAAATCATGATAAAATGATAGAAAGACCGAACATAAATATCGAAGCAAATAAATGGACAGTCTCTGAAACATAAATATCTTAAAAACATAACAGACTCTTAAAAACATAACAGACTATGTAAATCAACAAATAATTGGAAATACGTTTAAAATCCTAAATAATATAGAGACAATATGATAAAAGATCGATTCCTTAAACATTAACAATTCAAAGACTATAATGAGCATAAACAAACAAGGTTAGTAAAACAAAATATCTAACGGATAAAACATTGGCAACCCACATGTTGACACCAAAAATGTCACTTTGCCTCTTCAAGATCCGAAGAGCTAGATGAAGTTGCAACCTGCCATAAATAGACAATGCTACTTCCAAAAAAATCAAATCTTGTCAGAATCAAACAAAAACTGCAAGATCCTTCAAGACAGCCAAAAGAGGAGTACACAAGAAGTTTCAGGCCATTTCAAAATCATTTGGCCTAACTTCGTTTCTCCGACAGCTGAAAAGGAGCTCCCGGTGGCGAAAGCATCGGAGACATCAAATCTTCGATCAGAGTCGATGGTTGGTCTCAAAATACGTCCAAAAGGCTCCACGTCAAGTTCCTAGTCAAACCGACAACGTTTGACCCTACATCAACCTTCGAACAGCTAAATCAAGTCTCTCGGCGGTGAGAACCTCCAAAGCCATCACTCATCAGATAGAGCACATGGACGGCTTCAAAATGCTTACAAAGGGCCACACGTCAAATTTCAGGTCATTTTGACAACATTTGACCGTACTTTGACGCTCGGAAGCCAAATCAGGCCTCTCGGCGGTGAAGCTCACTGGGACCATGGTTTCCAAGACAGAGCCTATGGATCAACTTAAAATGACTCCAATAGGTTCCCTGTCAAATTTCAAGTCAATCGGACATCGGTTGACCGCACATCAAGCCGCGACATCTTCATCGCGACAAAAGCAATTCTACTAGTGATAGGACCTCAAATAGCTTCAAAACTCAAACAAAAGCCTATGGTGTTGGAATTTGAGATGCCTTGAGAAGTCTTATGAAGCATTGAAGTGTTTAGTATCTCAAGTATCATTTTGTGTTGAAATTATTGTCAACACAATGTCACAAGTGTGGTGTTGATAGTGTGGTGTTGATAGAGCCTCAAAGAGAAAACAGAGCTGAAACAGTACAGGAAATCAGAATTCCTGAAGCAGTGTGGCCGGTCGACCGAGGACCCCACGCGGTCGACCGGGCAAGAGAAGTCTGCAGAAAACAGTCTCAGTTAGCTCCCAGTTATTTTTTGCCACAGTGTGTCGCCGGTCGACCGAGGACCCCACGCGGTCGACCGAGCACGGGAAACCAGAATTGCGCAGAAATAGAAGTTTTGCACGAAAATTCAGGAAACTTATGTATTTCGTTTGGGACTCTTTCTAAACGAATTCTAGCCTAATTTGAACACTCTTTAGGGTTACCATAACCTATATAAAGGCTTGCTAAGTTTGTTTTCATTAGGAGAGAAGAGAAGAGAGAACAAAAGAGAGGGTTTTGGAGAGAAGAGTGATTGGAGAAGAAGGTGCTGCTGTATGCTGTTGTGCTGCAAGTTTCTACAGCAAGTTGGACGAAAATATGCTCATGAAGATGGTGATTCGTCCATTGATAAGTGTCTCTCTTTTTATGCTTTAAATTTCAATTTGTAAGGGATTGAGAGAGAGAGATTGTAGAGGGGAAGGCCTGTAGAAAAGTTCTCTACTTTAATTCTGTAAAACATCAAGTTGGTGCTTGGTGTTAGGGGTTTGGTGATCCTATCTGTTGGTGCAGATAAATTGTAAAGGGGGTAGGTGCTTCCTAGATAGTTGGTGCTATCTGAAACTTAAGGGTTGGTGCTCTTTGTCGTTGGTGCGACTAAATAGATTCAGACCTGTTCCGGATAGGTGTTCGGACGGTCTTTGAACCGTGGATGTAGCCTTTTGGTGAACCACGTTAAATCTGGTGTCCTTGTGTGATTTGATTTGCTTTTGTTGTTAAATTGGACCTGTTTTTAAGGGATCACTGATTCACCCCCCCCCCCTCTCAGTGATCGCGATATCTAACAATTGGTATCAGAGCGCCAAGGCTCCCTTGATAAGCTTAACACGCTAAGGGTGATCTCTTGTCAAATCACATGGCATCCAATACAGGGAATATGAAAGCACCTTTGTTTGATGGTTCTAATTACTCCTTTTGGAAGATCAGAATGCAGGCTTTCATCAAATCACTTGGCTATGATGTCTGGGAGACTGTCAGAGTCGGTTACAATACTGCCATCGTACCCACTGATGCTGCAACGAAGAAGTTAGCAGACAACGACTCCAAGGCGCAGAATGCACTCTTTAGTGGCCTTGTGGACAGCGAGCTGGTCAAAGTAATTGCATGCAAAACAGCCAAGGAAATATGGGACAAGTTGAAAAGCATTCATAAAGGAGATGAGAAGATCAAAGAAGCGAAATTGCAAACTCATCGCTCTCAATTCGAGTCTCTTCGCATGGAGGAAAGCGAGAATGTTAACTTGTATATGCAACGAGTGAATGAAGTCACGAATGACATTCGTGGACTAGGGGAGGAGATTAAAGAACCAGTCATCGTCAAAAAGGTTCTAAGATCTCTTCTTCCCCAGTTTGATTCAAAAGTCTCAACCATAGAAGAAGCCAAGGATCTGAATGAATTTACCATGGATGAGTTGCATGGTTCACTCACTGCCTATGAGATGCGCATAGGTAAGACGTCTTCATCTGATAGAGAAGCGGCCTTCAAAGTTTAGAAAAAGGGAAAAGAGACTGATGGTCATGATGCTGATACTGATGATGATGAGCTTGAGGCTCAATTAGTTAGAAAGCTGAAGAAAGGAAGCAATGGAAAGTACAAAGGGAAGCTACCCTTTAAATGCTTCAATTGTGGCGGTGTTGGTCACTTTGCTGCGAAGTATCCGCTGAAAGAAAACAATGATGATGACTCTTATGTTGATAAGAGTAAATGGAAGAAAAATTTCAGAAAGAGGGACAAAGCAAAAAGCTTCATCAGTCAATATAATGACAGCACGTCTGAAACTTCAGACGATGATGAATCAGCCGAGGCAACTGAAGCTCTCTTCATGATTACTGTTGAAGAAGAAGAGGAGCAAGAGCCGGAAGAGGAAGAGGAGGCTGAGGTCAATCTTGAAGAAGAACTCATTGCCGCACTTGAGGAGCTTAGCATGGAACGAAAAACAAGTAAGAAAAATCTGAAACTTCTTCATGAATCTGAAAGTTCAGTTATTGCTTTGAAAACTCAAGTTGAAGAATATAAAAGAATGGTAGAAGTCCTAGAAATACAAATCAATACCAAAACTGAGGAAGTGGTGAAACTTGAGAATGAAATCCTTGGAGCAAGGACTGAAAATATACAAATGAATCAAAAGCTCAAGGAATTCCAAGCAATCAATGGAACATTGAAGCTAAATGAAATACTGAAAGTTCAAAGGCCTCCTCACTTCAAATTTGGTCTAGGATTTGAGAATGGAGAATCCTCTAAGATTACACCTCCTGAAAAGACAAAACCTGTGAAGCCCACTTAGCCTAGAAAAGAGTTCATTCATGTGAGAAAGGAAATGAAGTCTAACCAGCTACAAAAAAAATTCAAATTTTATGGTTACTGTTATCATTGCAATAGATATGGACATAAAAGGGCTGAATGCAAATTCTATGTTAGAAACAACCCATTTGTGACTAGGAACCCTTTTTCAATCCTAAACAGCCACAAAATTGAGTGCTATAAGTGTCATAATTATGGACACTTGACTAGGGATTGTAGGTTGCCTATTGCTAACCAATTTCAGGTTGAAAAGAAACCCAAGTTAGTTAAGGCATGGAGGGCAAAGAAAAGGGAAGATAATTCCAAGGAATCTCTCATTGTGCAAATGGCATTCAATGCACAAAAGAAGGCAGCACCATGGGTCCTTAATAGTGGCTGTTCAAGCCATATGACAGGTGATAAGGAAAAATTCGTCAAATTACAGCACTATGAAGGCGGATCAGTGAAGTTTGGTAACAATGATGGTGCCAAAATCTGCGGAAAAGGTGTTGTTCAGCTAAAGGCAAACAAGATCAGATCAGAAGAGGTCTTATATGTGTCTGGACTGAGACACAACTTGCTTAGTGTGAGCCAGATCTGTGACAAAGGCCACGAAGTTGTCTTCACTAAGAATGGGTTTGCTATCAAGAAGTGTAGCAACGGCAAAACAGTGGCTACTGGATCTAGGACTGCTGGAAATCTCTATACATTGTCAGATGGAGCTGAAAAGACTTGCTTGATGAGTCGGACAGAGGAAAGTTGGTTGTGGCACAAACGCCTTGGGCATCTAAACTTTGATAACATGTCAAAGATTTACAATTCAAAGGCTGTCAGAGGTATGTCTACAGTTGAAAAGCCTTCCAACCCCATTTACGATTCTTGCCAAAAGGGAAAGCAAACGAGGGTAATGTTCAAGTCAAAGGAGCATCATTCAAAGAAACCTCTTGAGCTAGTGCACACTGATCTCTGTGGACCGATGCGAACTCAAAGCACCAATGGAGATAAGTATTTTATGTTATGCATTGATGATTATACTCGTATGACATGGGTATTGTTTCTTAAGCATAAACAACAAGCACTTGATCGTTTTAAAGTGTTTAAAGCACAGGTTGAAAATATGCTTGGAAAACATATCAAGATTTTAAGGTCTGATCGAGGAGGTGAATTCACATCTGAAGAGTTCACTAACTATTGTGAGCACCATGGCATTCAAAGACAATATTCAGCCCCTAGAACTCCACAGCAAAATGGAGTTGTGGAACGGAAAAATTGCACCGTGCAAGAGATGGCTCGCACAATGCTAATTGAGAGCAAGCTAGCTGACAAATACTGGAAAGAGGCAATCCATACGGCTGTATACATTCAGAATCGATGCTTGATCAGGCCACATGAAGACAAAACTCCTTATGAGCTATGGTTTGGGAGAAAAGCAACAGTCAAGCACTTCAGAGTCTTCGGTAGCAAGTGTTACATCAAGCGTCTTGAACAAAATCCGGGCAAATTTGAAGAAAGAGCTGATGAAGGTATATTTCTGGGTTACTCCTCCTCTAGTAAGGCTTACAGATGTCTTAACAAAAGGACCAGAAAAATCATAGAAAGTGCCGATGTTAGAATTGATGAAAACCGTGAATCAAAGAATGTAACTCATAATGACAGTCCAGTTTATGAGGACTCGAGTGAGATTGATGATGAAGTGGCTGAACCTCATGATTCTGAGAAATCAAAGGATGACTCAGAGGATGCTACACCTAGAAAGAAAAGCACTTGGGTAGAGCAACACCCTAAGGATCAAATCATTGGAGATCCTGAGGCCGGTGTTAAAACAAGACAAAGTGTAGTTAGCAATTACTCACTTGTGTCCACCATTGAACCCAAGACTGTGGCTGAAGCCAGTCTCGATGAAAGTTGGTTGAAAGCTATGCATGAGGAGTTGGAGCAAATTGAGAAGAACTCCACATGGGAACTAGTTTCTAGACCTACCAGTAAGAATGTTATTGGTACTAAATGGGTGTCACGCCCCCGGACCGAGGTCCCGCTAAACGAGGCCTTAATCCGGGGACGCGGCGCGACGGGCCGGAAAATTCCGCCCGCACACGCTAGTTTCCCACAGGTTTCCGCGGTAAGGATTCACGGAATCCAATCCAGTAGTGATATATAAGAATCACTTTCATACAAATGAATTACGCGGAAGCATTGTAGCAAACATAAAAGTCTCACAAACGGGTATAAAAATGAGAACGCAAGAGACTAGCATCAAAAGAGAAACATTTACTGTAGGCCCCAAAGTTAGTTTAAAGTTGATACAAAAGTAGAGTTAAGCATTAATTACAAATTTTTCCCCAAAAGAACATAAGCCAACAATGGCCATGACAAAAACCCAAAATGTATATCATGAGATCCCCAAAATGTGATCGCAGCTCCAAGGCAACCCGACGTCTAATTGACATCATCGGGCCGCCAGTCGCCCTCCACTGGAACTACAGGTTCCGCCTCGAAGTGCGCCTCAACCGCGAGGGGCTCGACATCTGACACCAAACAAAAGAAAGTCAGACACGATGGTCTGGCAAGCAATTACAACAATAATAAGATGAGAGCGAAACAAAACATGATAAGCAAGAGCTATGATTAAATCACGATTAATAACGATGTCAAAGTAAAGATAGAAGATACATCTCGATGGTTTACAAATCCAATGTCATGATGAGTAACATAAATAAATGCCATGAGATGAATATCAATGCATAAAAACAATGGCAACCCACATAAAGCTATATTCTCCTGTTACCGAAGTAACCGGAGCAGACAAACCGTAGCCACTAATCGTGGGACCGGAACGACATAGTCGTCATCAAACAGAACCGTAGCCACTACTCGTGGGACCGGATAATTACCGTTGCCATGGTCGGTACAGACGGAATCCAAACTGCAGCTGGCAAACAAAATAAAGACCCCAAGCCGGATGATCAGTCCGACAAGGTGACCTAAGCCTAGTGGTGCCATTTTAGTGAAAATCCGAAACCTCGAAGAAATGCAATTCTATTTATAAGATACATTTCCAAAGTCGATAGAGAACTACTCCAAACAAATTCATATGGGCAAAGCCAAGCAAAACAAATGAGTAGTTTCATCATTTCTAAAATATGGGGGTAACCCACTTCGAAACAATAAAAGAATTGGAGAAAGAACCAAAACAAAAGTCTTTTTATACAAAAGAATGTATGATGGGTCGGTCGACTAAGCGGGTAGTCTCGATATACATTTGACCCCTTTATTGTCATTAAAGAAAGTGATTTGGTGCCACTGAAGATCATTGACAATCATAAGGGATTAAGTGTACATTTAGACGTGAGGGTTTTCCCAAGGGGTATTGGTCATAGTCCAAGACACATCCTACCATGAGTTATAGGCTTGAAAAGGTTGAATGGGCTTCTCTCATAGAAAAGGATAAAAGGGCTGAATTGGGCTTGGACATAGGCTTGAAGTGGACTTGAATATTATACCCAATAAGTCTTCCTTAGAAGTAGATTTAAGTCCCTTTTAATCAGGCCCACAGCTGGCCTTATCCAAGCTCAAACAGTCCATTGAAAACAAGCCCAAACAATCCCTAAATTAGCCCACAATTCATGTCATAAATAGCCCAACATTAGGACCCAAAAACAGCCCGAGAATTGACCTTAAAACAGGCCCAAAGGACACCTAGGAAATGGGCTTATCAAATCTTCAATTGGGCCATCAAACAGCCCTTAATCAGACCCAGACCGGAGCCCAGACTGAGCTGGTCTCGCTCGAGCGGACCCAGACAGTGCCTGGTCCGCTCGAGCGACCCAGTGGGTCGCTCGAGCGGACTGGGCCTGCCCAGTCCGGCCCGAGTGCAGGAAATCACTCTTCTTTTTGTGTTTTTCTTCCTCCTTTCTTGATCATTTCCATTCCCTCCTTCCATACATAATTCTACAACATCTTGGGCCCTTTCCTAAGCTTCACAAATCCTCAAATCATCATTCATAATCATCTAATTAACACAAATTCAACACCTTTTAAAAGAATCCAAGTCCTTTTCCAAGTTCTTTTGAACACCCATTTGAACACAATGAACAAACTTTCCAAGAAACCAAAGTGAGAATAAATTTTCAATACATGGTAAAGCAACAACATAAATTAAGATGGCTATGACAATGATTCCTTAAATCATAATAAACCATAAACTAAAGAAGATTAACACAAAAAGGGGAAAATCAAGAAATAGAACCAAATGAGGGAAAGCATCACATTAATGTTGGAATATACTTGCCTCTAGCCAAGATGTGATCAAAATCACTCCTTAAACCAAGCCTTAGAGCTTCAAGCTCCAAATCTACAAAAACCCCAAAAATTTTCCCAAGAAACCCTAAAATGTCAACATTTGTGAATCCTCATTGAAAACCTTAGCAAATGGGATTAAAACACTCCAAATGGAGAGGAAAGCAAAGATCTAGAGTTTAGGAAACCAATGCTAACCTTGAGGAACCCTAACAAAGAAGAGAGGCTTGAAGAAGGGGCTTCTCTTAGCCCAAACTCCTCAAGAAGAGCATCTTTGGGAAGCTTGAAGAGGGAGGAAGAGTTTGAGGAGATCAATCCTCCAAGAGCACCTCACCAAGTGAGAGTTCCAGATGAGAGAGAGTGAGAAGAGAGGAAAGGAAAAAGCCCTAACAAAGGAGTTGCTGGAATGGAATGAAGAAGGAGAAGAAGAGCTCTCTTCTTAAGAGACAAGCCATTATGGGCCCCGATCTTCACAAGCCTAGAAACGGTACTTGCGGGCCCCGAACGAAAACGACGAAGAAGACAAAAATGATCGGCGAAATTTCTACTTTCCAAAAAGTATATTTTTGGCAATTTCTGGAATTTTCGAAATTTGGGTACAGGTTTTGTGTGAAATGTCAGTTTTGCCCTTTTTCTCGAAAAACGTGATTTCTGATCACAAAATCAAGTTGGCCAAAACATGAAAGTTGACGATCTAGATGAAATAAGTTGAAATACACCTAAATTGGGATTTTACAAGCATCATGAACAAACACAACAATCTCACACATAATCCACGGGCGCCCCGGCCCGTGTCAAACTTAAGTTAAAGGCTAACAAAGGTTAATAAAGCTAATCGAACCTTCTAATCTAGCTTAATAAAATAAGCTAATCGTCCACTAACCCCACTTATCCACTAATCACGGTTAAAACATAATTAAATATTCAAACCTGGGTCGGGGTCTGACATCCTCCACCCCTAAGAATCACATTTGGTCCTCCAAGTGATCACTAACCTCTGGGAATAGCTGAGGGTACTTCTTTTGAACTTGCTCACGAAGCTCCCAAGTGGCTTCTTCTGGTCCATGATTCTCCCAACGAATTTTTACCCACTGAATTGTCCTATTCCTCAGTTCTTGCTCTTTAGTGTCGATAATCTCTGCCGGTTTTTCGACGTAGGTGGCATCCTCTCTGACATCCAACGGCTCATGTTGTAGCACGTGTGAAGGGTCTGAAACATACTTCCTTAACATTGACACGTGAAACACGTTATGCACACCCGACAGTTCTGGAGGCAAAGCTAATATGTACGCCACTTCCCCGATTCGACTCAAGATCTCATACGGACCAATAAATCTCTTAGACAATTTGCCTTTCTGCCCAAATCTCAGTGTCCCTCTGACCGGAGATACCTTTAAGAATACCTTGTCTCCAACTTGGAATTGGAGATCCTTTCTTCGAACATCGGCATAGCTCTTCTATCGGCTCCTCGCAATCTTCAATCTCTCATGGATAATTCTGACTTTATCACTTGTTTCCTCAACTAAAGATGGACCATGAAAACTGCGTTCTCCGACTTCTTCCCAACACACGGGGGTTCTACACTTCCTGCCATATAGCGCTTCAAAAGGGGCCATTCCTATGCTGGAATGGTAACTATTGTTATAGGCAAATTCACAAAGCGGTAGATTCTCGTCCCACTGATTCTTGAAATCAAGGACACAAGCCCTAAGCATGTCTTCAAGGGTCTGAATGGTCCTTTCCGACTGACCATCCGTCTGCGGGTGGTACGCTGTACTGAATTGAAGCTTCGTTCCCATCGATTCATGCAAAGTCTTCCAAAACCTCGAAACAAATCTACTATCCCGATCTGAAGTGATGGAAACCGGCTGACCATGACGACTAACGATCTCCTTAACAAAAGCTTGCGCTAAAGCCAACATGTGCATCTTCTTACCGGTCTTCAAAGGAATAAAGTGCGCTGACTTCGTTAACCGATCCACTATGATCCAAATGGCATTGTTCCCCTTGCTTGTATTCGGTAAACCTGATACAAAATCCATTGTCAGGTGCTCCCATTTCCACTCTGGGATTTCTAACGGTTGCAAAAGACCAGGTGGTTTCTGATGTTCTGCCTTCACTAATTGACAAGTCATACATCTAGACACAATGGCTGCTATCTCTCTCTTCATATTGTTCCACCAAAAACGACTCTTCAAATTTTGATACATCTTCGTACTCCCTGGGTGCACTGAATACCTCGTATTATGAGCCTCTACCATAATGTCATCCTTCAAATTGTCTACTTTAGGAACACAAAGTCTGCCACGGAAGTATAAAACTCCATCCAACATCTGAAAATCTGGCCTCTCCGAGATATGCTCTACAATTTTAGCCAAGTCTGGATCTTGCATCTGATTGTCCTTAATTTTCTGAATGAAGATTGGCTCGGACACTGTCATATTTGCCAACACAACTCCTTCCCTCAAAGGTTCGAACTCTACTCCCAAATCCTCAAATTGCTGAAAATTGCAAAACCCATGCAAACTGGCCAAACAAACTGATTTCCTACTCAACGCATCAGCCACTACGTTAACTTTCCCCGGATGATAAATAATCGGAAAATCGTAGTCCTTGATGCACTCCATCCATCTTCTTTGCCTCATATTTAATTCCTTTTGAGAGAATAAGTACTGGAGACTACGGTGATCCGAATGAACTTCAAATTTCTCTCCGTACAAGTAGTGTCTCCACATCTTCAACGCGAACACTATGGCTGCTAACTCCAAACGTGCGTTGCATATTTCCTTTCATGTTCCTTCAGTTGCCTCGAGCCATACGCAATCACATTTCCATTTTGCATCAACACCCAACCGAGTCCTACTCCTGAAGCATCCGTAAAGATAACGAAACCACCACTTGGCTGTTGACGGGGCTGCTGGTTTTGCTGCTGCCTCGGTGGATTCTGAACTACTTGTTGGTTTTGCTGAGGGGCTTGCCTAGGCGGCTGCTGAGGTGCCCTGTTGCCCTGGTTCCTATTGTTCGGGCAATCCTTCACTTGGTGGTCTGAGCTACCACACTTGAAACACGCCCCTGAAATTCGATAACACTGCTGAGAAGAGTGATTCTTGCCACAATGCTCACACCCGCCTTGAGTTGGAGCATTTTGCTGTTTCTTTTGCTTCTTTCCTTGGTATGATTTCTGCCCACTCTGAAACTGCTGCCTCTTTCTTTGGTTGTCCTTGATAATCTGATTGTTTATATCCTCAAACCTGTAGGCCCTTTTGATAGCCTCTTGAAAGGTGGTTGGTGGTACTACACCCAAAGCATCTCTCAAAATAATGGGATTGAGCCCATCCATAAACTTAGTGATCTTTTTCTCCTCGGTGTCCACCAACTCTGGAGCATAGCGAGATAACTTTTCAAACTTGGTAAGATATTCCAGGACAGTCATATCTTCTTGCTTAAGCAACTGGAACTCCGCTGCCTTCTGCTTCTTAATATGTGCTGGGGCATATTTCTCACTAAACTGCTGTTTGAAAGTGGCCCAAGCAATCCCATCTGCAATATTCTGATAGCTCTCCTTGATAGTCTTCCACCAAATGTCTGCCAACCCAGTAAACATGGATGCTGCTAAGTGAACCCGCTGTCTGCCGGTACATACAAAAATGTCGAAGATGTTCTCGGTATGAGCCAACCAATCATCCGCTGCCAAAGGGTCTTCCTGACCCGTAAATTCTTTAGGACCCCTTTTTCTAAACTTCTCAAATAGGATATTAGGATCTCGGTCCCTATTCTGCACCGCTTCCACATTAGCCACTGGTTCTGGCCTTCTACCCAACACTTCAAGCAGTTGCCTTTGCACTTGAGTCAATTCCTCATCCTTCTTGGCCATTTGTTCTTGAAATCGAGCTTGATTTTCATTGGCTCGCTGCTGTTGTTCAACTAACATTTGCATGAGTTGTTGGAATTGACCCGTTACCGGGTTTTCAATCTCGCTGTCATGATTGCTACCTGATGCATTCGCACCTGCCGGAGGTCGACGCGGAGGCATAGTGCTGCAAAACAACTTGTTAGTACAACAAGATATAATAATAAAGCGTTCCCAATCCCAAATCGATGCTAACTAACGGTAATGCTAACGAATCCTTGCTACGTCCTTATGTTTCTAATCCAATTTTAATTGCCTCAAATATTTCTCGCTCTGATACCAAGCCTATCACGCCCCCGGACCGAGGTCCCGCTAAACGAGGCCTTAATCCGGGGACGCGGCGCGACGGGCCGGAAAATTCCGCCCGCACACGCTAGTTTCCCACAGGTTTCCGCGGTAAGGATTCACGGAATCCGATCCAGTAGTGATATATAAGAATCACTTTCATACAAATGAATTACGCGGAAGCATTATAGCAAACATAAAAGTCTCTCAAACGGGTATAAAAATGAGAACGCAAGAGACTAGCATCAAAAGAGAAACACTTACTGTAGGCCCCAAAGTTAGTTTGAAGTTGATACAAAAGTAGAGTTAAGCATTAATTACAAATTTTTCCCCAAAAGAAAATAAGCCAACAATGGCCATGATAAAAACCCAAAATGTATATCATGAGATCCCCAAAATGTGATCGCAGCTCCAAGGCAACCCGACGTCTAATTGACATCATCGGGCCGCCAGTCGCCCTCCACTGGAACTACAGGTTCCGCCTCGAAGTGCGCCTCAACCGCGAGGGGCTCGACATCTGACACCAAACAAAATAAAGTCAGACACGACGGTCTGGCAAGCAATTACAACAATAATAAGATGAGAGCGAAACAAAACATGATAAGCAAGAGCTACGATTAAATCACGATTAATAACGATGTCAAAGTAAAGATAGAAGATACATCTCGATGGTTTACAAATCCAATGTCATGATGAGTAACATAAATAAATGCCATGAGATGAATATCAATGCATAAAAACAATGGCAACCCACATAAAGCTATATTCTCCTGTTACCGAAGTAACCGGAGCAGACAAACCGTAGCCACTAATCGTGGGACCGGAACGACATAGTCGTCATCAAACAGAACCGTAGCCACTACTCGTGGGACCGGATAATTACCGTTGCCATGGTCGGTACAGACGGAATCCAAACTGCAGCTGGCAAACAAAATAAAGACCCCAAGCCGGATGATCAGTCCGACAAGGTGACCTAAGCCTAGTGGTGCCATTTTAGTGAAAATCCGAAACCTCGAAGAAATGCAATTCTATTTATAAGATACATTTCCAAAGTCGATAGAGAACTACTCCAAACAAATGCATATGGGCAAAGCCAAGCAAAACAAATGATGAGTAGTTTCATCATTTCTAAAATATGGGGGTAACCCACTTCGAAACAATAAAAGAATTGGAGAAAGAACCAAAACAAAAGTCTTTTTATACAAAAGAATGTATGATGGGTCGGTCGACTAAGCGGGTAGTCTCGATATACATTTGACCCCTTTATTGTCATTAAAGAAAGTGATTTGGTGCCACTGAAGATCATTGACAATCATAAGGGATTAAGTGTACATTTAGACGTGAGGGTTTTCCCAAGGGGTATTGGTCATAGTCCAAGACACATCCTACCATGAGTTATAGGCTTGAAAAGGTTGAATGGGCTTCTCTCATAGAAATGATAAAAGGGCTGAATTGGGCTTGGACATAGGCTTGAAGTGGACTTGAATATTATACCCAATAAGTCTTCCTTAGAAGTAGATTTAAGTCCCTTTTAATCAGGCCCACAGCTGGCCTTATCCAAGCTCAAACAGTCCATTGAAAACAAGCCCAAACAATCCCTAAATTAGCCCACAATTCATGTCATAAATAGCCCAACATTAGGACCCAAAAACAACCCGAGAATTGACCTTAAAACAGGCCCAAAGGACACCTAGGAAATGGGCTTATCAAATCTTCAATTGGGCCATCAAACAGCCCTTAATCAGACCTTTAATCAGACCCAGACCCGAGCCCAGACTGAGCTGGGCTCGCTCGAGCGGACCCAGACAGTAGCTGGGTCGCTCGAGCGACCCAGTGGGTCGCTCGAGCGGACCCAGACAGTGCCTGGTCCGCTCGAGCGACCCAGTGGGTCGCTCGAGCGGACTGGGCCTGCCCAGTCCGGCCCGAGTGCAGGAAATCACTCTTCTTTTTGTGTTTTTCTTCCTCCTTTCTTGATCATTTCCATTCCCTCCTTCCATACATAATTCTACAACATCTTGGGCCCTTTCCTAAGCTTCACAAATCCTCAAATCATCATTCATAATCATCTAATTAACACAAATTCAACACCTTTTAAAAGAATCCAAGTCCTTTTCCAAGTTCTTTTGAACACCCATTTGAACACAATGAACAAACTTTCCAAGAAACCAAAGTGAGAATAAATTTTCAATACATGGTAAAGCAACAACATAAATTAAGATGGCTATGACAATGATTCCTTAAATCATAATAAACCATAAACTAAAGAAGATTAACACAAAAAGGGGAAAATCAAGAAATAGAACCAAATGAGGGAAAGCATCACATTAATGTTGGAATATACTTGCCTCTAGCCAAGATGTGATCAAATCACTCCTTAAACCAAGCCTTAGAGCTTCAAGCTCCAAATCTACAAAAACCCCAAAAATTTTCCCAAGAAACCCTAAAATGTCAACATTTGTGAATCCTCAATGAAAACCTTAGCAAATGGGATTAAAACACTCCAAATGGAGAGGAAAGCAAAGATCTAGAGTTTAGGAAACCAATGCTAACCTTGAGGAACCCTAACAAAGAAGAGAGGCTTGAAGAAGGGGCTTCTCTTAGCCCAAACTCCTCAAGAAGAGCATCTTTGGGAAGCTTGAAGAGGGAGGAAGAGTTTGAGGAGATCAATCCTCCAAGAGTACCTCACCAAGTGAGAGTTTCAGATGAGAGAGAGTGAGAAGAGAGGAAAGGAAAAAGCCCTAACAAAGGAGTTGCTGGAATGGAATGAAGAAGGGGAAGAAGAGCTCTCTTCTTAAGAGACAAGCCATTGTGGGCCCCGATCTTCACAAGCCTAGAAACGGTACTTGCGGGCCCCGAACGAAAACGACGAAGAAGACAAAAATGATCGGCGAAATTTCTACTTTCCAAAAAGTATATTTTTGGCAATTTCTGGAATTTTCGAAATTTGGGTACAGGTTTTGTTGTGAAATGTCAGTTTTGCCCTTTTTTCTCGAAAAACGCGATTTCTGATCACAAAATCAAGTTGGCCAAAACATGAAAGTTGACGATCTAGATGAAATAAGTCGAAATACACCTAAATTGGGATTTTACAAGCATCATGAACAAACTCAACAATCTCACACATAATCCACGGGCGCCCTGGCCCGTGTCAAACTTAAGTTAAAGGCTAACAAAGGTTAATAAAGCTAATCGAACCTTCTAATCTAGCTTAATAAAATAAGCTAATCGTCCACTAACCCCACTTATCCACTAATCACGGTTTAAAACATAATTAAATATTCAAACCTGGGTCGGGGTCTGACATCCTCCACCCCTAAGAATCACATTTGGTCCTCCAAATGATCACTAACCTCTGGGAATAGCTGAGGGTACTTCTTTTGAACTTGCTCATGAAGCTCCCAAGTGGCTTCTTCTGGTCCATGATTCTCCCAACGAATTTTTACCCACTGAATTGTCCTATTCCTCAGTTCTTGCTCTTTAGTGTCGATAATCTCTGCCGGTTTTTCGACGTAGGTGGCATCCTCTCTGACATCCAACGGCTCATGTTGTAGCACGTGTGAAGGGTCTGAAACATACTTCCTTAACATTGACACGTGAAACACGTTATGCACACCCGACAGTTCTGGAGGCAAAGCTAATATGTACGCCACTTCCCCGATTCGACTCAAGATCTCATACGGACCAATAAATCTCTTAGACAATTTGCCTTTCTGCCCAAATCTCAGTGTCCCTCTGACCGGAGATACCTTTAAGAATACCTTGTCTCCAACTTGGAATTGGAGATCCTTTCTTCGAACATCGGCATAGCTCTTCTATCGGCTCCTCGCAATCTTCAATCTCTCATGGATAATTCTGACTTTATCACTTGTTTCCTCAACTAAAGATGGACCATGAAAACTGCGTTCTCCGACTTCTTCCCAACACACGGGGGTTCTACACTTCCTGCCATATAGCGCTTCAAAAGGGGCCATTCCTATGCTGGAATGGTAACTATTGTTATAGGCAAATTCACAAAGCGGTAGATTCTCGTCCCACTGATTCTTGAAATCAAGGACACAAGCCCTAAGCATGTCTTCAAGGGTCTGAATGGTCCTTTCCGACTGACCATCCGTCTGCGGGTGGTACGCTGTACTGAATTGAAGCTTCGTTCCCATCGATTCATGCAAAGTCTTCCAAAACCTCGAAACAAATCTACTATCCCGATCTGAAGTGATGGAAACCGGCTGACCATGACGACTAACGATCTCCTTAACAAAAGCTTGCGCTAAAGCCAACATGTGCATCTTCTTACCGGTCTTCAAAGGAATAAAGTGCGCTGACTTCGTTAACCGATCCACTATGATCCAAATGGCATTGTTCCCCTTGCTTGTATTCGGTAAACCTGATACAAAATCCATTGTCAGGTGCTCCCATTTCCACTCTGGGATTTCTAACGGTTGCAAAAGACCAGGTGGTTTCTGATGTTCTGCCTTCACTAATTGACAAGTCATACATCTAGACACAATGGCTGCTATCTCTCTCTTCATATTGTTCCACCAAAAACGACTCTTCAAATTTTGATACATCTTCGTACTCCCTGGGTGCACTGAATACCTCGTATTATGAGCCTCTACCATAATGTCATCCTTCAAATTGTCTACTTTAGGAACACAAAGTCTGCCACGGAAGTATAAAACTCCATCCAACATCTGAAAATCTGGCCTCTCCGAGATATGCTCTACAATTTTAGCCAAGTCTGGATCTTGCATCTGATTGTCCTTAATTTTCTGAATGAAGATTGGCTCGGACACTGTCATATTTGCCAACACAACTCCTTCCCTCAAAGGTTCGAACTCTACTCCCAAATCCTCAAATTGCTGAAAATTGCAAAACCCATGCAAACTGGCCAAACAAACTGATTTCCTACTCAACGCATCAGCCACTACGTTAACTTTCCCCGGATGATAAATAATCGGAAAATCGTAGTCCTTGATGCACTCCATCCATCTTCTTTGCCTCATATTTCATTCCTTTTGAGAGAATAAGTACTGGAGACTACGGTGATCTGAATGAACTTCAAATTTCTCTCCGTACAAGTAGTGTCTCCACATCTTCAACGCGAACACTATGGCTGCTAACTCCAAACGTGCGTTGCATATTTCCTTTCATGTTCCTTCAGTTGCCTCGAGCCATACGCAATCACATTTCCATTTTGCATCAACACCCAACCGAGTCCTACTCCTGAAGCATCCGTAAAGATAACGAAACCACCACTTGGCTGTTGACGGGGCTGCTGGTTTTGCTGCTGCCTCGGTGGATTCTGAACTACTTGTTGGTTTTGCTGAGGGGCTTGCCTAGGCGGCTGCTGAGGTGCCCTGTTGCCCTGGTTCCTATTGTTCGGGCAATCCTTCACTTGGTGGTCTGAGCTACCACACTTGAAACACGCCCCTGAAATTCGATAACACTGCTGAGAAGAGTGATTCTTGCCACAATGCTCACACCCGCCTTGAGTTGGAGCATTTTGCTGTTTCTTTTGCTTCTTTCCTTGGTATGATTTCTGCCCACTCTGAAACTGCTGCCTCTTTCTTTGGTTGTCCTTGATAATCTGATTGTTTATATCCTCAAACCTGTAGGCCCTTTTGATAGCCTCTTGAAAGGTGGTTGGTGGTACTACACCCAAAGCATCTCTCAAAATAATGGGATTGAGCCCATCCATAAACTTAGTGATCTTTTTCTCCTCGGTGTCCACCAACTCTGGAGCATAGCGAGATAACTTTTCAAACTTGGTAAGATATTCCAGGACAGTCATATCTTCTTGCTTAAGCAACTGGAACTCCGCTGCCTTCTGCTTCTTAATATGTGCTGGGGCATATTTCTCACTAAACTGCTGCTTGAAAGTGGCCCAAGCAATCCCATCTGCAATATTCTGATAGCTCTCCTTGATAGTCTTCCACCAAATGTCTGCCAACCCAGTAAACATGGATGCTGCTAAGTGAACCGCTGTCTGCCGGTACATACAAAAATGTCGAAGATGTTCTCGGTATGAGCCAACCAATCATCCGCTGCCAAAGGGTCTTCCTGACCCGTAAATTCTTTAGGACCCCTTTTTCTAAACTTCTCAAATAGGATATTAGGATCTCGGTCCCTATTCTGCACCGCTTCCACATTAGCCACTGGTTCCGGCCTTCTACCCAACACTTCAAGCAGTTGCCTTTGCACTTGAGTCAATTCCTCATCCTTCTTGGCCATTTGTTCTTGAAATCGAGCTTGATTTTCATTGGCTCGCTGCTGTTGTTCAACTAACATTTGCATGAGTTGTTGGAATTGACC
This sequence comes from Litsea cubeba, assembly GCA_012931725.1. NCBI lineage: Eukaryota > Viridiplantae > Streptophyta > Magnoliopsida > Laurales > Lauraceae > Litsea > Litsea cubeba. Next base: position 56,725,447 of record CM022944.1, read on the forward strand.
CGTTACCGGGTTTTCAATCTCGCTGTCATGATTGCTACCTGATGCATTCGCACCTGCCGGAGGTCGACGCGGAGGCATAGTGCTGCAAAACAACTTGTTAGTACAACAAGATATAATAATAAAGCGTTCCCAATCCCAAATCGATGCTAACTAACGGTAATGCTAACGAATCCTTGCTACGTCCTTATGTTTCTAATCCAATTTTAATTGCCTCAAATATTTCTCGCTCTGATACCAAGCCTATCACGCCCCCGGACCGAGGGGTCCCGCTAAACGAGGCCTTAATCCGGGGACGCGGCGCGACGGGCCGGAAAATTCCGCCCGCACACGCTAGTTTCCCACAGGTTTCCGCGGTAAGGATTCACGGAATCCGATCCAGTAGTGATATATAAGAATCACTTTCATACAAATGAATTACGCGGAAGCATTATAGCAAACATAAAAGTCTCACAAACGGGTATAAAAATGAGAACGCAAGAGACTAGCATCAAAAGAGAAACATTTACTGTAGGCCCCAAAGTTAGTTTAAAGTTGATACAAAAGTAGAGTTAAGCATTAATTACAAATTTTTCCCCAAAAGAACATAAGCCAACAATGGCCATGACAAAAACCCAAAATGTATATCATGAGATCCCCAAAATGTGATCGCAGCTCCAAGGCAACCCGACGTCTAATTGACATCAATCGGGCCGCCAGTCGCCCTCCACTGGAACTACAGGTTCCGCCTCGAAGTGCGCCTCAACCGCGAGGGGCTCGACATCTGACACCAAACAAAAGAAAGTCAGACACGACGGTCTGGCAAGCAATTACAACAATAATAAGATGAGAGCGAAACAAAACATGATAAGCAAGAGCTACGATTAAATCACGATTAATAACGATGTCAAAGTAAAGATAGAAGATACATCTCGATGGTTTACAAATCCAATGTCATGATGAGTAACATAAATAAATGCCATGAGATGAATATCAATGCATAAAAACAATGGCAACCCACATAAAGCTATATTCTCCTGTTACCGAAGTAACCGGAGCAGACAAACCGTAGCCACTAATCGTGGGACCGGAACGACATAGTCGTCATCAAACAGAACCGTAGCCACTACTCGTGGGACCGGATAATTACCGTTGCCATGGTCGGTACAGACGGAATCCAAACTGCAGCTGGCAAACAAAATAAAGACCCCAAGCCGGATGATCAGTCCGACAAGGTGACCTAAGCCTAGTGGTGCCATTTTAGTGAAAATCCGAAACCTCGAAGAAATGCAATTCTATTTATAAGATACATTTCCAAAGTTGATAGAGAACTACTCCAAACAAATGCTTATGGGCAAAGCCAAGCAAAACAAATGAGTAGTTTCATCATTTCTAAAATATGGGGGTAACCCACTTCGAAACAATAAAAGAATTGGAGAAAGAACCAAAACAAAAGTCTTTTTATACAAAAGAATGTATGATGGGTCGGTCGACTAAGCGGGTAGTCTCGATATACATTTGACCCCTTTATTGTCATTAAAGAAAGTGATTTGGTGCCACTGAAGATCATTGACAATCATAAGGGATTAAGTGTACATTTAGACGTGAGGGTTTTCCCAAGGGGTATTGGTCATAGTCCAAGACACATCCTACCATGAGTTATAGGCTTGAAAAGGTTGAATGGGCTTCTCTCATAGAAAATGATAAAAGGGCTGAATTGGGCTTGGACATAGGCTTGAAGTGGACTTGAATATTATACCCAATAAGTCTTCCTTAGAAGTAGATTTAAGTCCCTTTTAATCAGGCCCACAGCTGGCCTTATCCAAGCTCAAACAGTCCATTGAAAACAAGCCCAAACAATCCCTAAATTAGCCCACAATTCATGTCATAAATAGCCCAACATTAGGACCCAAAAACAGCCCGAGAATTGACCTTAAAACAGGCCCAAAGGACACCTAGGAAATGGGCTTATCAAATCTTCAATTGGGCCATCAAACAGCCCTTAATCAGAACTTTAATCAGACCCAGACCCGAGCCCAGACTGAGCTGGGCTCGCTCGAGCGACCCAGACAGTAGCTGGGTCGCTCGAGCGACCCAGTGGGTCGCCTCGAGCGGACCCAGACAGTGCCTGGTCCGCTCGAGCGACCCACTGGGCCTGCCCAGTCCGGCCTGAGTGCAGGAAATCACTCTTCTTTTGTGTTTTTCTTCCTCCTTTCTTGATCATTTCCATTCCCTCCTTCCATACATAATTCTACAACATCTTGGGCCCTTTCCTAAGCTTCACAAATCCTCAAATCATCATTCATAATCATCTAATTAACACAATTTCAACACCTTTTAAAAGAATCCAAGTCCTTTTCCAAGTTCTTTTGAACACCCATTTGAACACAATGAACAAACTTTCCAAGAAACCAAAGTGAGAATAAATTTTCAATACATGGTAAAGCAACAACATAAATTAAGATGGCTATGACAATGATTCCTTAAATCATAATAAACCATAAACTAAAGAAGATTAACACAAAAAGGGGAAAATCAAGAAATAGAACCAAATGAGGGAAAGCATCACATTAATGTGGAATATACTTGCCTCTAGCCAAGATATGATCAAAATCACTCCTTAAACCAAGCCTTAGAGCTTCAAGCTCCAAATCTACAAAACCCCAAAAATTTTCCCAAGAAACCCTAAAATGTCAACATTTGTGAATCCTCAATGAAAACCTTAGCAAATGGGATTAAAACACTCCAAATGGAGAGGAAAGCAAAGATCTTGAGTTTAGGAAACCAATGCTAACCTTGAGGAACCCTAACAAAGAAGAGAGGCTTGAAGAAGGGGCTTCTCTTAGCCCAAACTCCTCAAGAAGAGCATCTTTGGGAAGCTTGAAGAGGGAGGAAGAGTTTGAGGAGATCAATCCTCCAAGAGCACCTCACCAAGTGAGAGTTCCAGATGAGAGAGAGTGAGAAGAGAGGAAGGAAAAAGCCCTAACAAAGGAGTTGCTGGAATGGAATGAAGAAGGAGAAGAAGAGCTCTCTTCTTAAGAGACAAGCCATTGTGGGCCCCGATCTTCACAAGCCTAGAAACGGTACTTGCGGGCCCCGAACGAAAACGACGAAGAAGACAAAAATGATCGGCGAAATTTCTACTTTCCAAAAAGTATATTTTTGGCAATTTCTGGAATTTTCGAAATTTGGGTACAGGTTTTGTGTGAAATGTCAATTTTGCCCTTTTTCTCGAAAAACGCGATTTCTGATCACAAAATCAAGTTGGCCAAAACATGAAAGTTGACGATCTAGATGAAATAAGTCGAAATACACCTAAATTGGGATTTTACAAGCATCATGAACAAACTCAACAATCTCACACATAATCCACGGGCGCCCCGGCCCGTGTCAAACTTAAGTTAAAGGCTAACAAAGGTTAATAAAGCTAATCGAACCTTCTAATCTAGCTTAATAAAATAAGCTAATCGTCCACTAACCCCACTTATCCACTAATCACGGTTAAAACATAATTAAATATTCAAACCTGGGTCGGGGTCTGACAATGGGTCTTTCGGAATAAGCTGAATGAAGATGGTCAGGTCATACGAAACAAAGCAAGGTTGGTTTGTAAAGGCTATGCTCAAGTTGAAGGCATAGATTTTGAAGAGACCTTTGCACCGGTGGCTCGTCTGGAAGCCATTCGTATGTTTCTTGCATTGGCTGCATACAAAACCTTCAAGGTATTTCAGATGGATGTAAAGTCAGCCTTCTTGAATGGATTACTTGAAGAAGAGGTCTACATTGAGCAACCTGATGGTTTTCTCATTAGCAAAAATTCAGACCTAGTGTGCAAGTTGAAAAAGGCTCTTTATGGGCTGAAACAAGCGCCAAGGGCGTGTATGCAAGGCTGGACCTCTATCTCCGCAAGATCGCTTTGGAAAAGGACTGGTTGATAGCAATCTTTATGTCAAAACAGAGTTGAGCAAACAGCTGGTTGTCATTGTTTATGTCGATGACATAATCTTTGGTGGCAATGATGAGGAAATGTGCAGGAATTTTGCTGAATAGATGAAGAAAGAATTTGAGATGTCAATGCTTGGAGAACTAAAGTTCTTCCTTGGTTTACAAGTTCAGCAGCTGAAACATGGTATCTTCATATCACAGATGAAATACATTAAAGAAATGCTGAAGCGTTTTAACATGGAAGACAGCAAGCCAGTGAGCACACCAATGACAACGACCACAAAGCTAAGCAAAGATGATAAGGGTTCGTCCGTTGATCACACCACTTATCGTTCTATGATAGGAAGCTTGCTTTATTTGACTGCTACAAGACCGGATCTTCTGCAAGCAGTATGTATGGTGGCTCGATTTCAAGCATCACCAACCTGAGACGCACCTTACAGCAGTAAAAATGATATTTCGATATCTGAAAGGTACCATGGAGCTGGCATTTGGTATCCTAAAGGCAAATCCTTCACTCTTATTGCATACTCTGACGCCGATTCGGCTGGATGTATAGATGATCGCAAGAGTACAAGCGGTGGTGCATTCTATCTCGGTGAAAGGTTGGTGGCATGGCACAGTAAGAAACAAGATTCAGTATCCCTTTCTACAGCGGAAGCGGAATATATTGCAGCGGCAACTTGTTGTACGCAAGTGTTATGGATGAGGCAAATGCTCTCTGATCTAGGAGTTCCGACAACGGATCCTACGCCGATCCTCTGTGACAACACAAGTGCAATTCACATCTTTAAGAATCCTGTTCAGCATTCTAGAACGAAGCATGTTGCAATCTGTCACACCCCGAAACCGGGTCCTGCAGCGAACCGATCTCGGGGTGCGAAATTTTGAGATAATTTGAAACTTTTTGTTATAGTTCCCAAGATCCGCGTGAATGAGGATAATCACATTCCAACACAATCAGAGTATATTTTTCGCGGAAGCTAAACATGGTGTTACGACCCGGAATCCGTGGCCATCGGGTTCCGTGTCGCACGCAACCAATTCCATAGAGCCATCAAATAAACAGACTGGCATAAATTGTAAATCATAGAACACTGAGCTGGTAGTAACAAATCTATTATTTCCCACATATTCAAATTTCAATTAACAAATGTCTTAATTACAAACCCAATAAAAAGGCTAATAAAGCCATACAACAATATATCCAACTAAAAGAAATACTACCCTCAATGTTAGATACGAACTCCGGTGCCAAACTTGACATCTAAATGATATCAACGGGCGGCCTCTCACGTCAGACCGGCGGTCCCACCACCTCCTCTGATCAAACACCTAAAACCAGAAAGAGAAGAAACTGGCACCAAACAAAAAGGGTCAGACACGACGGTCTGGCAAGCAAATAAACAAATAATATGAAACAAAAGAACATATATAAAACCAGACGAAATCATCGTAAAACCGAATAAAGAGCCTAACCAATAATAACAATAAATCACGATAAGACGATCGAAAGACCGAACATAAATATCAAGACAAATAAACGAACAGTCTCTAAAGCATAAATGTCTCGAAAAGATAACCACCTAAGCAAAACATTTAATAATTGGAAGTACATTTAAAACTGAATAGTAGGGACAATACAATAAAGATCGATATCATAAACATTAAACAAATCAAAGCATAAAAAGTATAACCGACAAGAATCATAAACTAAAGTAATGTGCAGATAAAACATTGGCGACCACAAATAGCTAAAACCTCCTATTACCGAAGTAATAAGAGCAGACAGAGCGTAGCCACTGAATGTGGTACTAAAAATGGGATCAGAACCGTAGCCATACAAATGGGACCGGCAGATCAGAAATCAGAACCGTAGCCATACAAATGGGACCGGCAGATAAAACCGTTGCCATGGTCGGTACAGACAGAATCCAAGCTGCAGCTGGCGGACGAATTAAAGATCCCAAGCCGGGTGATCAGCCCGACAAGGTGACCTAAGCCTAGTGGTGCCTTTAGTTTTCAAACTCAAACCGATACAAATCTAACATAATACTAATCCCTTTGGCTCAGGGGCTCACACCACATAGCTCTGGCCCCGTCTTGCCTTGGGGTTTTATTTTCGAAGTCATAGCCTCTTTGGCTCATGGGCTCGCACCACATAGCTCTGGCCCCATCTTGCCTCGAGGTTTTTATTTTCAAATACTAGTGTTGTCAAAACAATAGTCTTATCGAAGAAATCCCGAATGTGACGAACATACTCCGATCTCTTTTCAAATCGAATCGAAGAAAACATACGAATATCTCTGGTAAACCGTTCAAATACGCATCAAGGTGATTTGTATAAAATCATACGGTCAACCCTTTCGGACATGGGAAAACACATGATTTTATAGCAAATCACCGATGCTATTTAAATTAGTTTACCAAAGAATACAAATACAAATACAAATAACATTTTCTGACTTGAAATGGAATGGATAGTGGAGAATGACTTAATGATTTACCAAGGAACCATCACAATACACATTTAACCTTTAAACATTGATAAATAAAGAATGTATTTGATGCCAATGAAAATCCATAATGTTTAAATGATAAAGTGCGCATTGAGACACGAAAGGTTCCCGGATAATTCCACATTCATTCATTCTCACAATGATCCCATTCCCATTTCACAAACTTTCCAAGCATCACAAGCAATGTCAAACTCTTGAAAACAGGCCCATAGCTGGCCTTAAACCAAGTCCAAAATAGCCTACTCATTTAACCCAAATAGCCATTTAAACATGGCCCAAACAATCCTTAAAAACAGTCCAAAAACTAACCTTAACCAAACCCACAAAATAAACTTTAAAACAATCCAAAACTGAACCTTTAATGGCCCACAAAACAAGTTTTCAAAACAGCCCAAAGCTAATCCTTGAATGGCCCACCTAACAAATCTTAAAACAGTCCAAAACTAATCTTTGAATGGCCTACAAAACAATTCTTAAAAACAGCCCAAAACAAATCTTTGAATGGCCCACAAAATTGATTTTTTGAACAACCCAAACTAGACCTTTAAATGGCCCTCAAAACTGATTTTTAAAAGAACCCAAACTAGACCTTAAATGGCCCTCAAAACTGATTTTTAAAAGAACCCAAACTAGACCTTTAATGGCCCACAAAAACTGATTTTTAAAAGAACCCAAAACTAACCTGAACAGGCCCATAAAACAGTCCTTAAAGTAGCCCGAAATTCAGGCCATAAAACAGTCCAATCTTAGGTCTCAAAATAGCCCAGAAGTTGATCTTGAATCAGGCCCACAAAACAGTTTTAAAAACAGCCCAAAAACAACCTTGAATGGCCCACAAAACAGGCCCAAAGAAACCCCAAAAACAGGCCCAAAAACTGTTCTTAAACGGGCCCAAAAAAATCCTTGAAACCGAGCCAGTTTCGGACCTGAACCAGGCCCCAGGCAGAACTGGGCCTCGCTCGAGCGACCCAGGGTCCGCTCGAGCGAAGCCCAGACAGAACCTGGTCCGCTCGAGCGGCCCACTGGGTCGCTCGAGCGGACTGGGCTCTGTCCCAGTCCGGGCTGAGTGCAGAATTTGCACTCTTTGAGCTTTTTTTCTGATTTTTTTCCCCCTCTTTCTTCCATACTCATTTTCACATTAACTTGGGCCCTTCCATGACCTTCACAAATCATCAAATCACCATTCCTAAATCATTCTAATTAACCAAACACAACACTTTTTAAATCAAGTTTTTCTCCATTCCCATGAACACTTACCTTTAACACAAGAAGTCCAAATTTTTCAAAAAAAACCAAAATGAAAGCAAACTTCCCATGCATTGTAAACAATAACATATATTGAAATCAATGTAACAATGGTCCATTCCATCAAAGTAGATCCATAAATCAAAGAAGATTAGCCCATAAGAAGAAAAAAAATCATAAAAATAGAACCAAATGAGAGAACCCATCATATTAATTGGAAATCCACTTGCCTTAAGTCAAGATGGGAGCAATATTACTTCCACAAACAAAGCTCTAATGCCTCAAGCTCCAAGATCACAAAATCCCCAAAATAGCTCAAAAGAAACCCTAGAAAACCAATCCATTGTAAATCTCCATGAAAACCCATTGCATGAATGACAAAACCCTTCAAAATGGTTTGGAAAGCCAAGATTTGGAGAAAGAAATCCATTGCTCACCTTATAAAAGCTCAAACCAAGAAAAAATGCATGGAAAGGTGGTCTCTCCTAGCTCAAAATCCTTGCAAATGGTTCCCTTGGAAAGCTTGAATGGAGAAGAAGAAGATGGGAAGATCAAATCTCCCTTTAGCATCAAGGAACAAGAGATGCATGAGGAGAGAGAAAGGGGGCTGGGAGAAACCCTAACCCCTCTCTTGTTGCAGGAAATGAGAGAATGGGGAAGAGAAGAAGAGCCCCATGGCTTTATAAAGACTAAATGGGCTGGGCCCCATGGGCCCCAAACTTACAAGGGTCAAAACTAGCAATTGTGGGTCCCGAACGAAAACGACGAAGAAGACAAAAATGATCAGCGAAAATTCTACTTTCCAAAAAGTATATTTTCCCCAATTTCTGAAATTTTCGAAATTCATGGACAGATTTAGTGAAAATGTCATTTTTGCCCATTTTCCTCGAAAAACGTGATTTCTGAGTATCAAATCAAAATGATCAAAACATGAAAGTTGTTAAACTTCATAAAATGAGTCAAAATACACCAAATTCAGAATTTTTAGAAATTAGAAGTAATTTCTCATAAAAAGTACATATCGTATATACCGGGTCAAACCAAAGTCAACGGTCTCAAAATCTCCAAGGTTATGGAAAAATCCGGTCAAACTCAAAAACGCGGTCAAACTAAATCAAATCTCACTTAACAAGTTAAACCACGATTAAAACAATACTAAACAAAAGAACTGGGGTCGGGATCTTACATCCTCCCCCCCTTAGAACCCATTTGGTCCTCCAAATGGCTTAAACCAAATCAAAATCAAAACCCCAAAAGACAAACGAAAACACTGACACCCTATGCTAGACCTTGGTAACTGAGAGACCCTCTGATCAAACCCGATGTTGAGATGCACGGTCGACCACATTCTGATTCGGTTGAAGGCTTCACACTATTCCACATATCTGCTCAAAAGATACTCCTCTGACCAAACTAGTGCCCAACACTCCTAAGTATCCTTGGTGTCATCTGTCGTTCCTGTACTGGATCATTTCCTTTGCTTCTCTCATCAGCGACTGTCGGTCCAAAGAACTGTAAGTTCTGCCTCTTTCTAATACTTTGGAATCATGTGCCGTACGTCCTTCAAAGCGGTATACGGTGCTCCCGACGCTTGTACGAAGATGTGATCGCAGACATGTTTTCATTGAAAAATCCTCATCCCGTAAAATTCTGGAATTCCGTATTCCTACTTATACTGTACCATTCAGACTCTGGCTTCTAAGAATACCGTCAATCCCTGAAGAACTAAAACTTTCAATTCAAGTCCTGAATGATGTTTACTCTCTCATAAATCCAACTTTGTTTTCCAACTGAACCGGTACACATCCTGACATCCATCCTCCCTTCAATTCCGTACACTTCCAAACTCCAACCATAGGCTATTACAACTCATTCCAGTCAATGCAAAACAAACCTTAAAATTTTTAAACATGATGACTAAAACAATTACTTAGTTGAATTTCATCATTTTAAAACATAATAGAAATTGAACTTCAAAATTGTCAAGTAAAGCTTAATAAATAAGGTTTTATCAAAATTTGAACATGAAACAACATTATTCGTTTTGAAATTCATGTTTTCATAACCCAACAAATCCTTGAAATACTCAACAATCTCCAATTAGGATTTTAAAAATAAATCAAATTCATGTAATATGACCGTACATTAAATTTTATTGAAACCCATTCCCAACCAAACATATACAAAATTCTGAAATCGTCAAGGTTTTGAAACGTAGATGTCAACATTTAAAAAAATTAAAACAAGAGCAAAATTTCAAGATCATTGTGTAACAATGTATTAAGAAGATTAAAGAAAAATTCGAAACACAAAACCTCATGAAAGCAAAATCATGCAACTCATGAAAAAGAGTATAATAATATAGTTTATTTCAAAGTAAGCCTTAAAGAAGAAACATAAATCCATTGTTTAAACTCTACAAAGATAGATCATAGACATTAAGGAAAAACTAAATAAAAGATGAAACCATCGCGAAAATCATTCTCACTAAGAAAAGAGACATCCAAACCACTGAGGTATTCCCTTGCATCTGCATGTTGTCCAAGCCAATACCTTAAAAGTCGGTGAAATCCACAAAGTTTCTTCTGCTGCCAAACATTATCTTGACCACAACGAACCATCCACTTGATATTATCTCTGAAAATTACACTGGCTAAGCTACAAGTTAGAGAGATTCTCAACCAAAACCACGACAAGGCTCATTGAATCCGGGAAATCCCTGAGTTTCTGGCACTAGCTTTCAACCTTACTAACTAAGAATCATTTCTCTCTTCATAAAATCAATAGCTAATATACCTTTTGCAGTCCTTCATCTCGAAAAGATAGTCTGAGTTCACCCAAAATCCACATTTACTCACCTTGGTACGCTGCATGATGGTCTTCAATTAGCGGAGAGGGGATCTTCAAATACTGCTCAAGTTCAACTTTGGCGACAAATGCACATGTCTTCTCTCATTAACCACATTAGTGATGCTGAAAGGCTGGAAGTCTGCCGCTATTCTCCGAAAACAACATACTAAATCCACGAGGTTCTCAGTCTCCGACACAAACACAGATAAAAGACACCGAACAAGAGCATGGAGACTTTAAATTCTCCACCACTAAGGAGGAAATTTGGTCATCCAAATCTCCTAACAACACGAACTAAAAGAAAAGACAAGCAAAGTCTACCGAACTGAAAGAAAAGCCGACTCAAATCCAAAGAAACAAGGACACGAGAAAACAAATCGACACAATCTAATGAGTCCTCACCACACGTCTTAATGTCTCTAGAGTATTTTATTTCCTAGAAACTAACCAGCTCTGATACCAAACCTGTCACACCCCGAAACCGGGTCCTACAGCGAACCGATCTCGGGGTGCGAAATTTTGAGATAATTTGAAACTTTTTGTTATAGTTCCCAAGATCCGCGTGAATGAGGATAATCACATTCCAACACAATCAGAGTATATTTTTCGCGGAAGCTAAACATGGTGTTACGACCCGGAATCCGTGGCCATCGGGTTCCGTGTCGCACGCAACCAATTCCATAGAGCCATCAATAAACAGACTGGCATAAATTGTAAATCATAGAACACTGAGCTGGTAGTAACAAATCTATTATTTCCCACATATTCAAATTTCAATTAACAAATGTCTTAATTACAAACCCAATAAAAAGGCTAATAAAGCCATACAACAATATATCCAACTAAAAGAAATACTACCCTCAATGTTAGATACGAACTCCGGTGCCAAACTTGACATCTAAATGATATCAACGGGCGGCCTCTCACGTCAGACCGGCGGTCCCACCACCTCCTCTGATCAAACACCTAAAACCAGAAAGAGAAGAAACTGGCACCAAACAAAAAGGGTCAGACACGACGGTCTGGCAAGCAAATAAACAAATAATATGAAACAAAAGAACATATATAAAACCAGACGAAATCATCGTAAAACCGAATAAGAGCCTAACCATTAATAACAATAAATCACGATAAAACGATCGAAAGACCGAACATAAATATCAAGACAAATAAACGAACAGTCTCTAAAGCATAAATGTCTCGAAAAGATAACCACCTAAGCAAAACATTTAATAATTGGAAGTACATTTAAAACTGAATAGTAGGGACAATACAATAAAGATCGATATCGTAAACATTAAACAAATCAAAGCATAAAAAGTATAACCGACAAGAATCATAAACTAAAGTAATGTGCAGATAAAACCTTGGCGACCACAAATAGCTAAATCCTCCTATTACCGAAGTAATAAGAGCAGACAGAGCGTAGCCACTGAATGTGGTACTAAAAATGGGATCAGAACCGTAGCCATACAAATGGGACCGGCAGATCAGAAATCAGAACCGTAGCCATACAAATGGGACCGGCAGATAAAACCGTTGCCATGGTCGGTACAGACAGAATCCAAGCTGCAGCTGGCGGACGAATTAAAGATCCCAAGCCGGGTGATCAGCCCGACAAGGTGACCTAAGCCTAGTGGTGCCTTTAGTTTTCAAACTCAAACCGATACAAATCTAACATAATACTAATCCCTTTGGCTCAGGGGCTCACACCACATAGCTCTGGCCCCGTCTTGCCTCGGGGTTTTATTTTCGAAGCATAGCCTCTTTGGCTCATGGGCTCGCACCACATAGCTCTGGCCCCGTCTTGCCTCGAGGTTTTTATTTTCAAATACTAGTGTTGTCAAAACAATAGTCTTATCGAAGAAATCCCGAATGTGACGAACATACTCCGATCTCTTTTCAAATCGAATCGGAGAAAACATACGAATATCTCTGGTAAACCGTTCAAATACGCATCAAGGTGATTTGTATAAAATCATACGGTCAACCCTTTCGGACATGGGAAAACACATGATTTTATAGCAAATCACCGATGCTATTTAAATTAGTTTACCAAAGAATACAAATACAAATACAAATACATTTTCTGACTTGAAATGGAATGGATAGTGGAGAATGACTTAATGATTTACCAAGGAACCATCACAATACACATTTAACCTTTAAACATTGATAAATAAAGAATGTATTTGATGCCAATGAAAATCCATAATGTTTAAATGATAAAGTGCGCATTGAGACACGAAAGGTTCCCGGATAATTCCACATTCATTCATTCTCACAATGATCCCATTCCCATTTCACAAACTTTCCAAGCATCACAAGCAATGTCAAAACTCTTGAAAACAGGCCCATAGCTGGCCTTAAACCAAGTCCAAAATAGCCTACTCATTTAACCCAAAATAGCCATTTAAACATGGCCCAAACAATCCTTAAAAACAGTCCAAAAAACTAACCTTAACCAAACCCACAAAATAAACTTTAAAAACAATCCAAAACTGAACCTTTAATGGCCCACAAAACAAGTTTTCAAAACAGCCCAAAGCTAATCCTTGAATGGCCCACCTAACAAATCTTAAAAACAGTCCAAAACTAATCTTTGAATGGCCTACAAAACAATTCTTAAAAACAGCCCAAAACAAATCTTTGAATGGCCCACAAAATTGATTTTTTGAACAACCCAAACTAGACCTTTAAATGGCCCTCAAAACTGATTTTTAAAAGAACCCAAACTAGACCTTAAATGGCCCTCAAAACTGATTTTTAAAAGAACCCAAACTAGACCTTTAATGGCCCACAAAAACTGATTTTTAAAAGAACCCAAAACTAACCTGAACAGGCCCATAAAACAGTCCTTAAAGTAGCCCGAAATTCAGGCCATAAAACAGTCCAATCTTAGGTCTCAAAATAGCCCAGAAGTTGATCTTGAATCAGGCCCACAAAACAGTTTTAAAACAGCCCAAAAACAACCTTGAATGGCCCACAAAACAGGCCCAAAGAAACCCCATAAACAGGCCCAAAAACTGTTCTTAAACGGGCCCAAAAAAATCCTTGAAACCGAGCCAGTTTCGGACCTGAACCAGGCCCCAGGCAGAACTGGGCCTCGCTCGAGCGACCCAGGGTCCGCTCGAGCGAAGCCCAGACAGAACCTGGTCCGCTCGAGCGGCCCACTGGGTCGCTCGAGCGGACTGGGCTCTGTCCCAGTCCGGGCTGAGTGCAGAATTTGCACTCTTTTGAGCTTTTTTCTGATTTTTTTCCCCCTCTTTCTTCCATACTCATTTTCACATTAACTTGGGCCCTTCCATGACCTTCACAAATCATCAAATCACCATTCCTAAATCATTCTAATTAACCAAACACAACACTTTTTAAATCAAGTTTTTCTCCATTCCCATGAACACTTACCTTTAACACAAGAAGTCCAAATTTTTCAAAAAAAAACCAAAATGAAAGCAAACTTCCCATGCATTGTAAACAATAACATATATTGAAATCAATGTAACAATGGTCCATTCCATCAAAGTAGATCCATAAATCAAAGAAGATTAGCCCATAAGAAGAAAAAAAATCATAAAAATAGAACCAAATGAGAGAACCCATCATATTAATTGGAAATCCACTTGCCTTAAGTCAAGATGGGAGCAATATTACTCCACAAACAAAGCTCTAATGCCTCAAGCTCCAAGATCACAAAATCCCCAAAATAGCTCAAAAGAAACCCTAGAAAACCAATCCATTGTAAATCTCCATGAAAACCCATTGCATGAATGACAAAACCCTTCAAAATGGTTTGGAAAGCCAAGATTTGGAGAAAGAAATCCATTGCTCACCTTATAAAAGCTCAAACCAAGAAAAAATGCATGGAAAGGTGGTCTCTCCTAGCTCAAAATCCTTGCAAATGGTTCCCTTGGAAAGCTTGAATGGAGAAGAAGAAGATGGGAAGATCAAATCTCCCTTTAGCATCAAGGAACAAGAGATGCATGAGGAGAGAGAAAGGGGGCTGGGAGAAACCCTAACCCCTCTCTTGTTGCAGGAAATGAGAGAATGGGGAAGAGAAGAAGAGCCCCATGGCTTTATAAAGACTAAATGGGCTGGGCCCCATGGGCCCCAAACTTACAAGGGTCAAAACTAGCAATTGTGGGTCCCGAACGAAAACGACGAAGAAGACAAAAATGATCAGCGAGAATTCTACTTTCCAAAAAGTATATTTTCCCCAATTTCTGAAATTTTCGAAATTCATGGACAGATTTAGTGAAAATGTCATTTTTGCCCATTTTCCTCGAAAAACGTGATTTCTGAGTATCAAATCAAAATGATCAAAACATGAAAGTTGTTAAACTTCATAAAATGAGTCAAAATACACCAAATTCAGAATTTTTAGAAATTAGAAGTAATTTCTCATAAAAAGTACATATCGTATATACCGGGTCAAACCAAAGTCAACGGTCTCAAAATCTCCAAGGTTATGGAAAAATCCGGTCAAACTCAAAAACGCGGTCAAACTAAATCAAATCTCACTTAACAAGTTAAACCACGATTAAAATAATACTAAACAAAAGAACTGGGGTCGGGATCTTACACAATCCGCTATCACTTTCTCAAGGAAAAGGTTGCAGACGGTGAGGTAAAGTTGGAATATGTTCCAACTACTGAGCAAGTTGCTGATATCTTCACAAAACCTCTGCCAAAGGAAGTCTTCGAGTATCTCCGGAAAAATTTAGGAGTTACTCACTCTCCTAATCCTTAGGAGTTGTGCTTGAAAGGGGGAGCAATGTATTCCTTGAATATCCTATTCGCTCCTTGATTGGTCCCTTTGGACTTGTTGTCAAAGGGGGAGAAAGCTATGATAGGAGAAGTTATGCGAAGAAGTTATACTATTATAGCTTGGGGGAGATTGGTATCAAGAATGTGAATGTGAAGATCTTGATTCTGTTGGTTTTTTAAGACAGGGGGAGTCTATGGTTCTGAAGAAGCTTCATGAAGGTCAACTGGTTCAAAGTGTTCCAAGTGTTGAAGTTCCAAGTGTTGCCAACAATTCCAAAGGGGGAGATTGTTGGAATTTGAGATGCCTTGAGAAGTCTTATGAAGCATTGAAGTGTTTAGTATCTTAAGTATCATTTTGTGTTGGAATTATTGTCAACACAATGTCACAAGTGTGGTGTTGATAGTGTGGTGTTGATAGAGCTTCAAAGAGAAAACAGAGCTGAAATAGTACAGGAAATCAGAATTCCTGAAGCAGTGTGGCCGGTCGACCGGGGACCCCACGCGGTCGACCGGGCAAGAGAAGTCTGCAGAAAACAGTCTCAGTTAGCTCCCAGTTATTTGTTGCCACAGTGTGTTGCCGGTCGACCGAGGACCCCACGCGGTCGACCGAGCACGGGAAACCAGAATTGCGCAGAAATAGAAGTTTTGCACGAAAATTCAGGAAACTTATGTATTTCGTTTAGGACTCTTTCTAAACGAATTCTAGCCTAATTTGAACACTCTTTAGGGTTACCATAACCTATATAAAGGCTTGCTAAGTTCATTTTCATTAGGAGAGAAGAGAAGAGAGAACAAAAGAGAGGGTTTTGGAGAGAAGAGTGATTGGAGAAGAAGGTGCTGCTGTGTGCTGTTGTGCTGCAAGTTTCTACAGCAAGTTGGACGAAAATATGCTCATGAAGATGGTGATTCATCCATAGATAAGTGTCTCTCTTTTTATGCCTTAAATTTCAATTTGTAAGGGATTGAGAGAGAGAGATTGTAGAGGGGAAGGGCTGTAGAAAAGTTCTCTACTTTAATTATGTAGAACATCAAGTTGGTGCTTGGTGTTAGGGGTTTGGTGATCCTATCTGTTGGTGCAGATAAATTGTAAAGGGGGTAGGTGCTTCCTAGATAGTTGGTGCTATCTGAAACTTAAGGGTTGGTGCTCTTTGTCGTTGGTGCGACTAAATAGATTCAGACCTGTTCCGGATAGGTGTTCGGACAGTCTTTGAACCGTGGATGTAGCCTTTTGGTGAACCACGTTAAATCTAGTGTCCTTGTGTGATTTGATTTGCTTTTGTTGTTAAATTGGACCTGTTTTTAAGGGATCACTGATTCACCCCCCCTCTCAGTGATCGCGATATCTAACATATGGTTGGTCTTCTTTATTCCTCAGGAGGCTTCACCTCAAATTCAGGTCATTCCGACATCGTTTGACCCAGTTTCAGCTTCTGACGGAAAATCGGCAGCTCTGCGCAACAAAGTCTTCGGCTTTCTCGGAAAATTGGAAACTTTGCAAAATAAAATGCAAGGATTCTCATTAGATTTTCTACAGGGAAATCAGGCCAATAAATGATCAAAAATGTCAAGGAAAAATACAAAAGAAAAAAGAATCGAAAAACAGCAAAAATGGACACAAAACGGGACAAAAGGGGGAAAACCCCCCCAGGGTCGCCAGCCCCTGCGACCCTGGGGCCCGGGATCGCCCGGTGGGCCCCGGAAACCCTATTTTTCGCTGTTTTTTCGCGATTAGAAGCGTCTGGCCTCTGGTATTTTCCAAAATTCATACTTTTGAGACACCAAATCCTCTTACATCCGTCAAAAACACGGGTTAATCATCAAGAGTATCGAAATCAACATTGATCACCAACTGGTCAACCAAAAAAAAAGTGTGCTTTCTACCCGACCGATCGAGAAATCGACAGGACAGATGGCACTGACCCGCTGCTGGCAACCAACACCTGAAGTTACATGGTCATCCGATGTCGATCTACATAAAGATCCATCGATGATCATCGCCAGAAGAATCCCAAAAGACGCGGCACGGCCCGCGACTCTTCAATTGCTCGGCGACCACCTAATGCGATTAATTGACTAGCTTTATTACAGTCATTAATCCATTTCTTTGGACGGACCAATCAGAAGCAAGCATCCGGGAGTTATAAGTCAAGAGATTGATGGCATTTAACCCATGAAACTCCACCCATCATGGCGATTAAAGGCGATTAAATGCCCTCAATCTCCTCCGGCCAATCAGAAGCCAAGAAAAAGGAGTTACAAAATAAAGAATTCAATCTTGTAACTCCTCCCTTTATGTAGCTTTATGACAATTAAGGCTCATAAACCCTCCTAAATGGCTACCTAAAAGCCTATAAATAGGAGATCATTCCAAAGAATTCCAGATCGGGAGAAAAACAAAGATCATCAGAAAAAACACAGAGACACGGACAAAGCACAGAAATTCAGAGAAGGAAAGAGAGAAAACTCTGCGGAAGTTCTACACCGACCACCGCTACAAGGTGGCAAAAGTCCCTTGGGGGGTCCCCCCCCCCCCCCCAAGGTCCTTGCCTTCTCCTTCTGCCTCCAAATGGCTTTTAGACATGGCTTTTCAGCCCGTCTACTCGGCTTTTTATTGGACATAGGACCTCCTCTTGGTCTTTGTCCTCTAAAAACCTGAGGTTATAGCCAAGCCAAGTGAATCAATAGCATCCTCTGTTCTCATCTGCATGGATGATGACGAAGTCCACATACGGCTTGCGACCGTCAATCTGAACGGGTCCCCCACAATCTCCTAAGAAGTTAGATCCTCCTTTTCTTGCTTTTCATTGTAGTTTGTATTTTTTTTTAAAGAGACAAAAATCACAACTCTTGTGTTTCATTATTGATAAAGATTGTAAATTGGCTATAAACGCCAAAATCGGCTATAAACGCCAAAAATCGGCTATAAATGCCAAAAAAATCGCCTTTCACGGCAAATCAAGAAAATGTCTCTTTTCTTAAAAATATGTGCAATGGAAAACTTGAAAGAAGTTGATTTCCTTTTTACTTGCGAAGGTTGATCTCCGGATCACCACTTGCAATTCCAAGTAAAATAGAAAATCTGGCACACCCACACAAAAGAAATGTTGATGCACGCCCTTGCCCCCCGGTTACGAAAGGGTCGGACCCAACGGACTCCCACGTCCGCCGACCTCGGTAGGACCAGGTAGGAGCGCGGTCCATCAAGCTGGCACACCCGGTGGGACTCGTTCATTTGAGAACACAATGCTAGAATTGAAATATTTGCATATCATATCTTTTGCTCTATGCTTATATTTCTTTTCTCAATTCCTTGGCTACTTTCTGATTGGTGGCCAATGTTGGATTCCGCATCTAAAAAAAATGAGATGAGATTTTTTGGAAATTTCTAATTCTTTGAATTTATTTCCACTCTTTCTCTTTTCAAAAAAACAAAAAAAAAATAAAAAATCAGATTTTTCATTTTGGATTCAAAATTGAGAAACCTTGATCCGTTCCTATCGTTCATCGCGCTTGCAGAAATGTTGAGCCTGTTCGACTAAGGTTTTGGGCCATCGTTTCTCTTCGATGAGTTCATTAAAGATCTAAAAAAATATATATATAAAAAAAACAAAAAAAATCAGATTTTTCAGTTTGGATTCAAAATTGAGAAACCTTGATCCCTTCCTATCGTTCATCGCGCTTGCAGAAATGTTGAGCCTGTTCGACTAAGGTTTTGGGCCATCGTTTCTCTTCGATGAGTTCATTAAAGATCTAAAAATATATATATATATATAAAAAAAACAAAAAAAAATCAGATTTTTCAGTTTGGATTCAAAATTGAGAAACCTTGATCCGTTCCTATCGTTCATCGCGCTTGCAGAAATGTTGAGCCTGTTCGACTAAGGTTTTGGGCCTTCTCTTCAATGAGTTCATTAAAGATCTAAATATATATATATAAAAATAAAAAAACAAAAAATCAGATTTTTCAGTTTGGATTCAAAATTGAGAAACCTTGATCCTTTCCTATCGTTCATCGTGCTTGCAGAAATGTTGAGCCTGTTCGACTAAGGTTTTGGGCCATCGTTTCTCTTCGATGAGTTCATTAAAATCTAAATATATATATATATAATAAAAAATAAAAAATAAAAAAAAGACATAGACCACTAAGGTTAAACCAACTGCGTTCTTTGATCATGGTTGATTCAAGAAAAGCCTTGTCCAGAGTGTGGAGACAGCTTGACTGTTCTAGGCAAGGGTCCTCCAAACGGGTTCATTAAGTAATCCTACCCTTACCTAGGGGCAATTCTATCAATCGAGATTTCATAAGACCGGGTTAGGAAGCCTATGTGTACTCTCTCGTCTTTTAAATAAATTTTTTTAAAAAAATGATTTTTTAAAAAAATAAAATTTTAAAATAAAAAAAAAACATTCAAAAAAATCTTTAAAAAAAATAATAAATAAAAAAAAGATTTAAAAAAAATCTTCAAAAAAAAAATTCCGTCATTTTGGGTTTAGATTGGAGAAATCTTGGTCTTCTCCTTTCTGAGCACTGGCGCTCGCGAATATCGCTGAGCCCGTATTCAGATTGGAGTGCCTTTTGCTCTCTTTGATGAACCCGATATTGGCCTTTCAAAAAAAAAAAAACTCGTCATTTTTTGGATTCAGATCCGATAAATTATGGTTCATTTCTTTCTGAGCACTGCGCTCGCGGAAATCGCTGAGCCCGTGTTCAGATCGGAATACCATCTGCTCTCTTTGATGAATCCAATCTTGACCTTTCAAAACAGAGAATCTCATCTCATGGATGCGGTCTCAAAATATTTGTGTCTAGCGGTACTAGTACGCCCTTTCAGGGTCTACTGTATTGCGACCGGCACATTTGTAGCTCCAACTTTATATTCTTCTTACCTCGAGTAAGCTTTGCTTCTCGATAAGTCGAATCTAAGTTCACAATTGTATCTAGCAGTCACTGGGACGCTCATTATGGGCTTACCATACCTGCGATCAGAACAATTGTACCCTCTATGGCGTTTTGCCTTCTTCATGCTTGGGTCATCTTCCCCTAGCAATTTGAAAAGACAAAACCATAGAACTTCCCATTTATGATCATTATATTCTTGTGATTACTAATGGATGTTGTCTTGTTTCAGAAACTTTTTGAAAACTAACAATGGCAGCTTCACTAACCATTACCTTCGACGAGGACAAACACCAACTCATGCTTCAACAGAAGCAAACTACGCGCACCTACAAGCGCCCCATCAGCTGCCAAAGCGTCAACTCCCTCGGCAACTCTCTAAGCTCCGGGTCGACCTCGACGGACGCTGGGACCATTCCCACTTCCCGAGGAACAAGCTGCTCCTTCCAAGAAGCAGAAACTCGCCTCTCAATGTGTCACTACCGTGACACCAAAGGCGAGCACCAGAAGGCCCGAAGCCCGTGGCAACCCCACGAAGCCTCGACCAGCAAACGACCAGGTCTATCCCAAGACTTGGTCCCCAAGACCTTCACCAAAACAAAGAAGGTCCCAAACATCTACCAAGCAGCATTCCTGGCCCCACTCAAGGAGAACCAGTTCTACCCTCTTGCTTACATGAAAGAGGAGAGACCCATCTCCAACCTGACTCCCAAGTCAAACCAGCATGAGCCAGCTTGTTCCTACAAGCCCAAAATCAGATCATGCATCACAAGGCCTCTGCAAGCACCTGCTAAGGCCTACAAACCTACAGTTCGACCCTTCATCTCTACAGGGGCTGAACTCCAAAAATTCAAAGCTTCGCTGAAACAGGCGAAGGACAGGGTTCGCAACCTGTCCTTGCCCAGCTGCAAAGAAGACAGGCTCGGCTGTTGCGCCCGAGGGAGCACATCTTTCATCGTCAAAGCCCAGCCAGAGCTGACCGAAGTTCAAATTGCTCGTCGTATATGCCGCCACGCGTCGTATAGGCAAAAGAGACTAGAAAAGCAAAGGACCCAGCCTCCTACGCTTCAAGTCTCTCCCAAATGGGTTGAAAAAGATAGACCCAACCAAGTTGCTGTCGTCCCTATGGTTGGAAAAACCAGAAGGCGCCAAAAGTCAGCAACAAAAATCCGTGTCCGACGTCCGATGACCCGCAGCGTCTCCAGGACAAGAAGACATTCAGAAGAATCCCCTGCTCCTTCAAGCAAAGGATGGCAGAGTGATCCTTCCTCAAGCTCTTCTTCAAAAAGAATGAGCCCCAGCTCAGTCACCAGGACAGTTTCTTCATTCGAATCACGAAGGATGAATTTCTTGGCTATAAATTCTAAGCCACCACCCCGCAATCCACCTCAAGATGATGCAATCACGCACATCCAACAATTAGAACAAGGCCAACAGAGGATTGAAACTCTGATGGAAAACCTTCTCCTCGCCTTCCAAAATCAGGCGAACAATGAATCTCCTCTGAATCATCAAGACGATGAGGTAAATGGAGAAGAAAATGAGTCACGCGCCCTTACCAAAAAGGATGTAGACAGTATCCTTGCCAAAGCAAAAGAAGAGGATATACTCTAGGAGCATGGGATCAAGCCACCATATCCCTTATCGATGGACTCGGTCCCGTTCCCCATAAAATTCAAGCATCCTACTCTCCAAACATATACGGGGAAAGGATCAGCCAGACAGCATGTCATCCACTTCAAGATCCTGACGGGAGCTATCGTGGATCAAGATGCACTCAAGATCCGCCTCCTCGCAAGTACCCTAAAAGGTACGGCCTTCGATTGGTACTCCACTCTGCCGGAGGACTCTATCCAAAACTGGGCCACGCTAGAGACACGCTTCCTGACTCACTTCAAAGGTGAGGATCATCCCGCTACAATGGCTCAGTTGTGCAGCCTAAAACAAGGGGAGAATGAGTCAACATATGACTTCATTCATAAGTGGAAAGCAATGGCGTACAAATGCTCTGATGTACTGCCACAAGCGTCGCTAGTCGACATCTGCCGAAACAACATGAGAGCTAGAATCCGCTCCATGATCATCGGCAACAAATCAAAAAACCTGGGAGAACTCCTAGAAGCTTCCATGGAAGCTGAAACGGTGATTAAAGACCTCAACAGTCAGAAATCATCAAGAAAAGAGCCAACCGCCATTGCAACCTCTAAACCAAAGAAGAAAGAGGTCCTCAATGTGCAGACCAAGCCAGCTCCTCAGCCACCAAAGAAAGCTGAAAACAAAGCTGCGGGTAAGAGACCTGAACTCTCAGATTCCTTCAAAGAACGAGTAGAGAAGAAATACCCGTTTGATGAAGATGTTGATGAAATCTTTGGGGCTCTTATGGCAAACGGCAAGCTCACCTTGCCTGAACCAAAAAGACCGGGTGATGTTGGCAAAACCAACGATCCTCGGAACTGTCCATACCACCAGATGATCTCGCATCCTCTCAATCAATGCTTCGTTGTGAGGGAGAAAATAAACGAGATGTGGAAAAACGGAGTCATCACCTTTGACAAAAACTATGGGTCTGCCTCCGTCAACATGGTGACATGTGGACAAACATCAAAATCACCGAAGAAGAAGATCACTATTTCCTTCAAGGTGATAAACTCAATCCAAGCATCCGAGGAACTGGTTCCTTACCCGACACCAGACGGACAACCCATATGGGTACATCCCGATCTCCTGGAAGATGAAAATTGGGAGGTCGTGAAAACAAAGCCCACAGCTCAACAACGAAGGCCGGCTAGGAAACATCTCCTCAAGCTCAAAAGGCAAGAGAAGACCCAGCCAAAACAAGAAGTCAAAGAAAAGGCAGAGGCTTCCTCTACCGCTTCACTGGAGGCAACAAAAACATCCCTTCTAGAGACTTCAAAGGGGGTAAGAAAATTTACTCTCGGTGATTTCATGCTACCTCAATTCAAAGAAGCCACGCAGGAGGCATCATAATCTTGCAATTCGGTAGTTGGATTCTCCATTGATGGATACGAGTCCAGCGACACCGATGATGGATTCGAATCCAACTACACAGACGAGTGGGAGGAGTCCCTTGAAACAGGAGAATACCTCTCCGATGAAGAATGGGTTCCTGAGACTCATCTTATGCCAGTAATCTGGTATAACTCTCTATAGCCACAAGGATCCTGGTCTGATGATGAAGAAGACCAAAAGGCTGTACAAGAAAATGCTGCTAACCCAGCACCTCTCATTGCTCCAGTGGGAATCAACCATGTTGAGCCACAAAGAGTTGATGAAGAAGAAGATTTGGCTCCCATGCCTGATCTTAAAGAATATGTAAGGATCTTGCAGCGTCTCGCTCTAGAACAAGAGCAAGACCGCGTCAATGAGCCTCCTAGCAATCCAGAGCCTGAAGTCCCTGAAGACCATCAGGTACATCCTCCCTTAACTCCTGAAAATGGAGAAAATTGCTGGATAGACGATCCTCTTACATCCGAGGATGAGTCTGACTCCGATAAGGCAACATCTCCCGTCAGAGCTTCCTGTAATGTAATAATTCGGGATTATAGCTCTTCCGAAGCATCGTCTGATGAGAGCACTTACACTCCGGCGATGCCTAGCAATGTATCTTCTGGAGCCACCTCGTCTCACGTGACTTTCACTGAGATGACACCCTCTCAGTTTTCTTCTCCTGAGACCGTGACTTCAAAGTTCACACCCTTCCTGGCAGAATAATTCCTAGCTATTGATGCTTGGGACGATGAATTGGTCAACGAAGAAGAAAGGTTGCTGGATGCTGTTCAGGACTTGTTCCCGGAAAATGCTCCGTGCAACACAATCACTGAGGATGGCAACTCCACTGCTGATGCATCCTCAACAAATGAAGAACGATAGCCTCTTGATCCTGAGGACAATCTTCCAAACGAAGACCCTTCTCAAGAAGCTCTCGAAGTTGGTAGAGGCACCCGCTCTGGCCGGAACTACCACAAAAATTATATCCAATCTTCCTTTACATATGTAAATCCTTCGGGAAAAGATGTTGTAAGCGCCCCTAGTGGCAACAATGATGAACATGCAGGCCTTAAGGAGGCTTTCAAGTATGACTTGATTGAACACTTCAATCACGTACCTGCACGTCTGCACATCCTGGATTTATTGCGAATGTCTCCGCACACTCGTGATAATCTCATTTCAGAATTACAAAAGCTGAATGAGGATGTCGACAAACATGCCCCGCAAGTCCTCCAAATTGAAATGGATTACCGGGTCAAAAACTCAGAAGCCTCCTTAAAGGGAGAAAAGAAGAAAACTGAGGGATCATGCATTGAATGCCTCTCGGTTAAAAAAGCAGCCAGTGCAACCATTGCCTTCACAAAGGACGACCTCCTACTTGGCGAAACCAGGCACAACTGACCCCTGTACTTCACAGGGTACATCAAGGAAATGCCTATGCACAGAGTTCAGATCGACCCAGGTTCTGCACTCAAACTCATCTCCACATCGGCTGTCAAATAGTTGGGCATCCCACCTAGCAAATTGAGCCACACATCTGTATCTATCTTTGGATACGATGGGAGTACTCAAAGGCCTATCGGTAAAATCAGGTTCAAGTTACAGATCGGTGATCTTTTCTTTGAGGTCATTGTGTATGCAATAAAAACCCCTTCATGCTACAACATCCTTCTCGGAAGCCCTTGGATCCATGAGAACGGTGTTGTCCCTTCAACTAAACATCAATGCATCAAGTTTGTTGGCGACGACGGCATGATACATCGAGTCTTTGTGGACAAAAAACCCTTCAAAGGTAAAGAAGTCCACTTTGCAGACTCACAGATGTATGAAGGTGAAAAAGAAGAAGAGGAGAAGTACATAGCACCCTTTGCCGAAAATCCCCAAAAAGATAAAGGCAAAGCTCCTCAACAATTACCGGAAGAAAATAAACCATCCGGTAAATCCGAAGAGAGCATTCAAACTCCCTTCATCATCTCCCTCAAACCTTCAAAGCCTTTGGTCATCACAACTAAAGTGATTAAGGTAAAGCAAAAGCCTGGGGGCAAATTTATTGTCTCTTTCGTATCTATCATGCAAGACACGAATTCGGATTCAGAGCCAGAAGACGACACATCGTCAAGCCAAGCCGACACTCAGCAAGTTCAGCCTGCTCTCAGTCCAATGGAGACAACTTCTGACATAGAATATCCTACGTCAGCTTCCTTCGTTGTTCCAGCAACTTCAGCAAAGGAAAAGCCGATCTTCTTCCATAGATCAGATGCTTCTTCATCAAACTCCATGCTTGAACCTTTCCAAAATGAAGGTGTGCCTCAACTATCCTTATATAGTTCTGTGGCACAAGCTATTATGAAGAAAATGGGCTATGATGCTCAAAACCCAGTAGGTTCGGGAGAAGGACGCGGTATTCTCACACCATTGGGGCCCATCTTGACCAAAAGCCAGCTGGAAGATTGGAGACTCTATGGCTATGTAGAAAAGTCTTCACACGGGTTAGGGTATGATCCCGACACTCCCCTGAGACAGTTGACGCAAAGACTTGAAAGTCAGTATAATGACCAAGCCTCAACATCTCAAGTCTATGAAGACATCGATCTCCCTGGATATCTCTTTGATGAGTCACCTGATAAAGATCCAGGAAGCTCATCCAATTGGCACGATTTCTCCGAAAATGAAGAGGAGTTGTCCGATGGCACAAACGTGTGGTCTTCTGACCCAGAAGAACCCTCATCTCCAAAAGAAGTAGCCTACTTCTACCCAGTTTCAACAGGCGATTGGGATCATCTCATAGCAAGCCTTGGGAAAATTACCAATGAAGAAGACCCGTGGAAAGGAACAAAACCTTGGTCTGGAAATGCCGTTGAAACCCCAGAAGGTTCCGTTGAGCGGAAGCCTCCGAAAATATTATGGAGGAACCACCTTCGAACCTTCCAACAGAAGATCCTGTTCAAAAGATAGACTTGGGAACATCAGATAACCCACGTCCTGTATTCATAAGCAAGAATATAAAGGATGATGAGTTACCCGAGTATATCACCTTTGTTCGTGAGTTCGTTGATTGCTTTGCATGGTCTTACGCTGAAATGCCTAGCTTAGACCCCAAAATAGCGGTTCACAAACTCAATCTTCAAGAAGACATCAAGCCTCTCAAGCAAGGCCAAAGAAGATTCCGTCCAGATGTGATGGATAAAATTGAACAAGAAATTCAAAAACTCAAAAGCATCGGCTTCATCCGTGAGGAACAACATCCTGAATTGTTGGCCAACATTGTCCCTGTGACAAAGAAAAACGGGCAGATCAGGGTCTATATTGACTATAGAGACATGAATGGCGCATGCCCAAAAGATGAATTTCCGCTCCCCATACCAGAGGTAATGATTGATAATACCTGTGGATTCGAGCGAATGGCATTCATGGATGGTTTCTCTGGCTACAATCAGATAAAGATGCATCCTGAAGATGAAAAACTTACATCTTTTCGGACCCCATTTGGCGTGTATTGCTACACTGTCATGCCATTTGGTCTGAAAAAAGTTGGTGCCACATATCAGAGGGCTATGATGAAAATATTCCAAGATATGCAGCACAAGATGGTTG
This sequence comes from Litsea cubeba, assembly GCA_012931725.1. Taxonomy (NCBI): domain Eukaryota; kingdom Viridiplantae; phylum Streptophyta; class Magnoliopsida; order Laurales; family Lauraceae; genus Litsea; species Litsea cubeba. The sequence goes on from CM022944.1 coordinate 56,752,249, forward strand.
AATGTTACGTTGATGACCTCGCCGTCAAAAGCAAAAGAAAAGAAAATCATCTCGAAAACCTTCGAGAAGTCTTCCTCCGGCTTCACAAACACAAACTGCGAATGAATCCTTTGAAATGCTTCTTCGGCCTCTCGTCTGGTAAGTTCCTTGGATTCTTAGTTCAGAAAGCTGGAATAGAGCTTGACCCCATAAAAGTCAAAGCCATTCTAGAAATGCCCTCTCCAAGAACCTTGAGAGAACTCAAAGGGCTTCAAGAGAGATTGGCCTACATCGGACGGTTCATCTCCAATCTTTCGGGGAAATGCCGTCCATTCTCCCGGTTGATGAAAAAAGGTGTAAACTTTGTCTGGGATACTGACTGTGAAGCTGCTTTCCAAGACATCAAGTCATACCTGACAAAACCTCCAGTGTTAGCTGCTCCTACCACTGGAAAACTATTCATCTTGTACACAAGAGCCCTTGATCACTCTTTGGGAGCTCTGCTTGCGCAAGAAAATGATCAAAGAAAAGAAGCTGCTCTATATTACCTCAGCCGCATGCTAGTAGGTGTAGAGCATCGCTACTCTCCAATCGAAAAAGAATGTCTTGTAGTGATGTTCGCCGTACAAAAGCTGCATCACTACTTACTTTCCAACACAGTTTACCTGGTCTCAAGGGTCAACCTCTTGAAGGTCCTTGTCACAAAGGCAGGTTCTCTCAATGCTCGACTGACAAAATGGTCCATCCTTCTGTCACAATTTGATATTAGGTATGTACCACAAAAGGCAATCAAAGGGAATGCTCTAGCGGACTTCTTCGCAGAGCATCCATTGCCTAAAGATTCTCCACTCAGAGATGATCTCCCAGATGAACCAGTCTACAATGTGGAGACTTTCTCACAAAGTGCCTCCTGGGACATGTACTTTGACAGTGCAACCAGGACAAATGAAAAAAGACAGCTGATCTCGGGAGTTGGCATTCTCTTTGTTAGCCCCGACAAATATATGGTTCCACACGCTTTCTCGCTACTGGAACCATGCACAAATAATGCAGCTGAATAGCAAGCTCTGATCCTAGGATTGAAACTCGCCATCGAATCCGGTATCACCATACTGAAAGTCTTTGGAGACTCTCAACTGATCGTCAACCAGATGAATCAGAAATTTGAAGTCAGGAAGCCAGATTTGCTGCCTTACTATAACAAGGCACAATCACTTCTGCAAGAGTTTGACATCTGTCACATCACCCACATTCGTAGAGGTAAAAACATACGTACAGATGCCCTAGCTGGACTTGCCGCATGTATGGCAATCCAGGAAGGGGAAAACATGCAAGTCACAGTGTGCGAAAGAAGAATCCTTCCTCCTCTTAACACACACCAAGCTGTTGCTGAATGCCACCAAGTGGTTGGAAGTCGGATTTCAATCCTTCAAACTTCAATCGGCGACTGGAGGGATCCGTTCATTGATTACATTATGTTTGGAACCCTACCTGAAGATCCAAAAGAACGGGTAAGCATCCAAAGGCGAACCCCAAGCTTCCATTTGGATATTCCTTCAAAAATCCTTTATAGGAAATCCTTCAACGGAGTACTTCTACGCTGCTTGTCACAACAAGAGGTTGAAGAAACACTCAAACAAGTTCATGCTGGTCTTTGCAGAGCTCATCAAGCTGGTCCCAAGCTCTATGATCAGATAAAAAGGTTAGGTTATTACTAGCCTACCATGGTAGCTGACGCAATGCAATTTGCTAAGCGCTGCCAACAATGCCAAGTTCATGGAGATTACATTCACATGCCTCTAGAATGGCTGCATCCTACAGCGATTTCATGGCCTTTCGAAGCCTGGGGTATGTGTTGGAATTTGAGATGAATTTGAGATGACTTGAAAGTCTTTTGAAGAATTTGAAGAATCAGTATCTCAAGTATTGATTTGAGTTGGAATTATTGTCAACACATTGTCACAAGCATGATGATAGTAGGCTAGTGTTGATAGAGCTGAAAAGAAGAATCAGAATTGAAACAGTCAGGAATTCAGAATTCCTGAAGCAGAGCACGCGGTCGACCGAGCAAAGAGAAACCTGCAGAAACAGATTTAGACTGCTCTCAATTATTTTCGTGACACAGTGTGTCTTCGGTCGACCGGGACCCCAGGATGTCGACCGAGCTCGATAAGTATCTGATTCCAGACAGTGTATGATGTCGACCGAGCAAGCAAGGATGTCGACCGAGCACGGGAACCAGAGTTGCGCAGAGTTAGAAGTTGTGCACGAAAATTCAGCATTCTTATCTAATTTGTTTGGGACTCTTTCTAAACGAATTGTAGCCTGTTTTGAATACAATTAAGGGTTACTATAACCTATATAAAGGCATGTATGGGTCGTTCTAAAACACACCAGAAGAGAGAAAGAATAGAGAAGAGTCTTAGAGAGTTCTTGAGAGAAAGAAGAAGCTGCTGGTGTGTGTTGCTGTGTGCTGATGTGGTGACGTTTTCTACAGCAATTGTGGACGAGATTATGCTCTAGAAGATGGTGATTCGTCCATGAGTTAAGTGTCTCTCTGTTTATGCTTTAGATTTCAATTTGTAAGGGATTGAGAGAGAGAGAATTGTAGAGGGGAAGGGCTGTAGACAGAGTTAATCTTCTATTCTGTTTTTACATCAAGTTGGTGCTTGATGTCTGGGGTTTGGTGATCCTATCTGTTGGTGCAGATAAATTGTAAGGGGAGTCGGTGCTTCCTAGATAGTTGGTGCTATCTGAAACTAAGGGTTGGTGCTCTTTGTCGTTGGTGCGACTAAATAAGATTCAGATCTGTCCCGGATTGGTGTTCGGACAGTCTTTGAACCGTGGACGTAGCCTTTCGGTGAACCACGTTAAATCTGGTGTCATTGTGTGGTTTGACTTGTTTTGTTGTTGAATTGGACCTGTTTTTAGAAATCACTGATTCACCCCCCCCCCCTCTCAGTGATCGCGGTATCCAACAATTGGTATCAGAGCGAGGTTCCCTTGATCAGTTTAATACGCTAAGGGTGATATCTTGTCAAATCACATGGCAGTCAATACAGGGAATATGAAAGCACCTCTGTTTGATGGTTCTAATTACTCTTTTTGGAAGATTAGGATGCAAGCCTTCATCAAATCTCTTGGCTATGATGTTTGGGAGGCTGTCAGAGTCGGTTACAATACTGCCACCGTACCCAATGATACTGCATCGAAGAAGTTGGCAGACAACGACTCCAAGGCGCAGAATGCACTCTTTAGTGGCCTTGTGGACAGCGAGCTTGTCAAAGTAATTGCATGCAAAACAGCCAAGGAAATTTGGGACAAGTTGCAAAGCATACATGAAGGTGATGAGAAGATTAAAGAAGCCAAATTGCAAACTCATCGCTCTCAATTCGAGTCTCTTCGCATGGAGGAAAGCGAGAATGTTGACTCGTATATGCAATGAGTGAATGAAGTCACGAATGACATTCGTGGACTAGGGGAGGAGATTAAAGAGCCGGTCATCGTCAAAAAGGTTCTAAGATCTCTTCTTCCCCGGTTTGATTCAAAAGTCTCAGCTATCGAAGAAGCCAAAGATCTGAATGCATTTTCCATGGATGAATTACATGGTTCTCTAACTGCCTATGAGATGCGCATAGGAAAGATGTCTTCATCTGATAAAGAAGCGGCCTTCAAAGTTCAGAAAAAGGCAAAAGAGACTGCTGGTCATGATGTTGATTCTGATGATGATGAGCTTGAGGCTCAATTTGTTAGAAAGTTGAAGAAAGGAAGCAATGGAAAGTACAAAGGGAAGCTACCCTTTAAATGCTTCAATTGTGGAGGTATTGGTCACTTTGCTGCGAAGTGTCCGCTAAAAGAAGACAATGATAATGACTCTTATGCTGAAAAGAGTAAAGGAAAGAGAAATTTCAGAAAAAGGGGCAAAGCTAAAAACTTTCTATGTCAACAAGATGACAGCACGTCTGAAACTTCAGACGATGATGAATCAACCGAAGCTCTCTTCATGGTCACTGTTGAAGAAGAAGAAGAGCTAGATCCGGAAGAGGAAGAGGAGGCTGAAGTCAATCTTGAAGAGGAACTCATAGCCGCACTTGAGGAGCTAAGCATGGAACGCAAATCAAGTAAGAAAAATCTGAAACTTCTCCATGAATCTGAAAGTTCTATTATTGCTTTGAAAACTCAAGTAGAAGAATATAAAAGAATGGTAGAAGTCCTTGAAAACCAAATAAGTATCAAAAAGGAAGGGGCTATGAAACTTGAAACTGAGATCGCTAGAGCAAAGGCTGAAAATTTGGAAAATAGCAAAAAACTCAAAGCGCTCCAAGCGATTGAAGGGACTATGAAACTCAATGAACTACTGAAAGTTCAAAGACCTGCCCACTTCAGATTTGGTCTAGGATTTGAGAAAGGTGAATCCTCTAAGATTGCACCTCCTGAAAAGAAAGAGCTTGTGAAGCAAGTCACTGCACCTTCTAACTCTATGAAGCCCACTCAACCTAGAAAGGAGTCCATTCCTGTTAGAAAGATAATGAAGACTAACCAGCCACAAAGAAGATACAAATTCTATGGTTATTGCTTTCATTGTAATATGTTTGGACATAAAAGAGCTGATTGCAAATTCTATGTAAGAAACAGCCCATTTGTAACTAGGAATCCTTTTTCAATCCTAAACAGCCACAAAATTGAGTGCTATATGTGTCATAATTATGGACACTTGGCTAGGGATTGTAGGTTGCATATTGCTAACAAATTTCAGGTTGAAAAGAAACCCAAGTTAGTCAAGGCTTGGAGAGCAAAGCAAAGTGCAGAAAGTCCCAAAGAATCTCTCATTGTGCAAATGGCATTCAATGCACAAAAGAAGGAAGCACCATGGGTCCTTGATAGTGGTTGTTCAAGCCATATGACTGGTGATAAAGAGAAATTCATCAAATTACAGCACTATGAAGGCGGTTCAGTGAAGTTTGGCAACAATGATGGTGCCAAAATCTGCGGAAAAGGTGTTATTCAGCTTATGGCAAACAAGATCAGATCGGAAGAAGTCTTATATGTGTCTGGATTGAGACACAACCTGCTTAGTGTGAGCCAGATCTGTGACAAGGGTCACGAAGTTATCTTCACAAAGAATGGGTTTGCCATCAAGAAGAGTAGCAACGGCAAAACAGTGGCAACTGGATCAAGAACTGCTGGAAATCTCTATACATTGTCAGATGGAGCTGAAAAGACCTGCTTGATGAGTCGGACAGAGGAAAGTTGGTTGTGGCACAAACGCCTTGGGCATCTAAGCTTTGATAACATGTCAAAGATTTGCAATTCAAAGGCTGTAAGAGGCATGTCTACAGTTGAAAAGCCTTCCAATCCCATTTGCGACTCTTGCCAAAAGGGAAAGCAAACGAGGGTTATGTTCAAGTCAAAGGAGCATCATTCCAAGAAACCTCTTGAGCTAGTGCACACTGATCTCTGTGGACCGATGCGAACTCAAAGCACCAATGGAGATAAGTATTTCATGTTATGCATTGATGATTATGCTCGTATGACATGGGTATTGTTTCTTAAGCATAAGCATCAAGCACTTGATCGTTTTAAAGTGTTTAAAGCACAGGTTGAAAATCAATTGGAAAAACGTATCAAGATTTTAAGGTCTGATCGTGGAGGGGAGTTCACATCTGAAGAGTTTACTAAATATTGTGAACATCATGGCATTCAAAGACAGTACTCAGCCCCTAGAACTCCACAGCAAAATGGAGTTGTGGAACGGAAGAATCGCACCGTACAAGAGATGGCTCGTACAATGCTAAGTGAAAGCAAGATGGCTGACAAGTATTGGAAAGAGGCAATTCATACGGCTGTATACATTCAAAATCGATGCTTGATCAGGCCACATGAAGACAAAACTCCCTATGAGCTATGGTTTGGAAGAAAAGCAACAGTCAAGCACTTCAAAGTCTTCGGCAGCAAGTGTTACATCAAGCGGCTCGAACAAAATCCGGGCAAATTTGAAGAAAGAGCTGACGAAGGTATATTTCTGGGTTACTCCTCTACTAGCAAGGCATATAGGTGTCTTAACAAAAGAACCAGAAAAATCATAGAAAGTGCTGATGTGAGAATAGATGAGAATATTGAACCAAAGAATGCAACTTATAATGACAGTCCAGTTTATGAGGACTCGAGTGAGATTGATGATGAGATGGCTGAATCTAATGATTCTGAGAAATCAAAGGATGACTCAGAAGATACTACACCTAAGAAGCACAGCACTTGGGTAGAGCAACACCCTAAGGATCAAATCATTGGAGATCCTAAGGCAGGCGTTCAAACTAGACAAAGTGTAGTTAGCAATTACTCACTTGTGTCCACCATTGAACCCAAGACTATGACTGAAGCCAGTCTCGATGAAAGTTGGTTGAAAGCTATGCATGAGGAGTTGGAGCAAATTGAGAAGAACTCCACATGGGAACTTGTTCCTAGACCTACTGATAAGAATGTTATTGGTACTAAATGGGTCTTTCGGAATAAGCTGAATGAAGATGGTCAAGTCATTAGAAACAAAGCAAGGTTGGTTTGTAAAGGCTATGCTCAAGTTGAAGGCATAGATTTTGAAGAGACCTTTGCACCGGTGGCTCGTCTAGAAGCTATTCGTATGTTTCTTGCATTGGTAGCATACAAAACCTTCAAGGTATTTCAGATGGACGTAAAGTCAGCTTTCTTGAATGGTTTACTTGAAGAAGAGGTCTACATTGAGCAACCTAATGGTTTTCTCATCAGCAAAAATTCAGATCTAGTGTGCAAGTTGAAAAAGGCTCTTTATGGACTGAAACAAGCGCCAAGGGCATGGTATGCAAGGCTGGATCTCTATCTCCGCAAGATCGGTTTTGGAAAAGGAATGGTTGATAGCAATCTGTATGTCAAAACTGAGTTAAGCAAATGGCTGGTTGTCATTGTTTATGTTGATGACATAATCTTTGGTGGCAATGATGAAGAAATGTGCAGGAATTTCGCTGAAGAGATGAAGAAAGAATTTGAGATGTCGATGCTTGGAGAACTAAAGTTCTTTCTTGGTTTACAAGTTCAGCAGCTGAAACATGGTATCTTCATATCACAAATGAAGTACATTAAGGAAATGCTGAAACGGTTCAATATGGAAGACAGCAAGCCAGTGAGCACACCAATGTCAACGAACACGAAGCTTAGCAAAGATGATAAGGCCTCGTCTGTTGATCATACCACCTATCGCTCTATGATAGGAAGCTTGCTCTACTTGACTGCTACAAGACCAGATCTTCTACAAGCAATATGTATGGTTGCACGTTTTCAAGCAGCACCAACTGAAACTCACCTTACAGCAGTGAAAAGAATCTTTCGATATCTGAAAGGTACTATGGAGCTTGGTATCTGGTATCCCAAAGGCAAATCCTTCACTCTTGTTGCATATTCTGATGCCGATTGGGCTGGATGCGTAGATGATCGCAAGAGTACTAGCGGCGGCGCATTTTATCTTGGAGACAGATTAGTTGCTTGGCATAGTAAGAAGCAAGACTCAGTATCCCTTTCGACAGCGGAAGCGGAATATATTGCAGCGGCAACTTGTTGTACGCAAGTGTTATGGATGCGGCAAATGCTCTCTGATCTAGGAGTTCCTACAACGGATCCTACGCCGATCCTATGTGACAACACGAGTGCAATTCATATATCTAAGAATCCTGTTCAGCACTCTCGAACAAAGCATGTAGCAATTCGTTATCATTTTCTTAAAGATAAAGTTGCTGATGGAGAGGTCAAGTTGGAATATGTTCCAACAACTGAGCAAGTGGTTGATATTTTCACGAAACCTCTGCCAAAGGAAGTCTTCGAGTATCTCCGGAAAAAGTTAGGAGTTACTCACTCTCCTAAACCGTAGGAGTTGTGCTTGAAAGGGGGAGCAATGCATTCATTGAATATCCTATTCGCTCCTCGGTTTGGTCCCTTTGGACTTGTTGTCAAAGGGGGAGAGATGTTATGCTATGATAGCAAGGAGAGATGTTATGCTATGAAAGCTAGGAAGAGATTGTTGACAGTGCATGGTTGTTATTTCAGAATTTCAGAATTGGTTCCAAGTGAGTGTTGAAAGAACTTGGAGAGCTGGAAGTGGAGTTGAAAGTGTTGAGTTCCAATAGTGTTGCCAACAATTCCAAAGGGGGAGATTGTTGGAATTTGAGATGAATTTGAGATGACTTGAAAGTGTTGAAGTTCCAATAGTGTGCCAACAATTCCAAAGGGGGATTGTTGGAATTTGAGATGAATTTGAGATGACTTGAAAGTCTTTTGAAGAATGTGAAGAATCAGTATCTCAAGTATTGATTTGAGTTGGAATTATTGTCAACACATTGTCACAAGCATGATGATAGTAGGCTAGTGTTGATAGAGCTGAAAAGAAGAATCAGAATTGAAACAGTCAGGAATTCAGAATTCCTGAAGCAGAGCACGCGGTCGACCGGGCACCCCATGCGGTCGACCGAGCAAAGAGAAACCTGCAGAAACAGATTTAGACTGCTCTCAGTTATTTTCGTGACACAGTGTGTCTTCGGTCGACCGGGACCCCAGGATGTCGACCGAGCTCGATAAGTATCTGATTCCAGACAGTGTATGATGTCGACCGAGCAAGCAAGGATGTCGACCGAGCACGGGAACCAGAGTTGCGCAGAATTAGAAGTTGTGCACGAAAATTCAGCATTCTTATCTAATTTGTTTGGGACTCTTTCTAAACGAATTGTAGCCTGTTTTGAATACAATTAAGGGTTACTATAACCTATATAAAGGCATGTATGGGTCGTTCTAAAACACACCAGAAGAGAGAAAGAATAGAGAAGAGTCTTAGAGAGTTCTTGAGAGAAAGAAGAAGCTGCTGGTGTGTGTTGCTGTGTGCTGATGTGGTGACGTTTTCTACAGCAATTGTGGACGAGATTATGCTCTAGAAGATGGTGATTCGTCCATGAGTTAAGTGTCTCTCTGTTTATGCTTTAGATTTCAATTTGTAAGGGATTGAGAGAGAGAGAATTGTAGAGGGGAAGGGCTGTAGACAGAGTTAATCTTCTATTCTGTTTTTACATCAAGTTGGTGCTTGATGTCTGGGGTTTGGTGATCCTATCTGTTGGTGCAGATAAATTGTAAGGGGAGTCAGTGCTTCCTAGATAGTTGGTGCTATCTGAAACTAAGGGTTGGTGCTCTTTGTCATTGGTGCGACTAAATAAGATTCAGATCTGTCCCGGATTGGTGTTCGGACAGTCTTTGAACCGTGAACGTAGCCTTTCGGTGAACCACGTTAAATCTGGTGTCATTGTGTGGTTTGACTTGTTTTGTTGTTGAATTGGACCTGTTTTTAGAAATCACTGATTCACCCCCCCCCCCTCTCAGTGATCGCGGTATCCAACAGTATGGACATCATAGGTCCTATTTCTCCCCCTTCGGGCAAAGGTCATCGCTTCATCTTCGCCGCTACGGATTATTTCTCCAAGTGGTCAGAAGCATTTGCGTTCAACGAAATGAAGACCTCATCAGTCCTTCAGTTCCTGCGCACCAACATCATTTGTCGTTTCGGCATACCCAAAAGATTCGTCCATGATAACGGACCACAATTCCGGGATCATCGATTCTACAGGTTCTGCGACAAATACAAAATCCAAAGCTGTGCTTCGACTCCATACAATCCGGCAGCAAACGGATTAGCAGAAGCTTTCAACAAGACACTCTGCAAAATCCTCAAAAAAATGGTCTCTAGTCACAAAAGAGACTGGTGCGACAAAATGTCTGAAGCTTTGTGGGCCTATCGAACCACCGTTCGAGGACCAACCCATAGTACACCATTCTCCTTGGTCTATGGATGCGAAGCTGTCGTGCCCTTGGAAGTACAAATTCCTTCCTTGAGGATATCTTTGCAAAATGACATGACTCAAGAAGGCAATGTCAAATTACAATTCCATGAGCTGGACAATCTCGATGAGAGACGGCTCGAAGCTCAACAAAGCATTAAACTTTACCAAGCATGCATGGCAGGATCTTTCGACAAAAAGGTCAAGCAACGCGCCTACAAAAAGGTGTTGGGATTGGTGTATGCCCTAAAGCCCACTAGCTGCACTCTCATTCTTTGTTACTGAATATTTACTGGTTATTTAATAGAATGACTCTTTTATGCTTAAACATGTATATATGTATGGTTGTGTAAGGCCCATTGTTTCTAGTAAATGAATTAGGTGTGTAGTGTCTACACACAGATAGGTCTAATTCATGGACAACTGGAAACATCATATTTGTTCATAACTGAAAGATGGAGCTGGGCACTTCATCTTGGTATAAGTTATAATGAGAGACTCTCCTGTATTCAGGGTGACTTACCTAAGTCATGGGAGGGCTTTCCCGGATTCATCTCATTAGTGCATATGCAATGCATTGAACAGGACCATGGTAGGTGTGATCTCTAAAATAGTACTATCACAGAAAGAGATCAAGTCACCTCATGCTACTGAGTGACCGGTGCTCTTAATCTTGAGCATTTGTGGATGAACTGACGAAGTCAAGTTCTTATGCTTTAATTCACTATGGGTGAGATTCTTTTCATGGTCAACAGCTCTGTGTTTTGGGTACTCGGAATTGATTAGTTGGGACGTGCAGATGCAATATAGAATCTATGCCATCTGATGATGGAATAATCATCCCCTTAGAATTATCCGATTAATCATCAAAATCTAAGATCTTAGTATATGGATGTTCCATATGGATATTGAACTTGTGGGGTCGCTCCATGGATCAAGAGAATGATAGTCGAATGATGATTATGTTTAAGGATATGAAGTTCTAAGGTTTAGATGTAATCGGGAAGGTTGATTGTACATATGATAACCTGACTCGATTATGGATGTTACATAGAGGGGCATTCAGGTCATTACACTTAGTAGGTCGAAGACAACCGTCATTTTATGACGAGCTTATTATATTATATATTTATTCTTGTAGTTCAACCATAACTCTTTAGTGGAATGAGTTAAGGTTAAAATGGTCTTAATGTTGCTATGGGTTTAGCATGGACATTTTGGTCATTTTGGGAGCCAATGGCAAATATGTCTTTTGGTCCCTTCTCTAGTCACTTACCAAGATTGGCATGGTTTCCTAAAATGTTTAGATAACATTTGGATGAATTATTTTAAGTGGAAAAAATAATTTTGAGTTTAAATTCAAATAGGCCTTTGATGGCATACATGAATTTAATTCTAGATAATTATATGTGGGCCATGGTGTGCATTAATATGTGGGACGTCCATAATGGGATTTCCATGGGTAAGGTTTTCAACTTTTAAGTAGGACTCTCTACTTGAAAGGTTGGACTCCTCTTTGGATTAGTATTCCTATGAGAAAGTTTACTTTTTGGATTAGGAACTTAAATTAGTAAGTGTACTACAACTAGGATTACTAATTGCATGGGAAGTTCCTTAAAGTTTCCTTTTCTAATTAGATGTATCTAAAAGGAAATAAGTCTTTCCTTTTAGGACATCTTAAGAAATAGGAGAGATAGCTTTATGGGAAAGGTTACCACAAAGTTTCTATAAAAGAAACCTCTACAAGCCTTGGACGTCCAACACACTTTGAGAAGCCATAAGGAGTCCCACACGTCCAGCCTTGATTGCTTTTCTTCTTCATTGAAGAAAGTTGTAGGTCTGAGATTTTTCCTTGGAGAAATAGTTCTCAACTCCTAGGTTAAGATCCCACCATCTTAGCCAATCAGATTTGGAAGTGAGATAGAGGGGGATATCAAAGGCAATACTAGTGCAGAAAATTCCAGCAACTTGTTTGCTAATTGCAAGTCTGAGTTCGGACCTTTGGATCTACTTTTTCAGAGATTTGAAGTCTACAAATCTTCGAGGTAATAGTCTTCTTCATTCTCCTTTAATTATACACTTGTGGGTCATGAATTCATGGAGTTCTCATGCGAGTACTATGGCTGATTTATGCTGTCCAAATCAGATTTTTTAAAATCTGTCATGTTACAAATTAGCCATGAATATCTTCCGCTAATTCAGATCTGAATCGCAGTTTCTTTCAGTGGTATCAGAGCCACTCCATGTGAAATCATGATCCCATGTTGTGTATAATTAATCCTAAATTGATTATCGGTATGGTGGCACCCTATTAAAGTTACGTTGTGATGCATGTTGTGTGCAAGTTTCATTAACATTGCTGGAATTAATTTTCCAGATTGTTTAATGATGCACATAGTGAGTTTGCATGCACTAACCTCTTTGTTTGCAGCCATGTATTGCATCCTTGATGGTTCGCATGATTGTTATGTGGATTTGGATGTTTTTTTATTAGTTGGAAAGTGTACGATTGCGCGTTTAGCAATCATAGGAAGTTGTAATTCTTTCTTTACTTTTATTCCAACTAGTCTTGATGTAAGCTTTCTTGAAAAGCATAGGTATCTCCAATGTAATTTGGGTTTTTGTTTTTTATGGGTTTGCTTGTATAAATTTAATTTATTGGATCAAGCAAGAAGAAGAAAGTTTCAAGAAAGGTTGCAAGTAACCGGACTCCTTAGTGGTGGAGGAGACAAGACTTCTTGGTGAAAGATGAGACCTATTCTTGATGTCCTAGTTCGATAAGGATTACAAGTTCGAAGAGCAAGGAGCCATCAAGGATTGCATACTTTTATTTGCTTTTATATATGGAATGCATGGATGAGTGCTTTATATAATTGCTATAATTGTCACCTAGAAACATGGCCACCATTAGGTTCTAAAATGGCATCTTTATTGTATTAGATTGTTTTAGTTTGGCAAATTGTTTTAAACGGAACTTAGACCAGCACCTTCTATTTGTCTAAGGTTTAAAATTGGATAGGGTTTAGTTCATCTTGGTACCCTTGGTTTCCAAAGAAGGCTAAACTAAAATCTAATTAGATACTACCTATGGGTTTTCATAACCCAAGATAGGTTTTTGACTCTTTGAAGGGATTTGCTCAAATGTTTTAAAGCAAAGGTTATTTGATTTTAAGATGACTTAACTCATAAATTTAATTAACCAAGTTTGCTAGATTTAAAAAGAGCTTTTGAGTAAAACAATGTAAAGGTCAAAAAGTATAAACCCTAGTGATAAATAATCAAGTGGGAGAGGGGTTTTTGGAAAGACCCCACGGCCTTCCATTTTCGGTTCATGTTATCTCATTAAAGTGTTAGTAGGAGCGGCCATCCCTTCAGTGGAGTTCTTTACTAAAGACCGCTTTGATGGGTTAATAGGTGAACTAATGTGAATATTCGTAATGAGGTGTTAGTAGGAGCGGCCATCCCTTCGGTGGAGTTCTTTACTAAAGATCACTTCTATAGAATGTCAATGAAGTGTTGGTGGGAGCGGCCATCCCTTCGGTGGAGCTCTTTACTAAAGGTCACTTCTAGAAAGGATAAAAGTCCCTTCCCTTCGGAGGACTTAATCATAGACATTCTGGGAAATTTCATAAGAGATGATTATACACTTGACATAAGACGGTAATGACCTCTCCTTAGGAGTTAAAGGGTTATTTGTCATATGAGGCCAAACCAATCAGTGATTGGACTACCACTGGATATGTGCCCAGATAGTGATAATCCAAATAAGTCTGCCTTAATTCAACGTGACTGTAGGCTCGGCCATCCCTTCGATGGAGGGTCTATGAGGAGGTTGAAACACTGATACATTATGATTGGGGTTGAATAATGTAAAAAGTTTTTGTGCTTTATTTTTCCTTTTGTAACAAGCACCATATGCATATTACATATATACTGCATGTCTAATTATAAACCGTTTTATATCCAGAAAGAGATGGGTAAAGACTCTTTTAGTCCGTTGATGTGCATTCTTCGTGAGAATAAACTGACTGGCCCTAACTACGTAGATTGGAAAAGAAATCTTGACATAGTACTCACAGCTGAGGAGTACAAGTATGTCTTGCTGGAAAACTGTCCCGATATTGATGCTAATTCTACTGATGACCAGCGAGAGGCTGAGAGGAAATGGAAGAAAGCGAATAGCATGGCTAAATGCTACATGCTCGCTTCCATGTCCAACGTGTTACAAACACAACACGAGCAAATGGACACAACCTATGAAATCATGATGTCCTTGTCTGAGATGTTTGCAGACAGGAGCAGGCCAGCTAGGCAAGCTGCTATAAGGACTATCATGAATGCTAGGATGGCTGAGGGAACACCTGTCAGAGAGCATATGCTCAAGCTGATAGATTGTTTCAATGAAGCTGAGATTCTAGGGGCCGAGATTGATGCAGGGAGTCAAACTGACATGATTCTCGAAACTCTGCCAGACTCTTTCAATCAGTTCAAGCTCAATTTCAATATGAGCAAGATGGATATGACTCTACCTGAGTTAATGAAAGAACTCCAGGCGGCAGAGGCTATCATGAAGCCTAAAGCCCAAGCTCATTTTTTCCAGTCTTCCTCTAAACTGAACCCAAAAGGGAAGAAGTCCAAGAAGAAGCAGAATAAGGGAAAAGGGCAGAAAAAGGACAATGCTGGAAATAAGAAGGACAAGGGTACAGATGGAAAGCCCAAAGCTTCAAGTGTGGCCTCAAAGGTCATTGGAAGAAAGATTGTCCCAAGTTCCTGGCCTCAGTTAAGAAAGGTACATCTTTTTCATACTATATTGAAACTTGTCTAGTGGTTGATTCTACTGACTCATGGATAGTAGACTCAGGAGCCACTAATCATATCTGCAATTCATTGCAGGGGTTTCAGATAATGCAGAGAATTGAGAAAGGAGAGTTTGCCTTTAGTGTCGGAACTGGAGCTAAAGTTTGGGCAGTTGCAGTAGGAGTTGTTACTTTACATTTTTCATGTAATAGGATATTAGTTTTAAATAATGTTTTCTATGTTCCGGACATGAGGAAGAATTTAATTTCAGTTTCCAGATTAATTGAATTTAATTATTCAGTTTCTTTCCATTCTGGTATTGATATCAGTAGAGATGGAAATATTATATGTTCCGGTAGAATACATGACAACTTATTTTATATATATCCTATTGCTCCCACACTGCATAATGTACAACAAGAAAACTCAACTTCCCTTAAAAGGAAGGTATCTTCAATCAATGACACATATCTTTAGCACTTACGTTTGGGTCACATTAACCTAAAACGGATTCAGAGGTTGGTAGAAGATGGGCCCTTAAGCTCATTAGATTCGAACCTTTTCCTCAGTGCGAATCTTGTCTCAAGGGAAAGATGACCAAACGGTCATTCTCTGGAAAGGGACTAAGGTCAAAGGAGTTGTTAGAATTGATTCACACTGATGTGTGTGGTCCTATGAACAAACCGGCTCGAGGAGGGTATGAGTATTACATCACCTTCACCGATGATTACTCTAGGTATGGATATGTATACTTAATGCGACGCAAGTCTGAGGCGTTTGATAAGTTCAAGCAATTCAAGGCTGAGGTGGAGCTACAACTAGGGAAAACATATCAAAGCCCTTCGATCTGATCGAGGTGGCGAGTACCTCCTGGGTGAGTTCAAGGAGTACCTCACACAACATGGGATTGTGTCTCAGTTGTCTGCACCGGGTACACCCCAGCAAAATGGTGTAGCGGAGAGAAGAAACCGTACCCTTCTTGATATGGTAAGGTCCATGATGAGTCATGCAACCCTACCTATATCTTTTTTGGGATATGCCCTAGAAGCAGCAGCATACATTTTAAATCTGGTACCTTCTAAATCAGTACCTAGGACACCCCAAGAAATGTGGACAAGTCGAAAACCTAGTTTAAGACATATCCACATTTGGGGTTGTCCAGCCTATGTACTGAATGATAAAGCTACCAAGCTGGAACCCAGATCGGAAATGTGCTACTTCATTGGGTATCCTAAGGGAACGAGAGGTGGCATCTTTTATCATCCAAAGGAGCAAAAAGTGCTCATCAGCACTCATGCTAGGTACTTGGAGGATGATTGTATGATGCACCAAGAGCTTAGTTGTAAAGAGACCCTTGAGGAGATTCTTCCGGGATCTCCTATAACATCTGTACCAGATCCTGAGACAGTAGATGAACAAGATATTCCTTTAAACACTCCGGAGCCTCGTCGTAGTGGGAGAATTTCTAGACAGCCAGAAAGATATCTAGGAGTGTCTTTTAAGACAAACTCTGAAGATCTGGTTGAGGATCCTACTAATTATGATGAAGCAGTAACGGATATAGATGCTGACATGTGGTAGCAAGCGATGAAATCTGAAATGGATTCTTTGTATTCCAATCAAGTCTGGGAACTTGTAGATGCACCTGAAGGGATTAAACCCATAGGGTGCAAGTGGATCTACAAGAGAAAGAGAGGAGTGGATGGGAAGGTGGAAACCTTCAAAGCAAGACTGGTGGCGAAAGGATATACTCAAGAAAGAGGGTATCGATTATGAGGAAACCTTTTCACCAGTGGCTATGCTTAAGTCCATAAGGATTCTCTTGGCCATCGCATCTCATTATGACTACGAGATATGGCAGATGGATGTCAAGACAGCTTTTCTTAATGGAAGTCTTGACGAATGCATCTATATGATGCAACCAGAGGGCTTCATTGCTAGTGGCCAAGATAACATGGTTTGTAAACTTAAGAAGTCCATTTATGGACTTAAGCAAGCATCTAGAGCATGGAACATCAAGTTTAATCAGGCAGTCAAATCCTTTGGCTTTGATCAAAACATTGATGAACCATGTGTGTATAAGAAAGGAAATGGGAAAGCAGTTGCGTTTTTGGTTCTGTATGTAGATGACATATTACTCATAGGAAATGATGTAGGTTTATTGTCATCCACAAAGGTTTGGTTAACCTCTCAATTTCAGATGAAGGATTTGGGTGAGGCCAGCTATATCTTAGGGATCAAGCTTTTGCGTGATCGCAAGAATAAGATGTTAGCCCTATCCCAATCTTCATATATTGAGAAGATATTGGTCAAGTTTAACATGCATGACTCCAAGAAGGGCCTCCTACCTTCTAGACATGGAGTACCACTGTCTCGAGATCAATGTCCAAAGACATCTGAAGAGATAGAGAGCATGAGGAGAGTTCCATATGCAGCCGCTGTTGGAAGCCTCATGTATGCTATGTTATGTACTAGACCAGATATTTGCTTTGCCGTTGGCTTGGTTAGCAGATATCAGTCAAACCCTGGACCTATGCATTGGACAGCTGTTAAGCATATATTCAAGTATCTTCGGAGAACGAAAGATTATATGCTAACCTTTCGAGCAGATGATCTAACGCCATTGGTGTATACAGACTCTGATTTCCAATCTGATAGTGATGCCAGAAAGTCTACCTCAGGGTACGTCTTTACTATGTCAGGAGAGGCTATATCATGGAGAAGTGTCAAGCAATCCTGTATAGCTGATTCTACCATGGAAGCAGAGTATGTGGCGGCATCGGAAGCTGCAAAGGAAGCGGTATGGCTCAGAAAATTCCTGTTGGAATTAGGAGTTGTTCCTACAGTGCATAAATCGATTGTCATGTACTGCGATAACACTGGTGCTGTAGCACAGTGCAAAGAGCCCAAGAATCACAAGAAAGGCAAGCACATTCAGAGAAAGTACCACTTGATCCGGGAATTCATTCAGGATGGAGAGATAGTAGTGGAGCATATTGCTTCAGCAAATAACTTAGCTGACCCATTCACTAAGACTCTTACTGAGAAAGTCTTCACTTCTCCTGTTGAGTCTATGGGTGTTAGGTTAGGAAGTAGTGATCTTTAGTGCAAGTGGGAGTTTGTTGGGATTGGTGTATGCCCTAAAGCCCACTAGCTGCACTCTCATTCTTTGTTACTGGATATTTACTAGTTATTTAATAGAATGACTCTTTTATGCTTAAACATGTATATATGTATGGTTGTGTAAGGCCCATTGTTTATGGTAAATGAATTAGGTGTGTAGTGTCTACACACAGATAGGTCTAATTCATGGACAACTGAAAACATCATATTTGTTCATAACTGAAAGATGGAGCTGGGCACTTCATCTTGGTATAAGTTATAATGAGAGACTCTCCTGTATTCAGGGTGACTTACCTAAGTCATGGGAGGGCTTTCCCGGATTCATCTCATTAGTGCATATGCAATGCATTGAACAGGACCATGGTAGGTGTGATCTCTAAAATAGTACTATCACAGAAAGAGATCAAGTCACCTCATGCTACTGAGTGACCGGTGCTCTTAATCTTGAGCATTTGTGGATGAACTGACGAAGTCAAGTTCTTATGCTTTAATTCACTATGGGTGAGATTCTTTTCACGGGTCAACAGCTCTGTGTTTTGGGTACTCGGACTTGATCAGTTGGGACGTGCAGATGCGATATAGAATCTATGCCATCTGATGATGGAATAATCGTCCCCTTAGAATTATCCGATTAATCATCAAAATCTAAGATCTTAGTATATGGATGTTCCATATGGATATTGAACTTGTGGGTCGCTCCCTGGATCAAGAGAATGATATTCGAATGATGATTTTGTTTAAGGATATGAAGTTCTAAGGTTTAGATGTAATCGGGAAGGTTGATAGTACATGTGATAACCTGACTCGATTATGGATGTTACATAGAGGGGCATTCAGGTCATTACACTTAGTAGGTCGAAGACAACCGTCATTTTATGACGAGCTTATTATATTATATATTTGTCCTTGGAGTTCAACCATAACTCTTTAGTGGAATGAGTTAAGGTTAAAATGGTCTTAATGTTGCTATGGGTTTAGCATGGACATTTTGGTCATTTTGGGAGCCAATGGCAAATATGTCTTTTGGTCCCTTCTCTAGTCACTTACCAAGATTGGCATGGTTTCCTAAAATGTTTAGATAACATTTGGATGAATTATTTTAATGAAAAAAATAATTTTGAGTTTAAATTCAAATAGGCCTTTGATGGCATACATGAATTTAATTCTAGATGAATTATATGTGGGCCATGGTGTGCATTAATATGTGGGACGTCCATAATGGGATATCCATGGGTAAGGTTTTCAACTTTGAGTAGGACTCTCTACTTGGAAAGTTGGACTCCTCTTTGGATTAGTATTCCTATGAGAAAGTTTACTTTTTGGATTAGGAACTTAAATTAGTAAGTGTACTACAACTAGGATTACTAATTGCATGGGAAGTTCCTTAAAGTTTCCTTTTCTAATTGGAATGTATCTAAAAGGAAATAAGTCTTTCTTTTTGGGACATCTTTTAGAATAAGGAGAGATAACTTTATGGGAAAGGTTTCCTTAAAGTTTCTATAAAAGAAACCCATCCCCTCTTTGGACGTCCAACACTTTGAGAAGCCACTAGGAGAGCCACACGTCCAGCCCTTTGGAGGTTCTTTTCTTGATAGATGAGAGCTTAAGGTCTGAGATTTTTCATTAGAGAAATAGTTCTCAATTCCTAGATTAAGATCCCACCATCTTAGCCAATCAGATTTGGAAGTGAGATAGAGAAGAAGATCAAAGGCAATACGAGTGCAGAAAATTCCAGCAACTTGTTTGCTAATTGCAAGTCTGAGTTCGGGCCTTTGGATCTATTTTTTTAGAGATTTGAAGTCTATAAATCTTCGAGGTAATTGTCTTCTTCATTCTCCTTTAATTATACACTTGTTGGTCATGAATTCATGGAGTTCTCATGCGATCTATATGGCTGATTTATGCTGGCCAAATCAGATTTTTAAAATCTGTCATGTTACAAATTAGCCATGAATATCTTCCGCTAATTCAGATCTGAATCGCAGTTTCTTTCAAAAGGGTGACTTGGTCCTTGCAGTAAAAAGACCAATGGTCTTCGCTCACAAATCCAAAGGCAAATTTGAGCCAAAATGGGAGGGACCCTACGTCATCGACAAGGTTTTCTCCAATGGCGCATACGCACTCCTAAACATGGAAGGCGACAGATGTATGCTGCCCATCAACGGCAAGTTCTTAAAGCGGTACTACCCTTGAAGACTTACCCAACTGGGTAAGAGCAATGCCTGTACGGCCAAAACCGATTTCCAGGTACACGCTCGCTAAACCCACCTTTTTTAGAATTTTCATATCAAATGTTGAAATTTCTAGAAATTTAAACAATGCTTACTTCCATCGTTTCATTGTTCAAAAAAAAATCCAAGTTTGGGAACCTTTCCCTAACTTGACCAAAATTTTCAACCCTTGAACCCAAAATTCATGGTTTGAAACAAAATCCGGATTCAGGGATTTCCACCCTAGTCCACCCTACCTTTTAACGCCTAAATGGTTTTAGGTCAAAACTTATGACCCTCGTGTCTTTAAACAAAAAAAAATGGTTTTTCAAAAAACAGCGGGGAAGCGACGCTTAGTCGATACTCGCACAAATCGGAAGCATACGAACCACGTTCGACACTTCCAAAATTACAGGGAAGCGACATTTCGTCGATACTTGCAAAATCCAAAACCGTGGAGATGCAACATTTCAATTGATATCCACAACCCAAATCTCAAAGGTTCGAAAAAAAAAACCTAAAAAATCATGGAAACGCAATATTTCAGTTGATATCCATAACCCGAAGGTTCGAGAAAACCACAAATTTCAAAAATCATGGGGAAATGACATCAAGTCAGTACCCGCAAAACCAAAATTTTTGAAAAGCAAGGATGCGACATTCCATCGATACTTGCACCCAAATCCGCGAGGATGTGACATTCCATCGATACTCGCAACCGAATGTGCAACGATGCGACATTCCATCGATACTTGCAAGAACATTCAGCAGGGAGGCGACTTTTAGTCGATACTTGCATTTTTTAAAACCAAACCGGTTATAAATGCCACAAACCTGCTATAAATGCCACCAAAACAGGCTATAAATGCCACAAACCGGCTATCAATGCCACAAAACAAAACCGGCTATCAATGCCACGAACAAAAAATTGGCTTTCAAAAAACCCGGCAATCAATGCCACAAACTCGGCTATCAATGCCACCAAAAACCGGCTATAGATGCCACAAAACAAACCCGGCTATCAATGCCACCAAAATCGGCTATCAATGCCACAAATCGGCTATCAATGCCACAAAAAAGCTGGCTCTCATGCCAAAAATTGGCTTCCATGCCACAAAAAAAAATCTGGCTTCCATGCCAAAACAATCATTTGACAAAAGATTTTCACAAAATGACAAGCTTTTGATCAAATCCCATTTAGCAATTACTTTATCACAAAAAGATTTAAGTAAGCGTAGGGAAAACAAAACAAAAAAAAAAGAAGGCATCCCATTTAGTAATTACTTTCATAACAAAAAGATTTAAGTGAGCGTGGGGAAAACAAAAAAAAAAGAGTACAAAAAAAAATACATGTGGTACCAAAAAAAAAGTGTTTACAAGCACTACAAAAAAAAAGAAAAGTACCAAAAAAAATACAAGTGGTACTTAAAAAAAAGTTGGTTTCTTGTTAAAAAAAAAAACAGGAGCTCAATCAAAAATGGTCTCCAGCCAAGAGTTCAGCTCCTCAAGCAAACTTTTGGCCTCAGCCGTCAGGGATTCCAAGGCACGCTTCTTCAGGAACTTGCCATGAGATGCTGGGGTGGGCTGTAACCCTTCTTTCGCACCGGGAAGCTTATCCCGAGCAGTTTGCCATCGTTCGCTTTCTTAAGATTTCCTTTCAATAACTCGATTGGCATCTGTAACCCGGCAAATCAGAACACTCTCCCTATCACGAGCCTCTGTTATTGCAGTCCACTTGGCAGCGACTTGTGCCTGCAGATGCTCAAGACGTTTCCTGGCCTCATCGACCTCCCTATTAAGGATGTTAAGGTCATGTGTCAGCCCAATGATGTTTAGCTCTTCTAAGTTCTTCTCTCGGACTACCTGCTTCCTACTTTGTGTAGCCTCATCCAGGTTAGACTGAGCCTTATCCACAGGGTCCAGGAATATCTCTTTGAAGAACTGGTCGTCAGGAAAACCCATTATCTCAAACCACCTGTCACCCAGCTCAATGATCCTATCAACGATCGCCCTGGCACTTGTGACATCCAGACCAGCCTCTTCGGCATCACCGAGAATCTCGCGCACATGCTGGATGATCCCAAATCCGGCATCTAAGTGCCCAGAAAGCAGAGTCTCAATCCAAGAGCTCAGAACCCACACCACCACCTTCTTCGCAAAAAGAAGAGATGGCCCTGCTGAAGATTCGCCCAACTCCGTTGGTCGACTGCTCATGTCATCACTCATTGGAAGAGTAACACAAGAACTCTTTCCAGTTGAAGCTGCTTCTGCTCGGGAAGGAATCTCAGCACGAGGTATCTCCTCAATATTGTCAGAACTAGTACCAGGAGCCTCTACCTCTGGATCAACCTCTGGCATCCCTTGCTCTAATTCTGAAGGAATCGACGGACTCTCCTCTGTCACTTCAAAACCTGCCAAAGAAACACAAAAAGGTATGAACATGATCCTGTTTGAAAATCATTATCAGGGTTATTACTACAAAATACCTTCTTCGACGACTGGCGGAACACTCTCTTCCTCCATGAACTCATCGGAAGCATCATCAACATTTGCGTCCATCGATGGTTCAAAGTCATCGAAATCCTATGGCAAGTCAGCTGGCAAGAAAAATGTTAGCAAACCAAGTCACAGACACAAAACAAAAAACAAAAGAAGTCATACCAATTGGAGATTCTGGATTCACTCCAGAGTCCCTCGGTTCTTCTTCAGGTGCCCTGACAGGATCTGTCACCATCTCATCGGTTGGAACCTCAGGCATCACCAAGTCTTCCTCTGCTAAAAAAAAAGAAGAGAAAAGCAGAAGCAAGAAGCAAATAAAACATGGAAAAATCCCTTGAAAAGAAATGGAAAGAGAAAAAGGAAGAATCATACCTTCACCGACGGTCTCTTCTTCTCAGCTTCTCTTCTCTAGAGGCTTGTCAGCATCCACTGGCACATCCTCATTAATAGTAAGAGGGACTTCCGAGTCAGGAGAGTCCTCATGCTGCCCCTTGCTGCGATGATGACTCCTCCTCCTCTTACCCCTACGGGCTCGCTTCTTAGAGGAACCTGCCCCACTGTCAGAGTCAGGTCTTCCACTTAACTCCTCACTGGATGGTCTACCCTTATCAGTAGACTCCACGGAAGCTTGCCTCTGTGCCGCTTGCATCCAAGCACCAAGTTCGGCTTCCTCCTGTTCTAGCTGCTCTAAAGCCTCATCAGGTATTTGTCGAACAGCTTCAGAACCAATGATGCCCTGGTCACCGAGAAAGCCTATCTTGTGCTTCTCTCCAGAAAGGAAGGCCCAAACTTCCTCTCGCCGGACGCCATCCGACTTTCCAAGGCCCTTTCCAGATGCCAGCTTCACATCAAGCTCCTTCTTGGAAAGCCCCCGATATGCCGAAAAGCTCTCCGCAAACCACTTCGCAAAACCGGCAGTCCGGGAAGTCAACAACATAGGATAAGAGATCATGGCTATAGTGTCTTCAGCACTATAGAAAGCCCATGCATTTCTCCCATCCTGTAAACCTCCAAAGCTCTTCACCATGCCTGAAGGCGCTCCAATAACGCCTTGAGAAAAGCCCAGCTGCAAAGCAAAGCGAGAGGGTACATATGGCTGGATGTCGACGAAAAGATGTATGCGGTACACCATCGTGCCGACACGTATGCTGAAAAGCCACACTCTCTCTCTCTCTGCATTCGTCAAGGAGTAATGCCTTCCCGACCCCACCCTGGTAGAGTCTCGGGAGGCACCAAAATCAAAAGCCTTCTTCCGTAAATCTGGAGAAAGCTTCACTGAAGACTGTCCCATCTCGACGTCCCTGAACCGTCGGATCCTCATGCGGGCAAACAAAAGTGATTCGGACATGGCTTTGCCCTTAGCTAGCCGAATCATCAGAGGATCATCATCCTGTGCAACACCCAGCCGGTGGAAGCCAGGACAGTGGTACACGTACCACGAATAAAAGATGTGGGCTGAAAATACCCTATTCATGGGAAGCCCAAGCCGAACCAAAAAAGCAACAGCCTGCAGTTCAGTACATAGGTAGGAGTAAAGAGCTGGCACCAAAGCAAGCTGCACTCCAAACGCCATCTGACAAGCCGGAAAAATACAATGCGGCCTGATGTGCATTCCATCTCCTCCAGCAAAAATAACCTCACCAAGCCAATAAGTGAGGTAAACAGCGAGATCTCTCCGCAGTGCAATGTCAGGACATATGGCGTTTGTACTTGCACAGAAATCTCTCAACTCTTCTTGCATAGCCAAGATCTTCTTCGAACTTGGACCCTGAGCCCTGGCTTCCTGGGTCACACTATCAGAAGACTCCCTGCTATCAAAAAAGTTGGGGAACGACGAGCTAGAACTCTTCCAACTGCTAGATCTAACTTTCAAACCCTCCTCCTTCAAAAAATCATAGAAGGCGACGAGCTGAAAGTACAGAAGCCTGAATTCCTCGAACTGCCCCTCAAGGACGCTGTCAATCGGCATAAACTCCTCATAGAGTTTGCCAAGGATGGGCAATCCAGTAATGGCACTCAGCTCCTTCAAAGAGAAACCAATCTCACCATTCGTCATAACGAAGGTATTGGTTTGTGGGAGAAATGACTCCAGCATAGCCATGAAGGCCTCGTCGGAAAAGATCACGGTCTCCCTAAAGGCGCGGACCGCATCAAAAATCCCGGCTTCCTTCAAAACAGCGCCACCAATCAGCAGGACGCGATCAGTCCACGACTTCCACTCGGAGTCAGCATTGAAATGGCCACGAAGTCGAAAAGGCTTTATCCAATTGCTGCCGTCACCGCTGAAAAGACCAAGGCCCACCGGTCTCAAATCGACCGATGGATAATTAGAGCCCTGGTAGCCGCTGGATGGCATCAACAGGTCCATGTCAACAGGCGACCTCTTCGTATATCCAGGAGAACCGCCAACAAAAACCCCGGTCTTGATTACATTTGTTCTTCTCACCTAGCTTGAAGGATCTTCCCTCTTAGAGCACGTGGGGGCAAGGCTCATGATCGAGACGGTGCGATCAAGCATCGACCGGGTAGCAACAGTCTTCTTCTCACCATCTGCTGTGAAAGAGAACTGAAAACATCTCCTCTGGTATGTCATGTCATCAGGGACTGCATCACCAAAGAAGAAGGTAGGCTTGGGCAAAACCCTTTGATCTTCCATCACCCATGGACGACTGCTTACCATGAACTTATAGAATTCCTCTCCCTTGAGAGTGATTAGCCGCTGCCTCATCTCATCTCTGTTGAGGGAGTCGCATTCTTCCAGATTTCTCTCAACATACTGGACCTTCTCAAAGGCCTGCTGAACAGCTGGATTAGAAGATCTAGCAGATCGACGAGGTACGCTTATAGCAGGCTCTTTACCCTTGTTCGTTCTGGATGAACCACCTGCAAAGGATGGAAAAGAAAAAGATCAAACATCAAAATGACAGAATCTCGCTAAAAAAAAATCTGGCGAAATTTTGACATAATGACGGGGCAATTCCGAAAAAAAAGAACTATCCCGAAAGAAATAGAATGCTTGAAGATGGGCTCAACATGGCTGCGAGCTCCGAAACTCCAAACTTTCGAAACCTCAAAATCTCCGCAAAATCAGGAAGGACTCAACATCGCTGCGAGCTCCAATATCCCAAATTTGTGAAAACTTTCAGGTATGCTATCACATCATGCTACAATTCAATTTACAAAAATATACATGCATGAACATCTTGGTAAAAAAAATGCATTATCATGATGAGCAAAAAAAAATATAAACCTTTCTCAAAAAAAAGGAAAGAGAAAGAAAACAAAAAAAAAGGAAAAAAGGGACTGGCCCACAGGCCACGTGGCCGTACGGCCAGATCCGTACGGATCTGTCCGTACGGCCCACAAAAGAAACAAAAAAAAAACATGCAAAAAAAAAAGAAAAGAAAACGAAAGCAAAAAAAAAAAATGTGTGAAAAAAAAAGAAGCAAACACGTGGAAAAAAAAAGAAAGAAAAGAAAGAAACAAAAAAGAAAGAAAGAACTTTTTTCCTACAATGGGGTTTTCTTGAAAAAGGGAACTTACTTGAAGCCATTGATGGAGAAGAAGAAGAAAAGTCTTGAAGATCTTAAAGAAGATGAACTCTTGGTCTTGAAGCCCTCTTGGGATTGTTGCAAAAGAAAGCAATAAGAGCAAGAGATCCAACCTCCTCCTTGCTTTTATAGAAGAGAGAAAACCAAAGAAGGAAAGAAGAAAAAGGTAAGTGTTACTAATTAGTAACCTTACCAAAAGAAAGAGATTAGAAAGATTCTTTCCCAAAAGAAAGATATCTTGAGGGATTTTCTCCCAAAAAGAAATCAATGAGAGATTTTCTCCCAAAAGATAGGATCATTAGAAGATTCTTTCCCAAAAGAAAGATATCTTGAGATATCCTATCCCAAAATAAAGGGAACATGAGAGATTCTCTCAAAGTAAAGATATTCTTAGATATTCTCTATCCAAAGGAGATATTTTTGGATATTCTTTACAAAAATGACACCATATGAGATCTAAGCCATTTCAAAAGCTTAAGGTCCCATGGGTTAGCCTATATGAGCCAAGTTTGACCACCTAGGCACTTAAAAAAAAAAATTTGGTCTTTTAGTCAAAGAGAAATCCCTCTTACTAAGAGTATACAAAAATGGTTCCATGCCTCTTTTGAGTTGATTGAACCATACAAAAAGAATTCCAAGCCCCATGAGCTTCCAAAAATCAAACCATCCAGCCTCTACCAGATTGAGTCAAAATCTTGAAATTGACATTCCACAAAAATCCAAACCAAATCCTGGTCCCCTAATTTGCCACATACAGCCTGTTAGGTCACAAGACCAAAACCAAAAACCAAAACCTGATCCCCTAACTTGCCACATACAGCCTGTTAGGTCACAAGATCAAAACCAAAATTGATCCCCCAACATTCCACATACAGCTTGTTGGGTCACACGGTCAAAACCAAACCCGACCCCCTAACCTGCCACATACAGCCTGTTAGGTCACAAGGTCAAAACCCAAATCCACATCCCTGATGTCATCTTCAAAACTTTGCCTCGAGATGGTACGTGATCCCTTTCACTACCATAAAATTCCCCTGGAAGCTCAAAAGGCTACAAATACCAAAAAAAAGACTGCTCAAAGACTCTTGGTCCAGTCACACGCTCTCCTTCAAAAATCTCTTCGAGGCACATCGACTACAAATGTTAAGAACTCATCGCTATACCTCGAGGGGGCATTTGTTGACACCAAAAATGTCACTTTGCCTCTTCAAGATCCAAGGAGCTACATGAAATCGCAACCTGCCATAAATAGACAATGCTACTTCCAAAAAATCAAATCTTGTCAGAATCAAACAAAAACTGCAAGATCCTTCAAGATAGCCAAAAGAGGAGTACACAAGAAGTTTCAGGCCATTTCAAAATCATTTGGCCTAACTTCGCTTCTCCGACAACTGAAAAGGAGCTCCCGGCGGCGAAAGCATCGGAGACATCAAATCTTCGATCAGAGCCGATGGATGGTCTCAAAATACGTCCAAAAGGCTCCACGTCAAGTTCCCAGTCAAACCGACAACGTTTGACCCTACATCAACCCTCGAACAGCTAAATCAAGCCTCTCGGCGGCGAGAACCTCCAAAGCCATCACTCATCAGATAGAGCACATGGACGGCTTCAAGATGCTTACAAAGGGCTACACGTCAAATTTTAGGTCATTTCGACAACATTTGACCGTACTTTGACGAGCGGAAGCCAAATCAGGCCTCTCAGCGGCGAAGCTCCCCGGGACCATGGTTTCCAAGATAGAGCCTATGGATCATCTTAAAATGACACCAATAGGTTCCCTATCAAATTTCAAGTCAATCGGACATCGGTTGACCGCACATCAAGCCGCGACATCTTCATCGCGACAAAAGCAAGTCTACTGGTGATAGGACCCCAAACGGCTTCAAAACTCAAACAAAAGCCTATGGTTGGTCTTATTTATTGCTCAGGAGGCTTCGCCTCAAATTTCAGGTCATTCCGATATCGTTTGACCCAGTTTCAGCTTCTGACGGAAAATCGACAGCTTTGCGCAACAAAGTCTTCGGCTTTCTCGGAAAATTGGAAACTTTTCAAAATAAAATGCAAGGATTCTCATCAGATTTTCTACAGGGAAATCAGGCCAATAAATGATCAAAATGTCAAGGAAAAATACAAAAGAAAAAAGAATTGAAAAACAGCAAAAACAGACACAAAACGGGACAAAAGGGGGAAAACCCCCCCCCCCCCCAAGGGTCGCAGACCCCTGCGACCCTGGGGCCCGAGATCGCCCGGTGGACCCCGGAAACTCCGTTTTTCGCCGTTTTTTCGCGATTCGAAGTGTCCGGCCTCTGGTATTTTCCAAAATTCATACTTTTGAGACACTAAATCCTCTGACATCCGTAAAAAACATGGGTTAATCATCAAAAGTATCGAAATCAACATTGATCGCCAACTGGTCAACCAAAAAAAAGTGTGCTTTCTACCCGACCAATCGAGAAATCGACAGGACAAATGGCACCGACCCGCTGTTGGCAACCAACACCCGAAGTTACATGGTCATCCGATGTCGATCTACATAAAGATCCATCGATAATCATTACCAGAAGAATCCCAAAAGACGCGGCACGGCCCGCGACTCTTCAACTGCTCGGCGACCACTTAATGCGATTAATTGACTAGCTTTATTACAGTCATTAATCCATTTCTTTGGACGGACCAATCAAAAGCAAGCATCAGGGAGTTACAAGTCAAGAGATTAATGGCATTTAACCCATGAAACTCCTCCCATCATGGCGATTAAAGGCGATTAAATGCCCTCAATCTCCTCCGGCCAATCAGAAGCCAAGAAAAAGGAGTTACAAAATAAAGAATTCAATCTTGTAACTCCTCCCTTTATGTAGCTTTATGACAATTAAGGCTCATAAACCCTCCTAAATGGCTACCTAAAAGCCTATAAATAGGAGATCATTCCAAAGAATTCCAGATCGGGAAAAAAAACAGAGATCATCAGAAAAAACACAGAGACACGGACAAAGGACAGAAATTCAGAGAAGGAAAGAGAGAAAACTCTGCGGAAGTTCTACACCGACCACCGCTACAAGGTGGCAAAAGTCCCTTGGGGGGTCCCCCCCCCAAGGTCCTTGCCTTCTCCTTCTGCCTCCAAATGGCTTTTAGACATGGCTTTTCAGCCCGTCTACTCGGCTTTTTATTAGACATAGGACCTCCTCTTGGTCTTTGTCCTCTAAAAACCTGAGGTTATAGCCAAGCCAAGCAAATCAATAGCATCCTCTGTTCTCATCTGCATGGATGATGGCGAAGTCCACATATGGCTTGCGACCGTCAATCTGAACGGGTCCCCCACAATCTCCTGAGAAGTTAGATCCTCCTTTTCTTGCTTTTCATTGTAGTTTGTATTTTTTTTTAAAGAGACAAAAATCACAACTCTTGTCTTTCATTATTGATAAGGATTGTAAATCGGCTATAAACGCCAAAATCGGCTATAAATGCCAAAAAAAAATGCCTTTCACGGCAAATCAAGAAAATGTCTCTTTTCTTAAATATATGTGCAATGGAAAACTTGAAAGAAGTTGATTTCCTTTTTACTTGTGAAGGTTGATCTCCGGATCACCATTTGCAATTCCAAGTAAAATAGAAAATCTGGCACACCCACACAAAAGAAATGTTGATGCACGCCCTTGCCCCCCGGTTACGAAAGGGTCGGACCCAACGGACTCCCACGTCCGCCGACCTCGGTAGGACCAGGTAGGAGCGCGGTCCATCACCACATATAACTATTTTCTCCTATTACCGAAGTAACAAGAGCAGACAGGAACTGTAGCCGCTACACGTGGGACCGGAAACAGAATCAGAACCGTAGCCACATACAAGTGGGACCGGCAGATAAAAATCGTTGCCATGGTCGGTACAGACAGAATCCAAGCTGCAGCTGGCAGACAAATTAAAGATCCCAAGCCGGGTGATCAGCCCGACAAGGTGACCTAAGCCTAGTGGTGCCTTTAGTTTTGAAAACCTGAACCAATACAAATCAAAATAATAATCCCTTTGGCTCATGGGCTCACACTACAAAGCTCTGGCACCATCTTGCCTCGACATTTTATCCTCAAAATAATAGTCTCTTTGGCTCACGGGCTCGCACTACAAAGTTCTGGCCCTATCTTGCCTCAAGGTTTTATTTTCAAAATAATAGTTTTATCGATGTATTTCTGAACGTGGCGAACCACTCAAATCTCCTTCCAATTCGATTCGAAGAGAACATACGAATTTCCAGGGTAAACCGCTCAAATACACATCAAAGTAATTTGTTTAAGAATCATACGGTCAATCCTTTCGAACATGGAAAACCACATGATTCTATATCAAATCACTGATGATATTCAAATTAGTTTACCGAAGAATACATATACATTTTTCTGATCTGGAATGGAATAGAATAATGTAGAATGACTTAATGACTTACCTAGGAACCATCTCAATACACACTTAGCCTTTAAACATTGATTAATAAAAGAATATGTTTGATGCCAATGAAAATCCACAACATTTAAAATGATAAAGTGCGCATTGAGACTTGAAAGATTCCCGGGTAATTTCACATATACTCATTCTCTCATTGTTCTCCTTCCATCTCACAAATTTCCAAGTATCACAATTTACCCAAATCTTTCATGGGCTTCCATACATCATTAGAGGCTAAATGGGCCTCAAACAAATGGAGGGAGATGGGAGGGAAAAGACCCTGAAACAAATGGAAAACAGCCCACGATTCTGGCCTAAAAAGGCCCTGGACCAGGCCCAGGTCCGCTGAGCGGCCCAAGGTTCGCTCGAGCGGACCCCTAACATAACCTGGTCCGCTCGAGTGGACCATGTGCTCGCTCGAGTGGCCCAGTTCTGTTGGGTCCAAGTATTGAGTGCAGATTTCACTCTTTTCTTCTTCTTCTTTGATTTTATGTCCATCCTTTCTCTTCCATACATATTTCAAATAAAAACTGGACCTCTCTTAGCCTCAACAAAATTCCTTCAAATCCTTGATCCACTAATTCCATTTCGTTTCCATCAAAGAAATCAAACACAAACATAAATTCCTTTCATTCATCAAGATATATATAGTTCCTTAAACATAAAGGTGGGTTCAAGATGAATCATTCCAAAAGCAAAACATATACATTATGGTAAAACAATGTCTTAAAGAGAAAAAGATAAATCCATACTAAATCATTTCTAGGTGAATCATAATAAGACATATTAAAAGCGGAAATGCCAAGAAATTTCTCATATTGCATAAAACCATCAAATTAACTGAATATTCACTTGCCTTGGGTCAAGAGGAGATGCAAATCACTCTATGATGGTCCTCTTATAGTCCCAAGCTCCAAAATCACAAAATCCCCAAAAATAGCTCAAGAAGAAGCCCTAGAAACCAACCATTTTCAAATCTCCATGAAAACTCTTTGCATATATGACAAAAATACTCCAAATGGTTTGAAAAACCAAGATCTCATGAAAGGAAAACCATGGCTAACCTCTTGTAGCTTGAACAAAGAAGAAGGGCTTGGAAAAGTGGTCTCCCCTAGCTCAAATCTCTTGAAAATGGTGTCTTTGGAAAGCCAAGAGAGAAGAGAAGAAGATTGGGAGATCAATCCTCCATTTAGCACTCAAGATGAGGGGTTTCCAAGAGGAGAGAGAAAGTACTGGGAGAAAAACCCTAGGCTCCCCTCTTGTTGCAGGAAAATGAAGAATGGGGAAGGAGAAGAACCCATTGTACTTTTATAAAGGGTAAGTGGGCTGGGCCCCATGTGCCCCAACATAACAAAGGCTGAAACTAACATTGGTGGGTCCCGAATGAGATCGACGAAGAAGACAAAATCGATCAACGAAATATTTACTTTTCAAAAAGTCTATTTTCCCCAAATTCTGAAATTTTTGAAATTCAAATATAGATTTAGTGTGAAAAGTCAATTTTGCCCTTTTTCTCGAAAAACGTGATTTTTGAGCATCAAATCAAAATGGTCAAATTAATAAAATGAGTCAAAAGGAGAAAAATTTGTAATTTTCCAAAATAAGAATAGTTTCTCAGAAAAATACATTTTACAAAGACCGGGTAAAACTAAAGTCAACGGTCTTCAAAATCTCCAAGGCTATGAAAAATCTAGTCAAACTCAAAGACAAAGTCAAACCAACTCTAATCTTGCTTTAAAAGCTAAACCACGATTAAAACAATACTAAATAGAGAAAGTGGGGGTCGGGGTCTTACATCGTCCCCCCCCTTAGAACCCATTTGGTCCTCCAAATGGTCTAAACCAAATCAAAATCAAAAACCCAAAAGACAAAAGAAAACACTGACACCCTACGCTGAACCTCGGCAACTGCGATGACCCGTGGTCAAACCTGCCGTTGACGTGCGCCTGTAGACAACATTCTGATTCGGTTGAAGGCTTCACACTGTTCCACATATATGCTCAAAACATACTTCTCTGACCAAACTAGTGCTCAATAATTCTTCTAATCATCCCTGGTGTCATCTGTCGTTCCTGTACTGGATCATTTCTTTTACCTACCTTGTCAGTCACTGTCGGTCCAACAAACTGCAAGTTCTGTTTCTTTCTATCAGCTTGGAATTCTGTGCCTTAAGTCCCACAAAACTGTACACGGTGCTCCTGACGCTTGTACGAAGATGTGATCGTAGACATGGTTTCTCTGAAATAATCTCTACTTCAAAATTTTCTGAAATTCCATATGCCTACTTATACTGTACCATTCTGATTCTGGCTTGAAACTCTTCTTTCTGGTCTTGTCTTCGAGGAATTAGTGAAATTGAAATCCTACCAAGTGCTAGTCTCTTCATCCACTAAAATTCAGAATCCTGAGACAATCTATCATCTCCATCAAAGCTATCAACGCAAGAGTCTCATGTCAGCACGTTAACTTCGAAGTGAGTGACTTAGAAATCTGTTGGCTCCTCGAATGCATACTCAGCTTCTGGCCTCCAAGTATATCGTCAATCCTTCTTTGTCCTGAAATCACAAACTCCAAATTCTATAGGTCTCCTATCTCTGACTTTGTCTGCTATAACCCATATGTCATACTGCTATACACCAAATGTTAAACTGCCATAACCTGCTGAGATGTTCTGTGTCGAAACTTCGCATGGCTTGCCTCTTCAGATTTCACTCTTCAAGTCTTATACCCTTGACATGTAAAGCCGACCTTGGAAATCCAATCTGTGTTCACAACTCCATATTCCAATCTTTCTGTGCTGTACTCAGAATTCCTGCCCACATATGATTCTATCTGCTTGCTGCTCTTGATCTCTTACCTGATACTGTATTATCAACAAAATAAACCTGCCAAGCTGGCATCATTCCCTGATAAGTTAAAGCTTTTAATCCAAGTCTCGAAGCAATTCCACCACTTTTAGTTTGTCCTCTAAGGTTTACCAATTAACTAAATCCTTGCAAAAGTGCGGGTAGAGTCATTTTCTTGAATGGTGCTTGACCGAAATTTTCCACAATCTGGAGTCTGCTCAATCTTTTGTTTCAGCCTTATACCCTACCTTTCCTCTAAGAACAATTGTCTCATCAACTTCCGAAGGTCACGTCTCGAATGATGTTTACTCTCTCATAAATGCAACTTTGCCTCCAACTGAACCAGTACACGTCCTGACATCCATCAACCCTTCAATTCCTACATCTCCAAACTCCAACCATAAGCTATTACAACTCATTCCCTTCAATGCAAACAAATCTTAAAATCTTAAACATAAGGACTAAAATAATTACTTAGTTGAATTTCATCATTTTAAAACACAGTAGAAACTGAACCTCCAAATTATCAAATAAAGCTTAAATGAATAAAGTTTATCAAAGATTGAGTATGAAATAACATTATCCATTTTGAAATTTATATTTTCATAACCAAACAAATCATTGAAGCACTCAACAATTTCAAATCAGGATTTCAAAAATAAATCAGGTTCATATAGTATGACTATACATCAAACTTTGTTGAAATTTGAGTGTTAATTAAACACTAAACCTTGTTGAAATCTGAACTCATTCGTTCATAAAAATCCTGTAGAAATCTAAGCACAGCTGAACGTTAAAACAAATGTAGAAACATGTATATAATCTGAACACAAAAACCCTTAGGAAATTCATTTTGCATAGCCAAAGAAAATGAATCAATGAAATAGAAATTTCACATCGTACTTTGATAAAGAAACACAATTTTAGTTATATGCTTTTAAAGATCAGTTTATCCACTAGTCTCTACAATCCATCATTAAAAAAATCTGTCCATTCCCAACCAAACATATACAAAATTTTGAAATCTTTTAAGGTTTTGAAATGTAGATGTCAACATTTAAGAAAATTAAAACAAGAGCAAAATTTCAAGATCATTGTAAAACAATATCTTAAGAAGATTAAACATAATCCATTGTTTAAACACTGCAAGGATAAATCATAGACGTTAAGAAAAACATAACAAAAGGTGGAAATATCATGAAAATCATTCTCATTAAGAAATGGACATTGCACTAACTGAGGTTTTCACTTGCATCTGCATGTTGTCCAATCCAATGCCATGTAAGTCGGTAAAATCCCCAAGGTTTCCTTTGCTGCCGAAAATTGTCTTGACTATAACTAACCCATCCACTTCGTATTACCGCCGAATCAACTATACTGGCTAAGCTGTAAGTCACGGGAATTCTCAACCAAAACTATGACAAGGCTCGTTAAATCCGGGAATTCCCTGAGTCTCTGGCACCAACTTCCAACCTTACTAACTAAGAATCACTTCTCCCTTCGTAAAATCAACAGCTAATATGCCTCTTGCAGTCCTTCATCTTGGAAAGATGGTCTGAGTTCACCCAAAATCCACATTTACTTACCTTGGTACGCTGCATGATGATCTTCGATTAGCTGAGAGGGGATCTTCAAATACTGCTCAAGTTCTACTTTGGCGGGCAAATGCACATGTCTTCTCTAATTAACCACAATGGAGATGCTGAAGGCTAAAAGTCTACTGATGTTCTCTGAAAACAACATACTAAATCCAAAATGTTTCGATCTCTGACGCGAACACGAGCAAAAGACACTAAATGTGGGTATGGAGACTTTAAATTCTCCCCCACGAAAGAGGAAATTTGGTTGTCCAATTTCCCTAACAACAATAACTAAAAGAAAAGACAAGCAAAGTCTCCCGAACTAAAAGAAAAGCGGACTCAAATTCAAAGAAACAAAGACAAGAGAAAACAAATCGACACAATCTAATGAATCCTCACCACACGTCTTAATGTC
Organism: Litsea cubeba; assembly: GCA_012931725.1. Lineage (NCBI taxonomy): Eukaryota > Viridiplantae > Streptophyta > Magnoliopsida > Laurales > Lauraceae > Litsea > Litsea cubeba. Next base: position 56,787,525 of record CM022944.1, read on the forward strand.
TCTAAAGTATTTTATTTCCCAGAAACTAACCAGCTCTGATACCAAACCTGTCACACCCCAAAACCGGGCCCTGCAGCGATCCGACCTCGGGATGCGAAATTTTGGGATAAATTTAAAACTTTTGCTTTTCTCAAGATCCGCGTGAATGAGGATAACAAAATTTCATCACGATCAGAATATATTTTTCGCGGAAGCTAATCAAGGCGTTGCGACCCGGAGTCCGTGGCCATCGGATTCCGGGTCGCACTCAACCAATATCATAAAGCCATCAAATGAGCAGACTGGTACAGATCATAAATCATAAAGTACTGAGCTGGTAGTAACAAGACTATTTATTTCCCACATATTCAAGTTACAATTAACAAATGTTTTAATTACAAACCCAATGACTAAGGCTAACAAGGCCATACAAAATATCCAACTAAAAAGAAATACTACCCCCAATATTTAGATACGAACTCCGGTGCCAAACTTGACATCTAGATGATATCAATGGGCAGCCTCTCGCGTCAGACCGGCGGCTCCACCGCCTCCTCCGATCAAACACCTAAAAACAGAATGAGAGGAATCTGGCACCAAACAAACAGGGTCAGACACGACGGTTTGACAAGCAAATAAACAGGTGATTCGGAAAAGGGCATTCATAAAACCTTATGGGATCATTGTAAATCCATTTAAAGAGTCTAAACAATAATAGCAATAAATCATGATAAAACGATCGAAAGACCGAACATAAATATCGAAGCAAATAAATGGACAGTCTCTGAAACATAAATATCTTAAAAACATAACAAACTATGTAAATCAACGAATAATTGGAAATACGTTTAAAATCCTAAATAATATAGAGACGATATGATAAAAGATCGATTCCTTAAACATTAACAATTCAAAGACTATAATGAGCATAAACAAACAAGGATAGTAAAACAAAATATCTAACGGATAAAACATTGGCAACCCACATATAACTATTTTCTCCTATTACCGAAGTAACAAGAGCAGACAGAACCGTAGCCACTACACGTGGGACCGAAAACAGAATCAGAACCGTAGCCACATACAAGTGGGACCGGCAGATTAAAACCGTTGCCATGGTCGGTACAGACGAAATCCAAGCTGCAGCTGGTAGACAAATTCAAGATCCCAATCCGGGTGATCAGCCCGACAAGGTGACCTAAGCCTAGTGGTGCCTTAAGTTTTTCAAACCTAAACCAATACAAATCAAAATAATAATCCCTTTGGCTCATGGGCTCACACTACAAAGCTCTGGCCCCATCTTGCCTCGAGGTTTTATCCTCAAAATAATAGTCCCATTGGCTCACAGGCTCGCACTACAAAGTTTTGGCACCATCTTGCCTCGAGATTTTATTTTCAAAATAATAGTTTTATCGATGTATTTCCGAACGTGGCGAACCACTCAAATCTCCTTCCAATTCGATTCGAAGAGACCATACTAATTTCCATGGTAAACCGCTCAAATATACATCAAAGTAATTTGTTTAAGAATCATACGATCAATCCTTTCGAACATGGAAAACCACATGATTCTATATCAAATCACCGATGCTATTCAAATTAGTTTACCGAAGAATACATATACATTTTTCTGATCTGGAATGGAATAGAATAATGTGGAATGACTTAATGACTTACCAAGGAACCATCTCAATACACACTTAGCCTTTAAACATTGATTAATAAAAGAATATGTTTGATGCCAATGAAAATCCACAACATTTAAAATGATAAAGTGCGCATTGAGACTTGAAAGATTCCCGGGTAATTTCACATATACTCATTCTCTCATTGTTCTCCTTCCATCTCACAAATTTCCAAGTATCACAATTTACCCAAATCTTTCATGGGCTTCCATACATCATTAGAGGCTAAATGGGCCTCAAACAAATGGAGGGAGATGGGAGGGAAAAGACCCTGAAACAAATGGAAAACAGCCCGCGATTCTGGCCTAAAAAGGCCCTGGACCGAGCCCAGGTCCGCTCAAGCGGCCCAAGGTTCGCTCGAGCGGACCCCTAACAGAACCTGGTCCACTCGAGTGGACCATGGGCTCGCTCGAGCAGCCCAGTTCTGCTGGGTCCGAGTATTGAGTGCAGATTTCACTCTTTTCTTCTTCTTCTTTGATTTTCTGTCCATCCTTTCTCTTCCATACATATTTCACATAAAAATTGGACCTCTCTTAGCCTCAACAAAATTCCTTCAAATCCTTGATCCACTAATTCCATTTCGTTTCCATCAAAGAAATCATTCATCAAGATATATATAGTTCCTTAAACATAAAGGTGGGTTCAAGATGAATCATTCCAAAAGCAAAACATATACATTATGGTAAAACAATGTCTTAAAGAGAAAAAGATAAATCCATACTAAATCATTTCAAGGTGAATCATAATAAGACATATTAAAGGTGGAAATACCAAGAAATTTCTCATATTGCATAAAACCATCAAATTAACTGAATATTCACTTGCCTTGGGTCAAGAGGAGATGCAAATCACTCTATGATGGTCCACTTACAGTCCCAAGCTCCAAAATCACAAAACCCCCAAAAATAACTCAAGAAGAAGCCTGTCACACCCCGAAACCGGGACCTGCAGCGAACCGATCTCGGGGTGCGAAATTTTGGAATAATTTGAAACTTTTTGTTATAGTTCCCAAGATCCGCGTGAATGAGGATAATCACATGCCAACACAATCAGAGTATATTTTTCGCGGAAGCTAAACATGGTGTTACGACCCGGAATCCGTGGCCATCGGGTTCCGTGTCGTACGCAACCAATATCACAAAGCCATCAATAAACAGACTGGCATAAGTCATACATAAGAGCACACTGAGCTGGTAGTAACAAACTATTATTTCCCACATATTCAAGTTACAATTAACAGATGTCTTAATTACAAACCCAAAAGAAAAAGGCTGATAAAGCCATACAAAATATATCCAACTAAAAGAAATACTACCCTCAATGTTAGATACGAACTCTGGTGCCAAACTTGACATCTAAATGATATCAACGGGCAGCCTCTCACGTCAGACCGGCGGTCCCACCGCCTCCTCTGATCAAACACCTACAAACAGAAAGAGAAGAAACTGGCACCAAACAAAAGGGGTCAGACACGACGGTCTGGCAAGCAAATAATCAAGTAATATGAAATAAAAGAACATACATAAAACCTGACGAAATCATCGTAAAACCAAATGAAGAGTCTAAACAATAATAACAATAAATCACGATAAGACGATTGAAAGACCGAACATGAATATCGAAGCAATAAACGAACAGTCTCTAAAGCATAAATGTCTCGAAAGGATGACCACCTAAGCAAAGCATTTAATAATTGGAAATACATTTAAAAACTGAATAGTAGAAACAATACGATAAAGGTCGATATCGTAAACATTAAACAAATCAAAGCATAGAAAGCATAACCGACAATAATCATAAACTAAAGTAATATGCGGATAAAACCTAGGCGACCACGAATAGCTAAATCCTCCTATTACCGAAGTGATAAGAGCAGACAGAGCGTAGCCACTGAACGTGGTACTAAACAGAGGATCAGCACCGTAGCCATACAAATGGGACCGGCAGATCAAAGTATCAGAACCGTAGCCATACAAATGGGACCGGCAGATAATTACCGTTGCCATGGTCGGTACAGACAGAATCCAAGCTGCAGCTGGCGGACAGAGTAAAGATCCCAAGCCGGGTGATCAGCCCGACAAGGTGACCTAAGCCTAGTGGTGCCTTTAGTTTTCAAAACTCGAACGGATACAAATCTAACATAATACTAATCCCTTTGGCTCAGGGGCTCACACCACATAGCTCTGGCCCCGTCTTGCCTCGGGGTTTTGTTTTCGGAATCATAGCCTCTTTGGCTCATGGGCTCGCACCACATAGCTCTGGCCCCGTCTTGCCTCGAGGTTTTTATTTTCAAATACTAGTGTTGTCAAAACAATAGTTTTATCGAAGAAATCCCGAATGCAACGAACATACTCCAAATCTCTTTTCAAATCGAATCGGATAAAACGTACAAATTTCGATGGTGAACCGTTCAAATACACATCAAAGTGATTTGTATAAAATCATACGATCAACCCTTTCGAACATGGGAAGACACATGATTTTATAACAAATCACCGATGCTATTTAGATTAGTTCACCAAAGAAAACAAATACAAATGCAAATACAAATACAAATACATTTTTCTGACTTGAAATGGAATGGACAGTGGATAATGACTTAATGACTTACCAAGGAACCATCTCAATGCACATTTAACCTTTAAACATTGATAAATAAAGAATGTGTTTGATGCCAATGAAAATCCATAATGTTTAAATGATAAAGTGCGCATTGAGACCCGAAAGGTTCCCGGATAATCTCACATACGCTCATTCCCACATCATCCCCATTTCACAAATTTCCAAGTATCAAAGTAATGACAAAACTCTTAAAAACAGGCCCATAACTGGCCTTGAACCAAACCCCAAAACAGTCCTTTAAATCCGGCCCAAACAGACCTTGAAATTAGTTCATAGTTAAACCTTGAATGGCCCACAAAACACATCTTAAAAACAGCCCAAACAAATCTTGAGATGGCCCACAGTACAAACCTTAAAACAGCCCAAAACAAATCCTTTAATGGACACGAAACAAGTTTTTAAAACAAACCCAAAACTAAACCTGAACCAGGCCCACAAACAGAATTTAAAACAACCCAAAACTAGACCTGAACCAGGCCCACAAACAGAATTTAAAACAACCCAAACTGAACCTTAATCAAGCCCACAAAAACTGATTTTTAAGGCAGCCCAAAACCAAACTTTGAAAGGCCCAATAAACAGTTTTTAAAACCACCCAAAACTGGCCTTGAACAGGCCCACAAAACAGTCTCAAAACAGCCCACAACTGAACTTAAAAACGACCCAAAAACTGATTTGAATCAGGCCCAAAGAAACCCCAACAAACTGGCCCACAAAAATCCCCAAAACTGGCCCGGACCCGAGCCCAGACTAAGCTGGGCTCGCTCGAGCGGACCCAGGTCCGCTCGAGCGGACCCAGACAGAAGCTGGGTCGCTCGAGCGACCCAGTGGGTCGCTCGAGCGGACCCAGACAGTGCCTGGTCCGCTCGAGCGACCCAGTGGGTCGTTCGAGCGGACTGGGCCTGCCCAGTCCAGCCCGAGTGTCTTCTTCCTCTCTTTTTTTTTTCTTTTTCAATCCTTTTTCAATCCTTTCCATTTCCAATCTTTCACACAATGTTCTTAGATCCTTTGGGCCCTTCCTTGACCTTCCAAACTCATCAAAACCATCCAATCCATCAACCCAATTAATCAAACAATCACCTTTTTAAAACAAAGTTTCTCACCATTTCTTTGAACCCAACTCCTAACACAAGAAAATCAAGTTTTCTACATAACCAAGATGATAGCCACTTCCAACACATTGTAAGACCATACATAAATGGAATCCACACAACAATGATTCATTTAATCAAAGTAAAACCATGATCCAAGAAGCTTAGCACAAAGAGAAGAAAATCATGAAATGGTACCAAAGGAGAGAAACCATCATATTAATTGGAAATCTACTTGCCTTAAGCCAAGATATGAGCAAAATCACTCTCCAAACAATGCCTTAGAGCCTCAAGCTTCAAATCTACAAAAACCCCCAAAATTTTCCCAAGAAAACCCTAAAATGTCAAGATGGGTAAACCTCCAAGGAAAACCCTAGCAATTGGGTTTAAAACACTCCAAATGGAGAGGAAAACAAGAATCTCAAGAAAGAAATGACATTGCAAACCTTGAGAAGTCCTAACAAAGAAGAGAGGCTTGAATGAGGGGTCTTCTCTAGCTCAAACATCTCAAAAATGGCATCTAAGGGAAGCTTGGAAGATGGGGAAGAAGATGAGGAGCTCAACTCTCCATTTAGCATCAAGGAAGAAGAGATGCATGAGGAGAGAGAAAGGTGGCTGGGAGAAACCCTATCTCCTCCCTTTGTTGCAGGAAATGAGAGAATGGGGAAGAGAAGGAGAGCCCCATGGGTTTATAGAGAAAATGGGCTGGGCCCCATGGGCCCCAAACTCACCAAGGCTGAAACTAATGTTGCGGGTCCCGAATGAAAACGACGAAGAAGACAAAAATGCTCAGCGAAATATCTAGTTTCCGAAAAGTATATTTTTCCCCAATTTCTGAAATTTTCGAAATTCATGGACAGATTTAGGGTGAAAAGTCAGTTTTGCCCTTTTCCTCGAAAAACGTGATTTCTGAGTATCAAATCATAATGGTCAAAACATGAAAGTTGTTAAACTTCATAAAATGAGTCAAAATAAACCAAATTCAGAATTTTTAGAAATCGAAAGTAATTTCTCATAAAAATACAAATCATATGGACCGGGTCAAACCAAAGTCAGCGGTCTACAAAAATCTCAAAGACTAAGGAAAAAAATCCGGTCAAACTCAAAAATGCGGTCAAACTAAGTCAAACCTCACTTAACAAGTTAAACCACGATTAAAACCATGCTAAACAAAAGGACTGGGGTCGGGATCTTACAAAGCCCTAGAAACCAACCATTTTCAAATCTCCATGAAAACTATTTGCATATATGACAAAAATACTCCAAATGGTTTGGAAAACAAAGATCTCATGAAAGGAAAACCATGGCTAACCTCTTGTAGCTTGAACAAAGAAGAAGGGCTTGGAAAAGTGGTCTCTCCTAGCTCAAATCTCTTGAAAATGGTGTTTTTGGAAAGCCAAGAGAGAAGAGAAGAAGATTGGGAGATCAATTCTCCATTTAGCACTCAAGATGAGGGGTTTCCAAGAGGAGAGAGAAAGTGCTGGGAGAAAAACCCTAGGCTCCCCTCTTGTTGCAGGAAAATGAAGAATGGGGAAGGAGAAGAACCCATTGTGGTTTTATAAAGGGTAATTGGGCTGGGCCCCATGGGCCCCAACATAACAAAGGCCGAAACTAACATTTGTGGGTCCCGAATGAGATCGACGAAGAAGACAAAATCGATCAACAAAATATTTACTTTCCAAAAAGTCTATTTTTCCCAAATCTTAAAATTTTTGAAATTCAAGTATAGATTTAGTGTGAAAAGTCAATTTTGCCCTTTTTCTCGAAAAATGCGATTTCTGGGCATCAAATCAAAATGGTCAAAACAAGAAAGCTGTTCAAATTAATAAAATGAGTCAAAAGGAGAAAAATTTGTAATTTTCCAAAATAAGAATAGTTTCTCACAAAAATACATTTTACAAAGACCGAGTCAAACTAAAGTCAACGGTCTTCAAAATCCCCGAGGCTATGAAAAATCTAGTCAAACTCAAAGACAAAGTCAAACCAACTCTAATCTTGCTTTAAAAGCCAAACCACGATTAAAACAATACTAAACAAAGAAATTGGGGGTCGGGGTCTTACAAGATTTATCCAACCTTGGGTCGCCCACTCTATCTAAGATTTATGGTGATTTTTCCGGAAGTTTTCCAGCCTCAGAGCTAGGTTTTTCATCTCGATTTGTGGTGTCCCAGAATTTTGTGTATATTTTGATCTTTCACCGTACAAAATCCTGGATACGTATCTGATCCTGATAAAAATTGGTATCTGGGTTCGAGATTTGGTTGCAGTAGTTACTATAGAATTTGATTAGTGATCAGATCTGGTTGTGGGAGCCACATCAGATGTCTACAGCCAAAATAAGGGACGCATGACAGTTTCTTTTGGGATTTTTGGAATTTGATTGCTATCTGGCCATCCTTAATCATTGTTTCATGATTTCATGCTGCGCAATTGATCTGCATTCTTATTTACATCAACTATTGTTCGCATCCTTGCTGTCCCTTTTGATCTGCATCTGTTGATTGCATTTGATCGCATCCTTGATGTCCCTTTCTTTCTTTCTTCCTTCTCCCTCTCTTTCCTTTTTTTCCCCTTTCTTTCCTCCTCTTCTTTTCACTTTTCCCCCTCCTTCACTACTGCACTTCGCCCTCACATCCCCTGCGCACACCTCCATCTCCATGCATCTCATCTACACACACCCACCAGCTTTCTCTTTCCTTCTTCCTCCTTCTCAAAGATTGTGATTTGAGATCAGTAGCAGAGAGCAAGAGAGAACAATAGAAATAGGAAGAGATGAAAGGGGAAAAAGGGGAAAAGTGGAAGAAGACGAATAGGGAATAAAGGGGTTTCGGTCTTTACTAGACACACAGGGATAGTCGATATCGACTATAGCACTAAAAGACCAAAAAAAAATAGAAAACCAATATGTCTGATGTTTTTTATTGGGGCCATATGCAACAATAGGCTGCATAGGAGGGTTTATGTCGTTAAATCCCCTTAAATAAAAGGCCCAATGGATGTTTCTAGCCTATCATTTACTCTATTTATAGTGACCCAACGATTTTGTCACAAACTTCTCAAGATCCACAATGAATTAATATCCGAACCACAACTATTTTGAACTTCTAAAGAGGATTAACGACTCAGATAAGGAAGATGGAGCCCAAAGAAGTCCAAAATCACATATATTAGAATTTGGACATTTTCGTAAATATCTAAAAATCTATGATGAATCAATGAATAAAATTTGATCTCCTACCTGTCTTTTAGCATTTTGAAGATGACAAACGATTTGGATCTTAATTTTCCTAGCCTGCAATGATTAGAAAAATAGAAAAAGGGTAACCCTATATGGGGGCACCAAAACACTATGGCTATCTTTTCTTGTTCTAATTTTACATATATTGTGATTGTTTTACCGTGGTCGAAGGTGTGCAAATCTCCATGCAAAAATTTCTTAATTTACACACAATTTTTATACTTAATTTACTTATCACGTAAATGAACACAAACAAACATAGTAGTGAGTAAATGTTACGTAATTGAGTCATTTACCTATGTAATTAGCATCTTATAACCCCTAATGGTGTGTAACCCTTACACATGCAAATGACTGCATCTACAACCCATGATAGGCTTAAAAAATTAAATGCCCGGTCTCATACGCTCTACTTGCACAAATTTCTACAATTTGGGTCCATATCTAATTACCATCTTACAGTCGATCAATTTGATTTTTTCCCAAAGTTGTGAAATTTGTTCAGCTCCATTCAAGATTGGGCCATTAACTTTAAGCCGTCGAGATTTTTAATTAGGTGGCCACACGTCTAAGGAACTACAGGAATTTCTCACGCGTCTAACCCAAAAGAACCGGATTCGATTCTCTTTAAATAAAGGGTGATTCTAAATGCACCCACTGCTATTGCTGTACACACCCACATTTTAATTTTTTTTAATCACCAAAATAGCCTCAGGTGAAACGACGAAATCACCCTTTACCATCAACCTCCTCCCTCTTCTTCCTTTGGTTCTCCTACAGTGTTTCTTGCCCTTCTCTCTACTCATCTCTTATTCTTCTTTTTCTGCTTCTTCTTCTTATTATTATTCATGATCCCTTATATCCACTATTTCGAGACTGTTCATCTGCACTCATTCATCCCCATTGATCTTCATCTCCTTTCTCATCATCTTCTCCAACTCTTAAAAAGTATCCTCAAGTCTCCTCCATTTGTTTAAAGATATTGGAGGCACTCATCTCCCTGCACCACATTGTCTATTGGAAGTAGGCATTTTCAATATGGACAGGCAACTAACGATCTACCAAGAGGAGGCATACTCTTGACTTCGTTTCCAGCATTTTAATTAAAATTATCGCATCGTGTTTGGTATTCCAGAGTCGTGCAAATGAATATTGCACGGTGGAATACCATCAAACATATTAGATTTACACGGAATAAATATGCCGTGTAAAATATTTTTGCACAGCATAATTATCCATGCAATAAATTTTTACACGGCGTAATTATGCGGTGCAAAAATATTTTGCATGGCAATAGTAAAGCGAGCATATTTCACAAGGACGGCATATAGTCTCGTGCATTAATATACTAAGATTTAGCAATCATATTTTCAGGAGACTCAGTCAACCGGTGCCAGTGAGTGCTCTTTGGATTTTACTAATGTCTTCACTACTGACATGATATTTAGAAGCCGAGAGGACCTAATCCAATGGACAAGGGAAGTTAGAAAGAAACATGGCTTGGTAATTGTAATCAAAACTTTAGATGCTGGTGGAGATGTGTAACGCCCCACCCCTTACCCATGCATGATATTGTCCGCTTTGGCCCACTGGCCTCACGGTTTTGCTTCTGATGGGCCTCAACCCATCAAAAGGCCTCATGCTAAGTAAGGGTGTAAGCTCTACATATAATCCCAATCACTTTCCTCTCTATAGTCGATGTGGAACTCCGGGGCGTCACATTCCACCCCCCTTAAAGGCTGCACGTCCCTGTGCAGTAGCCTGCCAGCACCTGTAGCCTACCAGCCCTCTTGGCCCGCCCACATGGAAGCCCGCCCACTTGCACCAGACCACGGCAGGGGACCCACACTCGAACTAGTCGAGAGTCGGCTCTGATACCATTTGTAACGCCCCACCCCTTACCCATGCATGATATTGTCCGCTTTGGCCCACTGGCCTCACGATTTTGCTTCTGATGGGCCTCAACCCATCAAAAGGCCTCATGCTAAGTAAGGGTGTAAGCTCTATATATAATCCCAATCACTTTCCTCTCTATAGTCGATGTGGGACTCCGGGGCATCACAAGATGGTAGGAAGCCGAGAATAGCTTTATCTTGTGAGAGAAGCGGAAGTTATAAGGGTCTATCGAAGGTCTCCAAAAATAAGGCAACGGGAACGAAGAAATGTAATTGCCCTTTTGCTTTGAAGGGCCAAAAGTTGGCAAATGATGATGATTGGATGTTAACAGTGGTTTGTGGGGTGCACAATCATCCAAATGCACAACATCTCGATGGGCACTCATTTGCTGGGAGGCTTTCAGGGGAAGAAATCAATGTTTTGATTGATATGTCGAAGAGTATGGTGAAGCCGAGGAACATCCTTCGAACGTTGCAGGAAAGGGACGTCCACAACACCAGTACGATGAAGAGTATCTACAATGCTCGTCAGAAGTGGAGGGTGACTGAGTTAGCCGATCGATCACAGATGCAGCAACTCATGACGCATTTGGAGCAGAACAACTACATTGAGTATCACACTAACAACGGCGCTACAAATGCTATGATGGACCTATTTTGGGCACATCCATTATCTATTCAGTTGTTACGTGCATTTCCAGAAGTTTTGATAATGTATTGCACGTACAAGACTAATAGATATCGACTTCCCTTGCTTGAGATTGTTGGTGTCACACCTACTCAACTGACTTTCTCCGTTGCTTTTGTGTACCTTGAGTCAGAGAGGGAGGCCAATTACAGATGAGATTTGGAGAGGCTAAAAGAATTAATGGATGGATGCATTATGTCCCATGTGATTGTAACCGATAGAGAGTTAGCAATGATCAATGTAATTAACGTTGTTTTTCCGAATGCAGCAAGCTTATTACGCAGGTGGCATATTCTATGAACATCTTAGCAAATTGTAAGAAAGTATTTTGAGGACCAACGACAAATGGATGCGTTTATATCTTGTTGGAACATGTTAGTAGTCTCTCCCACTGAAAATGACTACACTCAACTTCTTAAGTGCATTGGACCGAAATTTCTGTGGGTATCCACACCTATTGATTATATGAAGGACTCGTGGTTGAATAACCAAAAAGAAAATATTTGTAGCTGCTTGGACGGATCGGCATATGCACTTTGGAAACATGACTATGAACAGGGCTGAGAGCGCACATGCAAAATTGAAGAGACAACTTGGCACATTGATCAGTAGCTTTGATGCGTCCTGGCAGGTTATCCATGCGTTGCTCGAGTTGCTCTTTACGGAGATAAAGGCTTCATTTGAAAAGAGCATGAACACCGTGCAACATAAGTTCAAAATGGCACTGTTTTGTGAGTTGAGAGGATTTATATCAAGGAATGCTATGGATATAGTACTAAATGAGTCGAAAAGAGCTAGTTATATTGGTCCTGATTCGGTGGCATGTGGGTGCGTAATTCGACGGATCCATGGGTTACCATGTGCATGATGGACCGCGCTCCAAATGCTCGAGTTCCTACCGAGGTCGGCGGACGTGGGAGTCCGTCGGGTCCGACCCTTTCATAACCGGGGGGCAAGGGCGTGCATCAACATTTCTTTTTTTATGTGGGTGTGCCAGATTTTCTATTTTTACTTGGAATTGCAAGTGGTGATCCGGAGATCAACCTTCGCAAGTAAAAAGGAAATCAACTTCTTTCAAGTTTTCCATTGCACATATATTTAAGAAAAGAGACATTTTCTTGTTTTGGTTTGCCTGTGAAAGGCGATTTTTTGGCATTTATAGCCGATTTGGCGTTTATAGCCGATTTTGGCGTCATAGCCGATTTTTTGGCGTTTATAGACGATTTACAATCCTTATCAATAATGAAAGACAAAGAATTGTGATTTTTGTCTCTTTTGAAAAAATACAAACTACAATGAAAAGCAGAGAAAAGGAGGATCTAACTTCTATAGGAGATTGTGGGGGACTCGTTTAGATTGGACGATCGCAAGCCATCTGTGGGCTTCGCCATCATCCATGAAAGATGAGAACAGAGGCTGCTATTGATTCGCTTGGCTTGGCTATAACCTCTAGGTTTTTTAGAGAACAAAGACAAAAGACGGTCCTATGTCCAATGAAAAGCCGAGTAGACGGGCTGAAAAGCCAAATCTAAGCCATTGGCGGCAGAAGGAGAAGGCAAGGACCTTGGGGGGGTACCCCCAAGGGACTTTTGTCACCTTGTTGCGGTGGCCGGTGTAGAACTTCCGCAGAGTTTTTCTCTCTTTTTTCCTTTCTCTGGATTTTGTGCTTCTGTCTGTCTGTGTGTTTGTGCTTTTTTTCTGATGCTCTGTCCTTATTGGAGAGCTCTCTCCTATTTATAGGCTTTTAGGTAGCCATTTAGGAGGGTTTATGAGCCTTGATTGTCATAAAGCTACTATGGGAGGAGTTACAAAATTGAATTATTTATTTTGTAACTCTTTTTTCTTGGCTTCTGATTGGCCGAGGAGATTGAGGGCATTAACGCCTTTAATCGCCATGATGGGAGGAGTTTCATGGGTTAAATGCCATGATCCTTGACTTGTAACTCCCGAGTGCTTGCTTCTGATTGGGTCGTCCAAAGAAATGGATTAATGACTGTAATAAAGCGAGTCAATTAATCGCATTAAGTGGTCGCCGAGCAGCTGAAGAGTCGCGGGCCGTGCCACGTCTTTTGGGATTCTTCTCGATGATCATCGATGATCTTCATATAGATCGACATCAGATGACCATGTAATTTCAGGTGTTTGTTACCAACAGCGGGTCGGTGCCATCTGTCTTGTCGATTTCTCGATCGGTCGGGTAGAAAGCACACTTTCTTTGGTTGACCGGGTGGCGATCAATATTGTTTCAGATACTCTTGATGATTGACCCGTGTTTTGGACGGATGTCAGAGGACTTGGTGTCTCAAAAGCATGAATTTTGGAAAGTACCAGAGGCTGGGCTCTTCGAATCGCGAAAAAATGGCGAAAACCAGGGTTTCCGGGGCCTTCCCGGCGACCCCGGGTTCCAAGGTCGCCGGCGACCCTGGCCCAGGGTCGCAGGGGTCTGCGACCCTGGGGGGGTTTTCCCCCTTTTGTGTCCCGTTTTGTGTCCGTTTTTGCTGTTTTTTTATTCTTTTTTCTCCTGTACTTTTCCTTGACATTTTGACCATTTATTGGCCTAATTTCTTTGTAGGAAACCTGATGAGAATCCTTTCATTTTATTTTGCAAAGTTTCCAATTTCCTGAGAAAGCCGAAGACTTTGTCGCGCAGAGCTGCCGATTTTTCGTCAGAAGCTGAAACTGGGCCAAACGATGTCGGAATGACCTGAAATTTGGTGTGAAGCCTCCTGAGCAATAAATAAGACCAACCATAGGCTTTTGTTTGAGTTTTGAAGCCGTTTGGGGTCCTATCACTAGTAGACTTACTTTTTGTCGCGATGAAGATGTCGCGGTTTGATGTGCGGTCAACCAATGTCCGATGACTTGAAATTTGACAGGGAACCTATTGGAGTCATTTTAAGATGATCCATAGGCTCTGTCTTGGAAACCATGGTCCCGGAGAGCTTTGCCGCCGAGAGGCCTGATTTATCTTCCGAGCGTCAAACTATGGTCAAATGTTGTGGAAATGACCTAAAATTTGACGTGTAGCCCTTTATAAGCATTTTGAGGCCGTCCATTTGCTCTATCTGATGAGTAATGGCCTCGGTGGTTTCGCGCCGCCGAGATGCTTGATTTAGCTGTTCGAGGGTTGATGTAGGGTCAAACGTTGTCGGTTTGACTCGGAACTTGACGTGGAGCCTTTTGGAAGTATTTTGAGACTATCCATCGGCCTTGATCGAAGATTTGGTGTCTCCGATGCTTTGCCGCCGAGAGCTCCTTTTCGGCTGTCTGAGAAGCGAAGTTAGGCCAAATGATTTTGAAATGGCCCGAAACTTCTTGTGTACTCCTCTTTTGGCTGTCTTGAAGAATCTTGCAGTTTTTGTTTGATTCTGACAAGATTTGATTTTTGGAAGCAGCATTGCCTATTTGTGGCAGTTGCGACTTCATGTAGCTCTTTGGATCTTGAAGAGGCAAAGTGACATTTTTGGTGTCAACAAATGCCCCCTCGAGGTACAGCGACGAGTTGCTTAACTTTTGTAGTCGATGTGCCTCGAAGAGATTTTGAAGGAGAGCCTGTGACTTGACCAAGAGTCTTTGAGCAGTCTTTCTTTTTGGTATTTGTAGCCTTTTGAGCTTCCAGGGGAATTTTATGGTAGTGAAAGGGATCACGTACCATCTCGAGGCAAAGTTTTGAAGATGACATCAGGGATGTGGATTTGGGTTTTGACCTTGTGACCTAACAGGCTATATGTGGCAGGTTAGGGGGTCGGGTTTGGTTTTGATCGTGTGACCCAACAAGCTGGTATGTGGAATGTTGGGGGATCATT